>JAGFMF010011446.1:11688900-11837089 GCA_019455555.1 Galemys pyrenaicus | reverse complement strand
CTCCCTGGCCGGCAGCAGGGATCGAACTCGTGCTGCAGTGGCTGCGGTTTGCTTCATAGTGTGTTGCTTAACCCACTGCGCCACCGGGGAGGCCCTAGAATTCATACTTTTATTACAGTAATATCTTATGCTTTAATGCATCAAAATATACAAGCAGCTTATTCTAAAATGGAAATAAGTTTTAAATGAGGACAATAACCAGGGCTTTGAAATTCTCTCAATAATAAATGACAAAAAAGTAATTAACTTAATATTTTCATTCCTCCAAAAGCTTATGCAGGCCCTTGTTGTTATTTAATTTCTTGAAACAAATGTATACTTGGGATATTTAATTATAGAATTTCCATAGATTTTACTTGAACACAAGTTCCCTTCCAATTGTCTAAATTCCTGAGATTAAGGCTACATAATGACTCTCAAATGAATCATTTAGAAAGGAAATTTATACTCACAACCTCAGGATTTTTATTAGTAATGTATGTGTTTGTGTGTGTGTGTGTGTGTGGTTCTCCCTGTAACATGCCTTTTAACAATTACCTTATTTTGTATAATACATCATTAATATGATTGCCCCCCACTCCCAGTGGAACATAGGTGGAGTCTGGGTACATGAGGCTGTTGAGTATTAATGTTTAAAGAATAGATGGATAAATAACAAATGAACAAACAAACAAATAAAACCCAAGTCCTCCTTCCCCTGTTACCAAAGGGAGCTTGATTAGCTTCTTGTAACTAGTTGGGAAATTAAAGGTATGATTGTCCTTTTGTCTGAACCCATTACTATTCTGTATTAGAAGATTAGGTCTTAATTTTCTATGGCATTTCTTTCTGATAATATATGCATTTTGCTTCTATCATTTTTTTTACAAGTTCATGTTATATTTTCCTTGATATCCTTCCTCTTCATCCTTATGTGAGATGGTTAGTTTGCTTAAGCTGAAGCAAGTACACATATGTCACCATGTACATGATGATGATGGAAAGGATGGATAAAATCTGTTTTGTGCTTTTATTTATCATTTCACTTTGCTTCTTAAAAAGCAAATAACTTAATAATGTGGAGTGTACATATTTTATTGGGAAAACATTTTTGTGAAATGTCCTTTTGTCTAATGGAATGTTCTTTGCTTTCAAATTTTTCTGGTAGAATCATCAATTGCAAAATTATTGCTAATAAAGATTTTCTACCTATAGTTAATGTCCTTGATTATGATATTATTAAATAAAAATCTTTCTTTGCAATTATAATAAAACATCTGGTTAAAAATAATATATATGATAAAATTATAATAAATGCATATAAATTATTTTTATTTAGATATAACTTCATGATTTTCCATACTCAAATTTCAAAATACTAAATTTTAATACAATTTTTTAAAGTAGTAGCTATTTTAGATACAAGTGAAGTTTATCTGTCACTTTATAGCACTCATCTCAGAAAGTCAATAATACTTTTATTGAATTTGTATCAATATTGTATGAAATTAGCAATCTGTTTCATGAGTATACATTTATGTGCACATTTACATATGAGTAGAAACATACTGGCATATAATTTGTACAAAACTAGGCATCTTTACTGTCAAGCTTACCTAAACTAAGATAAAAGGAAAAAATTCTTTTCAGTTTAATAAACGCAAATCCATCTGGTGGCAAAGAGAAGTGAATTGGCAATCAGTGAATTAAGAGGATGAGACTCTATATTCCAGTGCACTGAGCCAAGGCATTATTTTATTATTTCCTTTACTGTAAGGGCTGAATAACTTATTTCATTAAAAATGATGGTGCAGTAAGTTTAGAATCTCTATTTGCATATTACTTCTGCATCTATGAATTAACATTTGATGTACTCTCTTTAGTCTATTTGTGCATATATATGCACAGACAGATTTTTTCATTAGCTCTCCAACAAGTTACTGTCTGAGATCCAAAAGTCAAAGGCTAGATCCTTCTCAAATGGTTTAGAAGAAACCTTCAAGATTAATAAAATGTTGGTTGAGCCCTCTGGATTTAAGAATTAAAGATGAAAGAATAGAAAAAAGAAGAAAATAAAAAGAAGAAAAATATATTCGCCGACAGGTCCTTCTGTGGTGAGCTTACTGAGCCAATTAAATGTTGCACCAGAGTGGAACATTTACAAAACCTGGAAGTCACTAAAAATGAATTGACTTTAAATATGAAAATATTCCCCAGGAAGCAGTCATGACTTTCTAAAAAGACTTGCTTTTAATCAAACATCATTAATCAAGCAATACAAAGAGTAAAAAAAAAAATAATAGAATATTAGTAATGTCCATAGCACTTGTTTGAAGGTGTTGTCTTTAAGGAAAATTCCCTTTCCTTCCCTCAGAGTCACATGCATGAAATGGACCAAGTGCCCTGTTTGAACACTAACCAATTGCAAGTGACAGTAAATACACTGGCTTTCTTTTTACCTGTGAGTAATAGGGTTCTGCAAGTATATTTCTCAAAGGCAATGTGCTTACTTAAGTACTTTAAGCACTGGAGAGGGAGAATTAAAATAACCAGATTTCTAAATGGAATAGTTAAAAAATCAATAGTTTCTACTCCTGAGATACAGTATCTCTCAAGGTGGACTTATTTTGGGAAATTTGTTCTCATCCTTTTCCAGTACAGAGAGTAGAGGTTGCAATTTGGAATTCCTGTTTAAACGGTACAGTGTTACAATTTTGGTAGTTCAGCGTTTCTAGTATTTTACTGAAGCTGGTTAACACAGCAAAGATACTAGCTGAAAGGGTGACTAACATGCTTGTAGCCTGATTATGATTGAATTAACTATGATTTAAAAGCATGCACACACACTCAAACCCTCCATTTTTGATATTTTAATTTGCTAACCTTTTCTAATTTATATCATTTGCACATCTCTACAAGGAAATACACCACACAAGTGCTTGAACCATTTAGACAGATTGAGGCAAGAGGACATGAGGAAGAAGAAAAAAAGTCACATTGCGTTGGACCGGAGAGTAGCAGAAGCAGACAAGAAAATGGCAAAGGAGAGCAAACTCCTTAAAATGATAGTCTCTGCCTTTTAAGAATGGGTGTGGGTATCCAACATAAAGAGCTCTGCAAGTAGCTAAATTTGTGCCCTTTCTCTGAACTCATATTCATCAAGGAATATTGAGTTAAATTGCAAATTTAGAAGAAATCAGAATATGTGTTTTAATTAAAAAATTAACATATTGAAATTTGGCATACAATGTGTGGGGGAGATGTTGCTGATTTGATCATTTTTTACATTTTATGCAGAGTTGGATTACTTGAAACTAACCGATAATCACAAATACCTCAAAATTGAAACTAAGCTTAATTAATTTTTAATAATTTTTAAGTCTTTAAAAAGAACTTTTTAAAGTGAGAGTACCCCTTAATATAATTAGATATTGTAGCTAATTGAATTTTTTGAAGCACATTTTTTTATCTTTTTTTTAATTACCCCTTTTTTGGGGGTGTGTGAGGAACAAAAGGATTATGCAGGCTTTTGGAGAGGATCTGGGAAGAATACAACAGATCTAAAGTCCTTTCATCTTTATCTTAGTAAATCTCTAGCCTGGACAGGACAAGAAGTACAGCAGCTTTTCTTGCTTGTAAAGAAGTCCTGGTGAACTAATCTGCCAAGCATGGCATGAAAAGGCAGGAGGAGCAAAACCCGTTTCTCACTTCATCCTCACGCTGTTGGATGCCGTTGAAAGAAATTAATCTGAACAGATTTAGGACTAAGGGCTTTATGTCCATATGGATTGGCAGTTGGTGACACCTCACTATTAACGGTGCACAATTAATAAATAATATGTCTCTGTTTGCTTCAGTAGTTGTTCAAGCATTAAAAAGCTTATAAAAGATTGCTTAGACAAAAACCCCACATATGGGCAAGGTCTTGATCCATGCTGGATGTCTTCCATTCAGGAATACCATTTGCATTTTGCATGGTACATCAACCCCCAAACACCAATTTGTTACTCATTTTACCAAGTTGGACCAGATAAGTTAGGTACACTGATTAGTATTTCTTATTAATAAAAAATAAACAAAGTGGCAAATAATAAATAGCATTAAAATAATTACAGAACATGTCCTAGAATGTAATGGAGTTAATGTATGTGCAGCTAGGGTTAGGAGTTTAAGCAGCTAACAGTACCAGTGGTTTCTCAGAATAATTACATTCTCTCACATGGTAAGTGACTCTGAAACATCATTTCAATTTTCTCTGATTTCAGAGAAAAATAATTTCAAAATTAAAACAAGTTTAATTTTATGTCTCTTTTATAGCATCTGTTAACATGGGCCTTACTAAGTTAAAACTAAAGGCTCTATGATCCAAAGTCATTTTTGACCTGATTTAACCCCTGAGAATAAAAAGATGAAGACACCAAATCAGTGAAGACTTCTGTGAAAATATTTCATCCAGCATAAAGCAAAATCATGTTCAACGACTGCTCTGTGTCTGCAAAATTTAAGTCCTACTTATATCAAATCTAATCCGTAAGCCAATATATTTCAGTTATGTTTATTTTTTTACGGATAGCAACTGAGTACATGCAATGCTATTTAAAGATTAATCTGATCACCTTATACTAACAGAACATTGTAAGTGATCTGAAATGAAAATGGAAACAAAAGCACCTGAATCTGTTTCCAAAGATTGACTCACATAGCACTGACATACATTGACATAATAAAATATGGTATTGCAAAGGCATCTTCACTTTCTCTTTCTAGAATTCTTTCAGATAAGAATACTTGCCTGAATTTCATTTTCTTTTTCTATAAGCAGAATTCTTACTCTTTTACAATAAAACTTTCTAGGAGTGTATATTTGGTCTACCATTACATGAGTCACATTTGTAAATATTAAGCATAATTCAGTTTCCTTTGAAATCCATTACTGTTTTTCTATTAGAAATTCAGTTCAATGGACATGTTGTAATGAATCTGCTGATAAATAGGTTATTTCAGATGTACTAAGCCAAGTCTCTATATTCTGTTATATTTTTCATTGCTTCATATTATATACTCAGTTAATGCTTATATATGTTTAAAATAATTACATTTTTTCTCAAAAGTATTACAATTATTTTATTATTTTGGTTGATTTATTACTTTGCCAAAAAAAAGGCAGACAAATGAATAAGCACAACCATTAAATAAATAAATAAAATTAATTAACTCCACAAATTCTTTCTCTGGAATAATACTTTGGGGCCTTCAGCAAGCAGTTATAAAAATAGTTGTTGTATTTATTATCTTAGAAATTACATGACTGCATGCAAACTAGATTTCACCCAGGGTTTTCAAATATAGATGGCTAGAACTACCTTCTTTTAAGTTGGGATTGAAAGAAATAACATTATATATTGTAAGGTAGATTTAATGTAACCAAGATAAATTGCTGTACTTTTGAAATCCTGTTAGGCATTGATATACTGCTTAACTATAGGAATACACTTTAAAACAATACCCCCAGAACCGTCTGTTGTTACAAGTTCATCGTTATTGTTAAGATGTCAGGGTTCAACATCAGGTAGTCACTAAAGGTTAAAGTGATTGATAATTAAAAAAAAAAAAAAGCACAAGAATAGTTTAGTATTTTCATTTTAAAACTACATGAAAAAAATCTTTAAATTATATCTTTATTCTGGTCTCTGTAATATAACCCACAACAGAACAGTTAGTTCATAAAAAGAACAGACATTAAGAGAATGTTCTAAACTTGAACATTTTGTTTATATTTTATTGCTTTTACTTAAGTTAACATGTGGCACATTTTTACAAAGCCTGATTGTTCACATACTTAATTTCTATACCCATAAAGCTATATATTTTTAATACAATCCAACCATCAGGAAATGATCAGAACCTACTAAATATTTTAATATTAGCCTGGAGTTGTGAAGTGAAATATAAAAGGAAAAGTGGTTTTAGAGCCTGTGACATTTCACACTATTCCATCAGTAATAAAGATATATAAATTAACTTTTCTGGAATGTAATATGGGAATTTTAAAATCCTAATACCAATGCTATGAAATAATTAATAAAACATGATAGGCGAAGTCAACAATGAACATAACACAAAAGTATAATTCTTTTTGTTTTTAACACCTTTTCCATATTAATCCAAGAAAATTTGGTTTTAAGAGTTGACATTGTCATTACACAAACAGGAATTCTGATGGTTTGTAAATTTGGAATCCTATATTGCACTTAAACATGATATATATAATATTGTTGATGAATTTATTTAGTCTTAAATTTTAAGCATTTTAAAAGAAATCTCATTTCTCTTAATGAAGCACTCTTTACATAATCTTTTTCTTCTGCTTGTAAATTATTTAAATTCAAGTTATAATTCTGTATAAACTGAATATAACTAAAATAGAGAATTGATGCAATCCTTGTATGATAAGCAGCAAATAGAAAATTATAAAATTACAGAAAAAGACATACTAAAGATTTTTAAATGAAGGCCACCTATGGGGTACACAAAAACACATAAACACTATTAAAAAGTAACGAAGAATGACCTAACTCTACAAATATTATTTTTTCAAATATAAGGCTATAAAAAAGATACTAGTATTCAACCTTTTTTTTTTGTTTTTAATACAGGCCATTCTCACAGTGTAAGATGGCATCTCATTGTGCTTTCGATTTGCATTTCCCTGATAATAAGAGATGATGAACATTTTTTCATGTTATTGTTGGCAAAGTGTATGTCTTTTTTTGGAGAAGTATCTATTTAGCAACTCTGCTCATTTTGTAATTAGAATCTTTGTTTCATTTTGTTGAGATGTATGAGTTCTTCATGTATCTTGGATATTAGCCCCTTGTCTGATAGATAAAGAACAGATGGATAATTTCTCCCACTCACCTCCATTAATTGCCCAGAAATCATTTAGTTTAGATACCTATGTTGCTTTGCATACCTTTTGCCCCATCTTTAAACTACCCCTTACTTTCTAGCCTATAAGGAGAACTACTATGTATCCCCCGGGGATCAGTTAACATGCTACTTGTTTGGAGAAATCTTGCCTGACCCACTTTATATATTTATCCTTTGTGCCACCACTGTGGCTTGTAATGGATTTTTATTATATTTATCAGAATGTGCTATAAATATATAAGTAGGTCTTTCCCATCTACTAGACTTTATACTCCTTGACAGATGGGAAATTAACTTATTTTTTTTCTGTATATCTAGTTGCTAATATAATATAATATATAATGTATAATATATGTAGAGCTATAATTCATTTTTGTTGAAAAATAGATGGATAATGGAAGGATATTTGCTCAGCTAATATTAGTAGGGATAACATCAAATAACAAATAAAAATAGAATGGATATTTGCAAGTACAACACTGCTTTTCACTATTGATACAGTAATCTCAGATTTTCAAGTCTAATCTTCCAGCCAAGAATGGGTTTCAGGAAGAGCTGAGTCCCAGCCACTAGACCACCATGGGTTGGTAGCTCACAAAGCCACAGCAGAAACTTTGCTGGCACTCAGGCAAGCAAGTGAAAAGTGACAAATTTGTTTAGAGAAAGAAAATGTTTATTAAGGAGAAAAGGAACAGAAATAAGTGGGGCTCTCAGGCCAATGGAAGCAGGCCAGGGAGGGGCAATGGAGCAGAACTGGAGTTGTGCCTCAGGGAATATATGCCTTCTTTTCCTAATTGTTCAAAAGCCCATCTATCTCTTTGTGATTGGTTAGTTCTTGGTGTTTTCTCTCTCTTCACCTTAATGTCTTTGTGCCCAGAATCAGATCTTTGTGCCTCAACCCTTATCTTGGAGTTCTTTTTCTTTATTGTCCTTGTTCTGAAAGTCCTATTGCCTCTAGTCCTGGGGTGTTTGATTAGTCCCCTGTGAAGTTTATTACCTTATCTCTGGAGCCTTCCTTATACCTCAGATGTTTTTCCTATTCTATTCTGACCCAAGGAGCTCTCTGCTTGCCCTATGACTCACTATTATAATTAATTTGAGTTACCTAAGATCTTCTTTGAAAAGAAAATACTATGAAATACTAGAGATGACAGAACAGAAATATGATTAAAATAAGTTACTGTGATCTATGTATTTGGACCACTTGATTATTTTTTGAAAAGCGCACAATCAGAAGATAGGTTATTTTCTCAAATGATGTAGTCAATTTGATCATATTTTTTCTGCACATCACTATTTCTGACAGAACCACTAAATTTCTGTTATTTAAATGTTGTATACTCTGGACTTGCAGTCTGCTCATTCAAGCATATTTAACTAAGTGTCTTTCTGCTAATCATCTTTAATTTTACAGGAAAACAAAGTTGTTTTATTAGCTAATGATGCAAAATTTTGAGTCTCTCAATTACATAAGTTTACATACATAAAGCAACATAATTTTTTCAATCTTTTCAATCATCTGTTGGCTTCATTAATCATCTCTATTGTATTTTTGAGCTTGATTTCATTTATTTCTGCTCATATTTTCATCATTTCCTTTTTTTAAGGACTGGTGCTTTCATTTTTTCTTGTTTTTCTATTTATTTTAATTGTAAGGATAATGTTTGTGATTTTTCTTATTTCTTGAAATGAGTCTGTATTGTTATAGATTTCCCTTCTTTGGTAGAATCCCACTTTGTCTACCACTTTGATTGTATCCCAGAGACTTTGGCACCCATCACCTCATTTTCACTTTTTCAAGATAGTCTTTTTGATGTCATATTTGATTTTTTGTTGAATCAATGGTTGTTCAATAGCATGATTTTAGTTTCCATATAAGTGTGATTTTTTAAATCATCTTTTCATTGATTTCTAGTCTTATACTATTATGATAACAAAATACACTTAGTATGATTTCAATCTTCATAAATTTATTGAAACTTGTTTTGTGTCACATGTGCCTTATTCCTGTGAATGTTTCATGTACACTTGAGAACACTAAATACTTGTTTGGAATAGAATTCTCTGAATCTCACACACACACACGTATGAATGTTCTGTGTATCCACAGATCTGTCCATTAATGTCAAAGAAATTTCAAGGAAATATAAAAAAAAAGTCAAGTTACAAATACAGTTTAACTCAGTTTTACTTATTTCATTAAATTAAATAATATATACATATAATTTTAAAAAATAATCTAATCAAAATAGGGGCCTCCCTGGTAGCACAGTGGGTTAAGCAATGCACTGTAAAGCAAACAGCAGCCACTGCAGCATGAGTTCAATCCCTGGCCCCGGCCAGGGAGGGGACACATGGCGCAGCAGACCTCTCCTGCCTCGTTGCTGCTCCCCTCAGCAGTATGTTTCAGTCAGTCTGCCTGTTTTGCTCCCCACTCCTCTCTGGTGAATCCTCTCACCACCCACACCTCTGGCCTGTACACCAGCTCTTGTATACATAAATAAATAAATCTTTAAAAAATAATCTAATCAAATAAAATGGTAATATAGACACTTTTTTATAATATTAATAAAGCTATTATGCACTGTTGGGTTCGCTCAGGGCTGGGGTCCATGTGAGTTCCCTGACCATTATGCTCTGCCAATGGCTTCCAGGAGGCAAATAACCCTGGTACTCTGACTTGCTTATATGTACATTTCAGCATTCCATCTGGCTGTTCCTCCAACCTACCTTCACTTGGGTGCTGTAAACCCTTATTTAAACTCCAAGGCTTCATGAGTATGTGAGGCTCCTCTTTCTATGGAGTCTGGCCAGACAACCAACCCCAAATAAACTTTTTTTTAAAAGACTACTTACATGGATTTACTTGCCAACACCTTACATCCACTAACATAATAAGATTGAAAAATATTCTTTACTATGTTTTTTTTTCCCTTTTCTATATATCTTCTTGGTTTTGAATTAAATTTATATAGAAAAAAGATAACTAATGTTGGAGTTTCTACTCAACAATAGAATTTTCTGTATTTTATCATTGAATAGTTTTCATTTTTATCAAATACAAACTACCTCTCTAGAATAATATGATTAACATCTATAGTTGAAAAAAAGATAATAAGGAAACATTTAAAAAATTTATTTTTCTTCTTCCCAGATTTTTTACCCCCGAACAGAAGATTCATAGTATGATTACATGATGATGAAGTTTAAATTTAAATAATTATTTTTCACTTTCTTCTTGAATAATTTTATTGACTTAAGTTATTCAATTAATATTTTTACATTGCAATCCTACTGAGGACACCTTTTTAAATTGATCAGTTATAATTTGTTAATTTCATGCTTTGAACATTTATATTCACAAGTTTCTAACTGTTATTGAATATAAAATGGAATTCCTTAAGGTCAAATTTTTAAAAATCCATATACCAAGGTTTTATAAATATATACCTTGCATTTCCAAAACTTTAAGTATTGATAGTACAATGAACATTCACACTTGAGAACTTAACTTCCAATTTGTGTATAGAGAAAATTATGATTATGTAATCTCATGTAACAGATTATATGGTATGACCCCAACAATATTCTAACGACTCTGGCTTGGTAAAGATTTGAAATGTTTCAAATATTTCAAGAACCAAAATATTTCAAAGTCAGTGTCATGATCAATGACTTGCACATGGTAGGTACATTTTCAACAAGTGATTAGGTAAAAGAAAAGGAAGAGAAGAGGATGAGATCTGGGTCTTTAATGAGAGTAACTAGGTAAAAAGTGTTTCTTTCTGATTTAAGGAATAACAGAATATTCCATTGAGGCAATGATGAATTCACTTTTAGCATAGGAAATCTGGTGATCCTGGGACATCTAAATAGAAATTTCAGTAGTATACAAAATACATAAATTTGAGCTAGTGAGAAAAATCAAGTACTGAATTTATTTGCATATAGTTATGATAGTTGAAGCCAGGAATAGTGTGAGATCATCTAAGGAGGTGAGAAGAAGACAAAATATTGGAGAATCTTTCTATGAAAGAACATCTCATTATGGATTTTAAAAGTTTTGTCCTAGGAGGAGCAAGAAAAAAACGATATCACGCATGGTTGTTTGGAGAGGTGTTGTGTTCAGAGTGGGGTCCTTGAGATACCTCTGAGAAAAGTTGCATCAGAGCTCTTCTTTCAGTGTCACCCTGGAAAGCTACCCCAGGAGGCAGAGACTTTAGGTATATTCAAAAGGGCATGTGTATTATAAAAAGAGAAGGGAAGTAAAGGATGCACACGCAAATACAAGCGGGCAGAAAGAGCTTCACCTTAAAGGGATGGGTTTCTTAAAAGAGAGGTCTGCATAGTCACAGGCAGGCAGCCTTGGAAGAAGACTGCCTCTGCTGCTTTGCAAAGGGAGAAGGCTGGTGAAGAGAAACAAATGGGGAGGAGAATGGATGCACTTTCAGTGCAGAAATTGCACTGATAGAGTCTTCTCTCTGGAAAGAATTCATCCCATTGTGAAATTGTTAATTGCTGGTTAATCATTTTTAGAGTTGGTGCCTAAGGATTTCTTCTATCTTTGGCTTGACTAAGCCAATTGGGAAGGACCATTGTTTTTTGGTTTTTTGTTTTGTTTTGTTTTGTTTTTGTTTTTACAATGGCCCTCAATCTCCATATCCCAACCTGGTCTGCAACTCAGTCTGCTCTCTGGATACTTCTCTGTATAGCTTGTTTAACAACTATGTTAATCATTTCTACTCCCATCTCTAGTTTTTGGCTTTGTATGAACTAGTTTCTGGCATTATGATGCCTCCTTTTCTAGGTTTCTACCCTTAACTTCTATCAACACAGACAAGAGTGAAAATACTTGCCAGGAAGAACTGATGGAGAAAGTGAATCAGCAATGTTTGAAGCTGCAGTGAAGAGAGTGAAGTTCAATAAATAGGATTGACAACAGATTTAACATCAGAGATGTCACAATTGATCATGGTAAGACATTTTTGTCAGATTGAGGAGATAATATCATATACATGATTAGGAGTGGGAAAGTGATAGTGTGGAAAACATGGATAGGCTCTGCTTTGAGGACTACCAATTTACAGATTATAAGGAGAAAAAAAATCAATGACAAAGAAAGAGGGCCATGTTATATTGAAGGAAAAGATCTATTTTGATATATAATTAGGTGAGACAGGAAAGTTAAATTCATGGACACACAAAGAAAGACTGGAAGAAAGACATGAGAAAGGAGGAGCCAGGCAATGGTAAAGGTCCCTAAAAGTTTGGTCATAGATGCCCAATCCTCTAAAAAAAAAAAGAAGTTTGCTTCTTTGGAGAAAGTTTGGAATTTGGATGGGCAGGAAGAGACATAGAGATAAGTTTTAGGATAGATTAAACTTGTCAATAATAATAAGCAGATATTGTCATTAGCTAAAGAGGAGAAGGAACAGAAAGAAAAAGGGGAGGAGTAGGAAGAAGAGGAGGAAGAGGAAGAATGGAGGGCAAAGTAATAGGGGGAGGTAGTGAAGGGATATGAAAAACCAAGACATGCAAATTTACTCACATTGTTAGATAACATGATCATGAAGCAACTCTGCAGAGTACAAAGTAAGCATAAACAGAAATTTGAAAATTCGTTTCATTCTCCCTCATGATTATATTTTTCATGATGTTTATTGTTAGCTGTTCAAAAAGACAACCTTAGTTCCAAGAGTATTTTCACTGTCCCTATTAAGTGCTCTCTGTTTACATGCTTTATTTCATATATATATAATTTCTCCACTTTGGGTTGAGTTTTCTAGTATTTGGTGGCTATCATCCTTAAAACTTTTACATGCATAATTGAATTAACATATTTAAAGTTAAGGAAGATATTTAAAATCAGATGCCTCCAAGGCAGCAAAAGCATCAACTTAATTCTCTGGCTTTCAGCTTCCTCTTTATTTTTGGCCCTGGGGAAATTCCCTTGATTTTGCAAAAGCTAAACTTTACATTTAAAAGGATGTTTGCTACATATTATCCAGAATTTCTTGGTGCTATACTAATGATATCTGCCATATTACTAGAATTTAAAATCTTGATCTCTTGTTTCAAATTCTTGCAATACTTTCTCCTTATTTGTATTTTGTGAATTCGTCTGTCTCCAAAGTATTCCTGAATTTTAATTTTAACATGGAGACACCCCAGTCAAAATTAAATCCAATAAGAAATTCTGGAAGGGGAAGGAGGGAATGCTATTCTGAACTTCAGAATCTGAAATTTTCAGTTTTCATGGGCTGCTTTTTGAGGAAGGCTCCCTTACCAGGCACTATGCTTTGCAGCTGCATGAGACATCTGCATGTACACAGCTCCAATTCTATTTGCATACTTAGTGTCCTGTTTCTCTGAGCTCTCCAATTTTAGCAGTTCTTCAGACTCCTCCTGCGCTCCCAGTGCTTTACCTTAGAGTGTGGAGGCAGGGTGTTGATGGTTAAATTCCCTTTCCAGGAATGAAATTTTCCTTTTAGAGTCTTCGTTTAAACTCAATATTCTTTGTGAGCAATACTATGACATTTTATGTCACATTATACCACTAATGTCCCTATTTTTCTCTCCCAGTTTCTCTCAGATACAAGATACTCCCTCTTTCTCTAGTACATGATAGTTAATTTAATCAATGCTACAATTACAAGGACATAAGCACACATTATTGCCATTTGCTGGAGCCTTCTATAACTTAAAAAAGAATTTTAATTTTCAAATATTTAGAGAACTGCTTTAATCCAAAATTTTGTGTGGGAGACTGAATAATGATCCTGAATAATGCCCATGCTCTAATACCTGGATCCCGACAATATACATGACTTTAGAGGTGAAAGGGACTTTGCACATATGATTATTTTAAAGTCCTAGAAACTGAAAGAGTATCTTGATTACCCAATAAAATCTGTCTCCTGATAAGTGGGAGATGGTAGAATTATAGCAAGAGAAGGCAATGATGATCACAACAAAGGTTAGAGTTTTGTGGTCATAATTCAAGGAGTGCCATCAAACTCTACACATTTCCTGTTCACAAAAATTTGGGCTATTTTTTTCAGTTTATGAGATGCAAAAATGGTAAACATTCAGTAGAAAGCATATTTCAGATCTGAAATCTTAATATATTCCTAAGATAACAATATGATACAATTCTTTTGTGATGCTGGGCACTGGCGATGAGCTGCACTACCAATTACCCATGGGACTATAAGGGTAAATAACCTTGCATACTCTATATACTGTTTTTCAATTATAGTACAGTATTTAACAAAACACATGAGCTATCCTAGACTTTATAGGATAAAGTATACTTTGTGTTAGATGATTTTGCCCAGTTGTAGGCATATGCAAGTATTCTGAGCACATTTAAGGTAGGCTAGACTAAACTATGGTGTACAGTAGGTTAGGTATACTAAATGCATTTTTAACTTACATTTTCAACTTATTATGGCTTTACTGAAATGTAGCCCCATCATAACTCATTGAAGAGCTGTAAAAATTGGATGAATCAAGGGACAGATTGACCTGGGAGCCTATAGAAGAAATCAACCTTGATAACACCTTGATTTTAGCTTTATTTTAAACTAAATAATGGGAAATACATGTGTGTTATTTTAAGAATGATGTTTGTGGTAAATTTATAACAAAGGACATTAGTACAGTCAGCTACTTAAGTATTCCTACAAATATTTTCTTGTCTCAAAGAATAACAGGAGACATAGACAGTGAGGTGACAACAACAGTAATAGTAATCCGGTTTCCATTAACTGAGCTTTTCATTACTGGCAAGAAATTCTTCTGAGTAATTGACTGTATTCAAATCTTATAATAGTACTCCAGGGGTTATATTTCTATTCCCATTTTCCAGAAACAAAATCATTGAACTCAATCGACCTATTGAATGAGTATCAAAATCAGGATCTGAACATACCATTATACAATATTATTTAAAAAAATGGTATTTTGTGTAAGTGAAACACTAATAAAAAGAATAATTTATTTATATTTTATTTTACTAGACTTGATTTTAATTAGTTAATTTAACACTTTGCTTATTTTATTATAATATAGAATTTCCACCCTCAGGGCCAGTCAGACTAGTTTCCCTACCACCAATGTGCCCACATGCCTCCTGTACTCTCCTCCCTACCTGTTCTCTACTCTCTCTCTTTCTCTCCCCCTCACCACCTGCTTGTCTCAAATCTGTGGTCTGCCTTCAAGGATTAGTCTTAAGGTTTACTTTGTCTGACCTTTTGTTTGGTTGCAAAGACAATAATTTAAATATAGCTAAGAGTGTGCTATATTCCTTTGATACCAGTGTTAAGAATTGAATCATGTTTCTAAAAAAAAGTTAGTTTGAATTCCTACCAGTCTCTCAGTGTATGATCTTATTTAGAAAAAGAACTTCACAGAGGTAATAAAGTTAAATCAATTCATTAGAGTGGGCCCAAATCCAATAGGTCTATTATCCTTATCAAAAGGGGAAGTGTGGTTACAGAGATGGACTTGAAAATAGGGAGAACCATTTGAAGATGGGTCCAAAAATAGAGTAGATGTTTCTATAAGCCAGGGAATCCACAGATGGCTAGAAAATAAGCAGAAGCTAAGGCAGAGATATAAAATAGATTCTTCCCCATAATGAAATATTGTTGACACCTTCATCTTGGATTTCCAGATTCTAGAACGGTGAAGTAATAAAATTCAGTTGCCTAAACTACCTGTTTATAGTATTTTGTTATGGTAGGCCTAGTAGGCCAATATAGAAACCAGTGTTGATAGTGATGATGATGATAATGATAATAGCAACTGTGGCTCTTTTAAAAAATCATGATTCACTAATTATAGTTATATAATTTAAAAATGAAGTTCTTACAAACCTTATATACTAGTTTATCATGCTTTAATAATCATTTTAAGATGATTTTTGAATAAAAAATGATCTTATTTCCAATAAAATACATGGAAACAGTACAAGTAACATTCATAAAGATAATATATTTTTTTAATATTTCATGTCAGACTTAAATCTTCTTGAGCACTTCAATAATTTAATAAATTGAACTTACACATTGAATCATACAAAATGATTTAACATTCTAATACTATGTGAAAATGGTAAGATAGCAACTTAAAATCACAAGTTTAAACAAGTAATGAGCTAGGGATTTTCATTTATTCTTATTCTAATTCTTTTAAACCTTTCAAACATGCAAAATATTTAAAAATGTCAAAATACATTAACTAAAATGTATGAAAATATTGATTTGATTTTCTGAAGCATTTTTATACTGAATTCTAAATATAAACTTGAAAGATACTTATAGATGAATGGAAATGATTTATTATTCCATATAGTTCTGGAATTACCTTCCCATTTTGCTGAAGTTACTAAAGAAGAGACTGTGGTTGAGTCATAACTGGGCACTATCTGAGTGCAAATGGGAATTCTAAGTCTTATTCATTGCCTATAACAAGGACTTAAGGAAGTAAATGGCCTAGTGTTTCATATGCCTGAGATTTGTGTTAAATCTTTACTTATTTTCAAGCCCAAATAGATTCTGTACTCCCATGTAAGTGGTTATACCCAGTTGATGGCTTTTACTTCCCTGGTTCCTAGAATCAACATTAATATGATGCTAACAATGTGCCAGGTACAGATATAAGTGCTTAAGATATAGTAGCTCATTTAATATGTGAGTTGGGACTCTAGATTTCATTGTTGGCCTTGACATTTTATCAGCATCAACAAATGAGGAATATAGGCTTTGCATACCTAAAATACTATATAGCTTCATGGGTTGGACTAACAAATACATCGTCATTTTAATAATAACATCTAACTCAACACATTAGCATTTATTAGTTCATTAGTTTGAATATAGTCAGATCTAGTAAGAAGTGAAATGCATTACCCCAGAGAAACTTATTATTGACAGGGAGTCATAGGCTATTCAGAATGTAACAACTTTATAATATGCCAACTGCAGGAATTCAAACTTAAGGATATTTGGTCCAGTGTTGGGTTCTGTCCCTCCACCTTCCTAACAATTAACAGTCAAAATATGGAGGAAGAACCTTGGGACCTGTCCCTGCTGTGTTCTGGTATAGGACTAATACACAGTAGACCTAAGGAAAGATAAAGCCTTCATAATGAGGAGGTATCTAATGGGTCATGAAAGACATTCCACCTCCAGGTTAAGATACTCTGATCTTTAACAAAGACCCTAAAGCATGAGTATGTGTTCTGTTTAATAATTAGAAAGCTGATTCTGAGTATATTCAAAACTTTTATAATGGAAACATCTTTTAGTAAATTTTCAAAAATAAATATTATTTAAAAATTTGACTCTGTTAGTTTCTTCTTGACCATATAGACCAGTGTACTAAAAATATATATATGGTTTACTTAAAATTCTTACCCCTTAAGTTTGACAATATTTTATATATCTTATAATAGCACTCTTAGAAAAGTTCTATGAGTTATCATTTAATAAACTGAGTCTTACAAAAGTTAATGAGTATAGTAAGGAGCAATAAGATAGCAATACTATCTTTAATAAGATAGTAAGGAGCAAAGCTATCATTCAAACCTGGACCTATTTGAATAATAAGCTAGTTCTCTCCTATGCACCATTGTCTTCCTAGCCAGTGAACTTTGAGACACTTGTGTGTGGTTTAGAAGTACAACCACTGCTAAAGCACTATATTTAAAATTTTGGATGAAAAGAAAATCTATGAAACTTTTTAACCCTATTCTATCACTTAATTGAGAAATGATAAATAAAAGTGATAATTTGGGGAGAGTTTATTGTCAATAGTGTTGAAAAATGAAACAGACCCAAAAAGAGTCATGGCAGTCCCAGCCAAAACTTGATCATTAATCTAATTGCAATTTCAGCTTCTCACAAAATTGGAACTTAAAACCAATCCAGAATTTCTTGGTCAGGCATTTGGCATAAGACACCCCACTTTCCCTTAAAAGAAGATATCTTTGCTCAAAATGTTTCTTTTCTGTTGCTGATAATCTTGTCCCACTCTCTTTCTGACTATAAAGTCTTTCCATTGGGGCAAGCCCCTTGCAGAAACTTTCTACTAGCTAGATGGTATGTTGCCTGATTCATCAGTTGTTTCAGGAAGGCAATTATATCTCTAAATTTATTCAGATGCGTTTTGCCTTTTAACAATAGGGATTAACAAATTTGACAACAAAGAAACTGTCACAGGTTTATCCTTATATTTCCTTTGGATTAGGACAAAAGTTTATTTCAGATGGAAAACAGGAAGGGGGGGTTAAGTTTGGCATTTAAAACTATTAAACTTGAAAAATGGCAAAATTTCAAACCATCTCATAATGACAGTAAATTGTAGGGCAAATCTTCCTATTATTGTAATGATTTAATACATACAGCATCCCAGCAACTTACATTTTAATAAGATGACAATTTATTGCTGGCAGTAATTTTGTTTAAGCTATTTTTACTTCTTTCCCCTCTTGTTAACTGTTGGAAATATTCCTATCAACATATTGAGCCCTTTCCTTGTTTTGGAAGTGTTTCATACTGCTGTAGTTTGTAGATTTCCCTTTGTTTAAGGTCAGGGGAAAATTTCTGGGTAATTTTTATTCATTATTCCCTTTTTCAAGACTTTATGTTCGTTTTAAAACAGCATTTTTCCCCCTGATAGACATATACAAAAATTCTTGAACTTAATGAATCCATTTCTTTTACAAACTAACACCAAAACTTCAGTTTACATTTCCCCCAATGATCTCTATATTTATTCCTTTTAGTTTGTTTAATTTATAACACAGAGTTAACATTTCAGTGGCATTACTTTCCCTTTCTAGGCAGCTCCAATAAAACATAGAAGCAGAATTGGCATTTTGGTGGCTCCTGAATCTAGAAGACATTAGACATTTCACAGAAGATGCCATGGGTAATGAAAAGATTTAGTTAAGTTCCCTCCCCCTCCTCAATGTCTGTTTTTCCCAAAGATCCCCTGTGACTTCCACTAGATACTTTATCTTCCTTTTCTTAGACATTATGTGACACCTAAATAAACGCATTCAATTAGATTTTGAAGTAAATAATTTTGAAAGGATTGTTACAACTTTGCTTTTGTAATTAGTTCACTAGGAGAGAAGTAAAATAACAATTGGCTCTAATTGTATTAATCATGATAACTTATGAAAATTTGCAAAGAAAACAACTTAAATTATTCTCAAGTATCATAACTTTTGAACAATTCAAATTTTACCAATTAATGAAGTTGATATAAGGTTATGCATTTATACACATTTAACAAAAAGTTTAATTAAATATTTATTTATCAAAATTTGTATTTTCCACTTTGCAGTTTTGTTCCTCTGTTTTAGAAGCAATGTTAATCTGCGGGCTGGGCATGTTTTCAGAGAACCCTGAGATCTGCACTTCCTCAGCAAATAACTTTTGAGTGCTAGTAAATATAATGTCCACACCCTTAGGAAAAATTCCTTTAGTGATCATATCCTTTTAGCCCTAGTTAAACATAGTGCACTCAACTAATTCACTGCACTTCAAAAAATAAAAACTTGATAAATAGCAGTCCCTAGTCACTTTGAAAGCAATATATATATATAACTATATATATAGTTTTCATTCATATCTCAATATCACAAGGAAATTAAACACTAATCTTTTAACTGAAAGGATGCTATCCCTATGAAAAAAAATTATTTCCTCATTTTTAAGACCTCAGTCAATGAATATTTGCTGCTCTTGGCAAATCTACAGAAGCTACCTTCCCACAAGAGGTGTGTCAGACATGATAGTAGGGACTTCATCTGGCATAGAAGGAAGTTCAGAGTTTTGGCCCTCATAGCCTGTAGTCTACACATCCAGAACAGTCAGAGCTGAACCTAATTTCACTACCTCATTTGACACTCTTACCCAAACTATGAGGTCCCTGGCTCTGCTATTCCAGTGGCCTTCTAATTGGTTTCCTGCTTCAGTCCTTGTTCTTCTGTTTGTACTCAATATGGTAGCTAAGTCAGATCATGCTTCTTCCCTGGCCATCGCCTTCCATGCCTCATCTCATCCCACATAAAAGTCAAAGTCTTTGTAATGGGCTTACAAGGTCTAGGTCTTCTGTTTTCTGACCTTTTTTTCCTAGTTCACAGACACTCTAGTTGCTCTGGTCCAGGAGCTGTTCTGGAACATCAGGGCCTTCATAATTTCACCTATGCTTGGCACCCTTTCTCATTATCAACACAGTAAATATGGTGCTTTTAAACAGCAATATAGATGGAACTCATCAGCTATCAATATATCAATCAGTCAGCTAAAATGTTGTTACCAGAGGTTGACAGAGAATTAACCCGTTGCCCCAGAAGCATGGACTCCCTCTGTATGCACTAATTCAGTGTTTGTGGTAACTTTTTAGGACATAACTCCTGCAAATAGAATGGCCTATGAGTACTATACCAGGCAAAACGTAAGAAGCCTCAGAAAGATCACAGCTAGAGATAGTATTTGCTTTCCACCTAGGTCCAGCACATGGTGCCTATGATATCAGGACAGTATTTCTCCTATTCCACCCTGAGCTCTTGCCAGTGGAGAACTGAGCAGCTGTTCCTATTTCCCAAGTCTTCACCAAACCAGCCAGCAGATCTTATTCCATATAGAAGCGCATGCTGCTTCCTTGTTTTCCTCTTCTTTTCTCAGAATTATGAGAGCTCAGAATTATGAGACCTCAGGAAGAACTTGGTGGCATTTTTATAGCAGTACAATCACATTCCCCATACACTTCTCACATGGTGATCAGAACCCCTCCATCCAGAATCTCCAGGTAATTCTCAGCATGTTATACCAGCAAGGGGCCTATAACACTCAGCTACATTCTACTGTCTCTGAGCCATCTTTCTCTCTTACTCATATAGGTCTTTTATATCGTTGGTCATCCCTGTGGCACCTCTGATGAATGCTTAAGCATAATTCAAGTATTTCTTCTGGTCCTGGTGTTATACTCCTAATACTTACTCTGTCTTTCCCTGTTCTACAGACTGCATGAGAAAATATGAACCCCTTAAATTTAGAGGACTGGTACAAATACAACCTAGAATATACTATCTGAATCTCTCAAGTTTCCTTTTAGACAATAAACAAAAAAGTCAAGAATGCCTCAAAATAGTTGTCACGCTCAGTGCCACTGAATGATTGAATAATAAAAATTGTGTTGTGTGTATATATAATATTTACAATTCAGGTTATAGAATCATTAAATTATTATAAGAGTGGTCTTATAAAAGGATAATTTCAGATAACACTATTTACAAAAAAGTAATTAACTTCAAAAGTTTAAATGGAAGGGAAATACAAAGAGTAGTGGAATAAAACCAAGTTAGTAACTATCAAGCTGTCCTTAGTCTGGAAGAGAATAGGGAGGGCAGTTATAGGAATCTGGAAAGAGACTTGTTACCTTATAAGAAGCAGTAACTTCTGTTTAGGAGTTTTAAGGGAGACAAACAAATAATTGGAAAACATTTTCCTATCCCTCATATATTCTACTAGGATTCCATTCTGGAATCTGAGAGTATAGAATCCTCTGGTTTAAATCCCTTTAGGTCACCTTCTACCCTGGAAGAAAAGAAATGGCATTGGAGAGTCAAGTACAATAAACTTGTCTCCATCCCCTGTACTATTATCATTGTTTTTGACTATTTTTCTTTCCTCAAACATTTATGTATCTCAGTGGTGTGCAAGACTATACCTTAGAAAAGAAATCTTATTTTTGCACTATTTGCTATTAAATAAGATTGTAAAAATAAGTGGCAATTTTTAAAAATATTAGCTATTAAATATAAGGGAAATTTAAAGAGAGCCAGTGGAAAACACTCTACAGAAAATTTCTTAGATCCAATAATTAAAATGATAGAAAAATCCTACAGATGATCTCTGAGACTTAAATTTTAAAATGCATTGAAACCATTTGGAGGTTGACGGTTAGAAATCTTCATGTCTGAATTTTTTTTTTTCTTTCTTTTAAAACTTTCATTCAGGTTTTCAGATGTTGATGTATTGCCCACAGGGAATAAACTGCAATCCACAGGCAGTAGGTTGGACTATAGAACTCTGCAGCCTCGGGTTACATTACCAGTTATCTAGTCTTGGGATTTGTTAAGAGGATCCTTGAGGAGTTTCTTGCTGAATTATAAGGGTTCTCTTTGCAAATGGATACTGAATGCTCAGAAAATAGAAGTAGACTTTCAAGGGTGTGCATATTTATCACATGGAGCAATATGCATTAAACAAGGTGAACTGATTTTAAAAACAGAAGAATAGATTTCTTCCAGAACTATTTAGTACAAACATAAGAATATTACAACTCAGATAGAATAATAAAAACTTGACAAGATTAAGCAATTGTCAGAATTAATATAATCAGTGCTTGGAAAATATTTTAAGTCATTTTTAATTACTTTATAACAGACAGATTGCATATATGTCTATTTTTAGTGTATATTGTGCATATAACTTATAAAATGTTACATATATATGAATGTTAGATTAATTCACATGAAAATAAGCTACAGAAAACCTGACTGACTTGTTTTATGGATGTATTTTTAATTTGTCTCTATACAAATAAACAGATCTTTTAATTTCATGGCATTTCTATTCCATGTTTTGAAGAAAAGATTTGATCTTTTGGCTTTTCTATTAACTGAAGTGCTTTTGTATTAACCTACTAGGAAGAAGAAAAAGAATAGAACAATACCTTATATTCTAGTGAAGAAATTGTCCAGGCTTTGGTCTTACTGTGTAGACAATTTTTGTAAGTCATTCTGGCACATTGAGAATATAATAATAAATAGTTGTGTTTTTCCCTTAACTCTGGGAATAGTTTGCCAAAACATCTTAGTCATGTTCTTTTTGTCACATCTGAAATTGTCTTTCATACTTTTTGTGTCCTGTTGGAAGGGATTATTTTCAGAATATACTTTATTTTTTTGGCAAATGCAGTTATAGTAAATTTGGAAATGTTTTAACAATTCCTGATTTTATACTTGCTTTTTATACTAAACTTTTATTGTGGCTGTCTAGAATATTAATTACAGTGTTAATGTATTAGTATACATTTATAATTTTCATCATTTAGTAATCATTATTAATGCCACATTTTGGTGTTATATTTTGTGAAAAAATATTAGTGGCTTTGACTTATGGTTTGGGGAATATTTAAACAAATAAAAAGAAAGTAACTTTTAATAACATCAAACTAAAACCTCTATATGTTAAAGGACATATTTAACTAAATTAAAGTTAGGTATCAGAAGCAGGAAATAAATTGTCATTACATGTAATATACTAAGCATTACTATCCAGAATATATAAATTACTCCTAGGAAGCAAAATGAAAAAGATCTTAATTTAACAGAGACATAAGAAATAGATATAAGTAATTCAAAATGAGGAAGTTGATTGGCAAAAAACATGGAAAATACTAAATTTCAATGAAAATTAAGAAAATGCAATTTGAAACAAAGTTACTGCTTTTCCATTATTGAGTTGGAAAAATAAATAAGTAAATAAATATCTGATAATAGTGATAGCAAAATTGTAGAGAGATGGGGAAGCTCATATACTCCTGGTGGGAATGTTCAATGCTACAGAATTTGGGCAGAATATAATAATACTACAAATGCTTATAATAGGTAGAGTTCTACTATGGCCCTAATGTATTTCTTATGATTATGTTACAATATACCATCAGATCATGTTTGTGAGTTTTGGGAAGTACAAATTTAAGTTACACAATTTAGGCAAATAATACTGACCCCTTAACTTTATGGCACAAATTTCAGTTACCATGTTATATTAATTGTGAATTAACTAATGAAGCACAAATAGTAAAGCATGTAGTTTTGCAAAGTAAGCATTGCCTCCTTATCTCCATATGATAAAACAGGTAGCATTATGCAGACAAAAAGCATTATATAACAATAATGAAAAGTAAAGATACTAGGCATGAAATTACATTTGATTAGAATATTTGAACATGGAGGCAGCAAAGTGAAAACAGGACAAGACCTATCTCTGTATGAAGCTACTTTTTCAATAATATTGAATAATTACCCTTAATATTAAAAACAAAGAAGGGACCGTTGTTTCCAAAACTTCATGAGGACTGAAGAGTTTACTTCCACTTTGAATTAAATCTTGTTAAAAAAAAGTCTGAGTTTTTCTAACACTGGGACTAAAACATTAATTTAGTAGTTTCATTGAAAACAAAGAAGATAGTGAGTCTGAAGGAATAATTTCTGCTTCTAGGAAAGACTTAATTTTTCAAAGTATCATGATTTAATAGTAATCTATTTGGAGAAGTAACCAGAGCCAATAAGGATGCAGCTATAACTGTAAAATTTGTATTCAGATTCCAAGTATTGGTAAGTATTATGATTGTTAAATATTTAATGCTGATTAGACCAGCATTTTTCAAAGGCAAACTTAGTACCAACTTATATGAAGACACACAATTCCAAAATGTCCATAAAACAATGATTAGATATTCACCCTGAAGAACTGCACAAAAGTGAATTTATTGAAATAGATGAGAAAAGCAGTTGTGATGAAAAGGATGGAGATGTCCAGAGAAACTGGCAGAACATATCACAGTAAAAGGACTCGGGAAGACATCTCATGACATTGAGGGTGCAAAGGATAAAATGCTGAAGCTGACTTAAACTTACAAAAGACTAAAACATTTCACCAAGACATCGAAAATATACTCTTTCCATATAACAAATTATATGCTGAAAGTTGTAAACTGTGTAAACTACTGTTGGCAATTATTTTTACAAAGAAATCAAATGCTGATTCTGATTGTTTCTACTGTTGGACATTATAATATAAGATATATTTCGGTTTTACTATTTAATTTTTTGACTATATTTTCACCCTAAAGAAAGTTTTTAATATTTTCACAAGATTTTCTTTTTTTTTTCAACTGAGGTAACCTTGTTTTATAATATTGTATATGGTTCATAGGTATAGGATCACACTTCTTCAGATGTATGATACCACACCATACCCAAGGCACCCATAGTCCTCCTCTGTAATACACTGGGCTCCTCTAAACCCTGCTTTCCACCTTGGTAACCTCAGTATTTGATAAGATTTTTTTTAAAGTCAGATAAATAGCAATGAATATCATAAGTTCTCATAATTGCTAAGATCATTTTGCATGGTTTCAGATTGCAATATGATTTTTATATTCACACAAAATCTTACAAAAAGAAGACTATCTGTTTATAAGACTGTCTAATTAGCACAAACAGCAGAAGACATGCACTCTGACCTTGGTTTAAGCTGCTAAGGTGGTAAGCAGCTAATAGAGAGGGGAAGGGAACTGCACACCTATAATTTCAAGAAGTACATCAGCAATGAAAAGAACCCCTATCTCTATAGAAAGCTCCAGACTGCACCAAATCTGAATTGCAGCCTGTCAGACCTTGAAGGGAACACCAAATTAAAGTATGGATGGAGTACTGATTCATCAAAATGGTAAGATAATAGATACATATTGTTCTAAGCTAGACTTATCTTAAATGTGCGGTGTCTATAATTAGATTTACCTTTGTCACATTAGTAGATTAAAAAATATGTTGACAAAAAATCAATTACCAAAATGAATTTGAAGTTCCCAAATCCTTCTAGTTCATTTTCCCTGTCTTTATATATACGTATCTGCTCATAGGCAATAAATAGTATTTTGAGAATTTTTCATTACATATAAAAATGACATCATATTATATTATATATAAGCATCATATTACAATATAAGTACGAATCCTTTCTCTCTGTCCCAGAAGAGCAAAGTTTGGGGGAAAGGGGTCTATTTTTCATCCATTTTGAACCTTACTATGCACATTGCTGAAGGGTGGGAGTGAATTTGTCAAGCAAAAAAAATAATTATACATTTTTAATCAAGGCACCACAAATACCTCTGTTTGTCACCCTAAAATATTCATTTTCAGTAAAATGTTATTCACATATATAACTGTTTATTAACAATTGCAAATACTTACCATTTTGATGAACTCTAATTTATTATTAAAATTGTGATAATTACTTTAAAATGATAATTCACAAGAATTCCCCAGTGAAGTTGTAAAAATGAAAATTCTTAGCACAATCCCCAGCAATTCTGAGATAGTGAATGCACTGTGGGCACAAGCATCTGTATCATTCATAAGCACTTCAGGTAATTCTGAAGTAGATCTTCACAACCTACCTGGTGAGATACACTGAAGTGCTTTTCAACTTCTCCCAGGGGAAGCCAGTTGAGTCTTGCTTTTGCCTAAGAATAAGTACAAGTAGTTATCAGGAGATTGAAGAAAGACAGTTTTTTTTCCCATTAACCCAGAGAGCAACCACTCTGGAACAGAGAGGAAGGGATTGTGCTTATATTTTCTAGGACTTCACAATTAATTTCTCCCATTCTCAAGGAAACATTTTGAACATTTCCCCTATTCCTCAACATTATCTATTTGTGATTTGATATAACTTAAGGTAAACCTTAGAATTTATAGTAGAATGTAATATAGTCTATTTATCAACTCAAAATAGATGTTGCTAAAATTTAGAAATGTTTAAAATTTAGAAACGTTTAGTGAACTCTTCTTTATAGATGAAGAAAGGTAAGATTAAAAGAAGTGGGAAGGCAGTAGCATTTTTGAAAAATATTTTTCTTTTGCATTTAATTGCATGATAATAAAAATTTCATTTGTAGCTTATGCTTTCCTATTTCTCACAATTGTAATAATCACATTACATATACTGAATGGTATAATATTGTACACCCATCAAATGCATAATTATATTTAACTCTTAAAACAATCATGGCAGAAGAACTTATTATTCCCACTTTATAGATACAAAACTTGGAGTTCAGAGAGTTTGAATGATTTGTCTATACATACAAACTTGGAATATTCTAGCTAAAGTGTGAAAATCAGTAATTTTAACTTTTTAGTGGTAAGTATAGACTAGTAAAATGCATTGTTTTAATCTTTATAATTCATGGGAAAGTTCACTTTATTACATTAAGGGAACTGAATTCTTTGTAATTAATTGCCAAAAGAGTAAAATATCATTTTTTATCTTTTATTTTGGTCATATTTCCATCTAAACACAGAATCATTCTATTATACTGGATTAAAAATTCTCAGCATCATTATAAAGTATTTAACAAGACAAAAATTATTTGAATTTGTAATATATTCTAAAATTTATAGCAAATTTATATTCTATAAGTGAATTTATAATATAGTTTATAATAAATATATAGTATATTCTAGAAGTTCAGCATGTTTATCTAGAAATAATTATCAATGATAAAAGACATATTTTTTAATTATTAATGTATTTCTTGCACTTGTTGTCTAGAGCTTCATTCTTATATAAAATTATTATTCTACACAACGCATGAAAAATCCATCCTGCTCTTGAAGAAATTACCTTTTCAAATAACCTTCCAACTGGAGTAAATTCTAGCAGTTATTGTCTTTAAGGCCACCTGATACATCATCTGGCAAAGTGAAAGGCAGGAGTCCCCTATTATCACTCCCCATTTAGAATTGGTTAGCCATGTGGGGAACATTATCACTTAGGGATACTCTCAGTTCTGGAGAATCTTTTCACTATATGCACTGAGAAGATACTTGCTATTCTGCTTTAAAAGCAAAATGTCACCTCTAGAAAAATTTCCAATGTAAATTAAAAGGGCTCACTCTAAATTATATATATATATATATATATAAGTCAGCATTCTTATTCAGTTTTTTAGCTTAACAATTTATATTATATGAGGGAATTTTTATAAAAATGATATTTTTACTTATTAACTTAGACATGTGGAACATTTTCTTTTCAGCAGAGATTATTCAGAACTGGGTCTCTTCTGTGTAAAAGGATGAATGTTTTATGGAAAGACTTTCTATAAATTTTAATTAGGGAAAAGGTAAATTATTAAAGTAATATAATATGGAAAATAAGAAGATGCAAGTACAATGTAATTATAAACCATAGATGATGATGCTAACAATGATGTTGATATCTAAAATATATACCTATATATGTGTATACATATATAAATTATTTTATATATATGTAATGCCTATAAATGTATATGAGGATACTTTATGTGTTAAAAGATAAACTAAGGAATATTAAATATTTTAAGGGTTAATTTGAGCAAAGATTTATTTGAATGGTGCCATAACATTCTGGAAATGTTTGAGAGTGCTCCCTGTCAGGGGCTAGGGGAAAGACTTATGAAAGAAGGCAAAAGCACAGCAAGGGTTATTTGATAGACTATAGCTTATATGTTTGCCTTGTTCAGAAAAGGCTAGTTGACATTTTGTGAGTATTAGGTGTTAGAATCAGCCAGTCTCATAATATCCATGTTTTATTAATTTAATAGTATGTGCTTACATACATGTCTCATATGTAGATACATGAAATTACATGTGTATATATAAAACTCATCTGTAGGGCCTCCCTGGTGGTGCAAGGGGTGTGGGGCTTCTGAAGACACTGCAAGTTTGATCCCTGACAAGTTAGTTGACCCACTTGGCACTGAAGACCTCTCCTTCCTTGCCTGCTGCTACCCTCAGCAGTGTATTTCAGTCAATCTGCCTCAAGTTCTCCACTCTGGCTCTGGTGAATCCTCTCACCCCCATGCTTCTGGCTTGTACACCAGTTCTTGTATGCATAAATAAATAAATATTTTAAAAAAACTCATCTGTGAAATGAAAATAAGAATGGTACTAATTCATAGTAAAATAGATATGTATACTATATGTACTATGTATGCTATATAGAAATATGTTAACTCATAAAATAATATATATAACCATGTGCACTACTAACTCAGCGCAATATACACATTATATGTATATGCATGAGTACATACAAGAACTGGGGTGTAGGCCAGAGTTGTGAGGGCTGAGAGGATTCACCAGAGAGAGTGGGGAACAGAAAAGGCAGATCTACTGCAATACACTGCTGAAGGGAGCAGTGGGAACGATAGGAGAGATCTGCTGGCCAGGGATCGAACTTGTGCTGCAGTGGCTGGCAATAGCTTGATAGTGCTAAGACGTGACCACTGCACCACCATGGAGGCCTAAACTCTTATTCTCACTTTACAGATGGGAGAAATAATGCCCACACACCAGGATTCAGTAAAGTGCCCAAAATAACTCTTTAATGAGTAACAACTAAGTTAAAATCTAGGTGTTAATAGGATTATGGATTTAATGACAGCTAGAAGAGCCCAAACAACTTTAGAACTTATGTCAAATATAAATAGATACAGCAAACATGGAATTTATCTTTAAAAAACTGATATGTGTCATATGAAAATGGGATTAAAAAAGATCACAACAAAGATCAATATGTAGGAGACACAGAAAGGAATTTTTTTTAAAAAGATTTATTTATATATGCATAGAGAGCTGGGGTACAGGCCAGAGTCCAAGGAGGTGAGAGGACTCACCAGAGACAGAGTGGGGAGCAGAACAGGAAGACTGACTGAAACACACTGCTGAGGTGAGAAGCAGGGGAGTCCAGAGAGGTCTGCTTTGCCATGTGGGGCCCCTCCCTGGCAGGCGGCAGGGATTGAACTCATGCTGCAGTGGCTGCGGTTTGCTTCCTAGTGTGTTGCTTAACCCACTGTGCCACCAGGGAGGCCCAGAAAGGAATTTTATAAATGTAATAACATTTCTCATACAACTGGTGTCACTTTCTATGTTTGAAAATTTTATTGCTTTTGAGGTAGGCAGGAAGGTACAATTGATAGGACATGGCTTTGGAAGCAGATGGATGTGGGTTTGAAGCCCAATTTTCCAGTCCTTTCTACTACTTGAATAGCCAAGGACAAGTTATTATATTGCATAAAACTGTTTACTCATTAATGGGCTGTACACACTTTGTGAGATGTGGAACAATTTTATGAGAATTCTATGCAAGGAAAGCTAGTACAGATTGTCGGTTCAAAAAGGTTATTTTAATGCAAATTTTCTTCTTGTACTATTGACTTCTAGTGTGCAACTACATTCCTAAAGTTTTGATCTCCCAGTTCTCTACTCCTTTCCATTTCACTCTCAACATATCATTTAGCCTTGTACATCACAAAGAAGTATTTATCAGGTACAAACTTTATCAATAACCTCCTCTATTTGGGAATACAGACACATGTTCTTAATTTATGATCTTGTATTATTAATCAGAAGCGCAACTAGGATGATGTGTTCTGTTATTTTTTTAGGTACAGCTTATCACCTGGATAAGGAATCTTACACTGTGGCCCCCAGACTACCTTATTCAAAGTAAACTAACATTCTATTAAAGACTCCTGTTCCTACTCTACAACTTCAGAATCAGTATGTTGGGGAATGGAAGCCTATAATATTCCTAGCAAGCTACCCAGGTGCTTCTCATGACCCAAAGTTTAAGTCACTGCATTTAAAGGTCAGGATTATATTTTTCACTTACTAGGAGATTAATATAGTGTTTGGTTCATGAAAAATATTTGCATTAAAGGTTACATACAAGTAGAAATCTTTCTCATTACTGGAAGACATTTTTATTAATATAATCTCACCACAAATTGCATAACAAGGCTATGATATTAACTCTCTTGGCTTGTCTATTTCAGACAGTGGCAGGTTTCATGGGCTTTGCAGAGACTTTCTGTCCAATGCATGTGCCTTCCCTTCTGTATGCCACCCTCCTCTTTCCACTCTGCTCCAGCTCCACAGTCCTCATTTCCTCATACACAAGGCACACTGCCTTCAGGACTTTCACATACGATACGATGCTCTGTCTTCCTGGAATTTTCTTCCTTTAGATATTCACAGATTTAATTATTTAAAATTTGGAGTTCACCTGTTGTGAAATAGGGTTCCTTATAATTATCTGCAAGAATTGTTAATATGATCTTTACATAGTAGTATTCAACTAATGGCAATTATTTTATATCTTTTTAAACTTATTTTATATTTAAATACTTTATTTATGCATACAAGAGCTGGGGTACAGGCCAGAGGCATGGGCAGTGACAAGATTCATCAGAGACAGAATGGAAAGCAGAACAGGAAGATTGAAATACGCTGCTGAGGGCAGCAGCAGGCGAGGAAGGAGAGGTCTGCTGTGCCATGTGGGTCCACTCCCTGGCTGGGGATCAAACTCCTGCTGCAGTGGCTGCAGAAGTCTCACAGTACAATGCTTAATCCCTGTGCCACCAAGGAGGCCTTGGCAATTATTTCAAAGCACAGAGCAGCTCTCTGTGCATAGTGAGTACATGAATATGGGTGATATCACATTCAGCCTTTTAGTCCTTTCATGGAGAGGAAACATTAGGACATGACTATTTAGCTATTTATTATTTTATTATTTATCAAGTGAAAAGTGATTTTATTTTCAGCTTATTCCAACTCTACAGAGTAGCAGCTAAATTACTGACACATTTATAAATGAGTATCTCTTGGGCAAATTTAACCAAAAGATTAAATAACTATTATTGGACTGTGGTCAAGCATGTGCCAGATGCTTGGTATATATTTGTTAGTCATCTGTCACCTTTTTAAAAACATTTACTATTCTGATTTTAGTCTTTTAACTTTTCACTTGGCATTCTCCATTATACACACTTTTCTATTGCTTATACTCATTTTTTTCTCCATTTAAAATTTTGGTAGTGTCAGATTCATCTCTATTTTAGGACCATCCCTGTTAAGACATGCAATAAAGATAGCTTGATATTCTTTCAGTTATGCAAAGAAACAACTAAAATGATCCTGAACATAAATACACATTGAACAGAACAATTTATATTTGAATAACTTAAAAATATCTGATTAATATAGTAACTGAATATTAATTTTCTAACAGCTCATAATCTGCAGTGTTATCAGTATGTCTTATCTAGTTACCTCATTAGAGGCAAATCATAATGCAGATAAGTAAAATAACATAATAGTGTAGAGAATGGCACTTACAAATTTAAAATTTTAGTTGAAGTTTTAATCAAATAATTTTAGTAATGATAGAAAGCTCACATATTAGACCACTTGTTCAATATGTACATTACAACTTTAAAACTTTTCTATCTGCCTCTTACTTTGTCAAGAAGAACCCTGTGTAAAATTTTATATGCTTATTCTTTTTGAACCTTTTTCATTCTGACATTAGAAACTGTTTGATCTCTAACACAGAGTCCTTAGGCAAAAAATATGTTAAATGTGCATATGAACTAAAGAACATGCTTGAAAAATGTTTCATGAAAAGTGATATTGATGGAGGGTTCCATAAAGTTATCTGGCAAGTGTGAACAGCAGAAAATAGCAACCAGAGAATCTCTCCATGTCTTATTGGACCGTCTATAATTATGTATAGGAAGTCTTCATTTTCTTTGCATGTCCCCTCTAAGTCTTCATAAATGGTTCATAAGTATCACTTCTACATTTTCTTAACTTTTCTACTTGGTTGTTATTTTAATTACTTTTAATAGAATTATGCCAAATTAAAACAATTAGATTACCATAATTTGTTTCTTATGTGGTATTGTGTAAATCATCAAGATTAATAAATGGACTTTGTTTTCCATACTCAATTTTGTTTTTTAAATGAACTGGAAATAGAACCCTAGTAGGATAAATACACACACACTTTGCTAATATGTAAACAGCAAACAAGATGACTATTGGATTGTTAGTCACATGAGTTTATCACACATAAGACACGAGCTATATTTTTTAAAGGAAATGCTGAGAAAAGTTTTAAAAGGAACAAAATCAAAGGTTAATTTCTAAAAATATAGATTTCCCCAGGAAATCAAAAGAAATTTCAAAGAAGCCCTATGGAAATCTGTCTTAACATCGAGTATTTACTTCAACACTGTTTCATGTTAAGGCAATTCCAAACATCTTGTGATATCCTATTATTTTTTATTGTAGGTGGATTTTGAATTGAGAGTGGGTGGGTTTACACACAGTTAAGACCCTGTGGATGAAACTGAATTGTCCATAGGTTCCTGCAGGTCTCTATTTATAAGGTCTTGCCAGGTCTAATCAAGCTGTTCAGTAAGTGAGTTTCAAGGTCAAGTCCATAAACAGTGGTGATATTTAACAAATGATATTTAGGCACATAACACTTATAACATGTCAGTTTTATCAATGAGACTTGACTGTCAAGTATTTTCAAGGTAATTTATACAAAGAACCTTTCTAACTGTGCCAGTTATCAAAGCAGAGTGGAACAAATATGCAATCAAATTTATTTATTTAGCTCGGATATATGAATTAGTTCCTGCTGTTTTAACAAGTTTCCTACTGGCATTTGTTGGAATTAAATGATGATCTCCAAGTGAGAAATATAGTATGTTGGTAATTATGAGCATTTTATTGACCAATTTGGAATCACTGAATAAAACTGAAATCAAACAAATGGTTTTGAATAGTAAATAAGAAAAAAGATCTTTTCCCTCTGACATTATTGATTTTTTCAAATGATTAATGAATAAATATTAACCAAAAGTAAAGAAAAGCACATCCTAATATTTAGCATTAGACCCCAAAGTGCATGAAGCATAAACTCAATTACTGAAATTCATAGAGGTTTCCAAATCCTATTTTGTATTTATAAAACAGCACACTTAAAATTAAGGGTTGAAAGGTACAATTTGTATGATTGTTAATAGAACTTATTTTCAAATTGTTTACATAGCTAATGTTACAATATTTTGCATATTTATAATTGTTTTTCCTAGATGTTCTGAAGGCTTTATTTATACCTTCCCAAATGATGTTGCTCATGTTTAGAGAGACCATAAGAACATACAATGGTGTCCTCAATATTTGTATAATTCCTTAAAGGCAAGGAACATAGAATATGTTTGAGGTTAGATGGAGATTATAGCAGTGATGTTTTGCAAAGTTGTAAAAGAATGGGTAAAAGAAAGTGAGAGAAAAGGAATGAAGAGGGAAGTTGGAAGAGAGAGAGCAGTCAGGAATAAACTATTTTTTTCAAAAAGAGCATTACCTGTGTCCTTTCATTTAATCCTTATATTTACCATGGATTAAAAACTGTTTAGACTTCAACAATAAAACAAATGAAGCTCACCCAGATAGCTGACATAATTAGACAACTAGCAATTATATAGAAGATGGGTTTGAAATCAAGTCTCCTTATGCTATAGCACATATTTTCACTACATCCTAGATGGCCAGTATGTTTAAAATTCTTAATATCTAGCAGCTGCATTGACACTGTGTTGTAGAGGATCCTGGGGCCCAACTTAGGTTTAATAGCACAGTGCTGAAATTATTAGTGATTTCTGTCATCAGAGACTTAGTAGAGTGAGGCAGAATGAGTTTCTACTTTTATATGAAGTCCTCATAGCATTATAATCCTCCTCAACCTCCTGTTTGTGGTTTTGAATACATTGTAGCTCATGTGAAACCATTATCTGTTCATTTCAATCTTCTACCCTACAGAAACTCAGTGACTCCTAGTGGGACCAAGGTTATAACTCCTCCCTTGTATGCAAGAAAATACACAATACTCCAATGCATCTATGAAAAAGACTGATTCGTGTTTCCTTAGAGTGGTGTTGATAGTCTACTACAGGTAATACGTATGGATTTCTTACAACTTCTTATCAGAAATCCTTCACTGGTATATTCCAAGACAAGGGTAAGTATTTCTGTATCAGAAACTGATACCTTGTAAAATTGAGGCTACCTGAGGAGGTGGCAAGGTGGAGAACAGTGTGGAGGGGACACAATGAAAGTTGGTCCTTGGGTGCTTTGGTGTGTGTGTGGTGTGTTCACATTCATCTAAAAACGTATGAACCTATTCCCCAAAATCATATATATCACATCTAACACTGCAAATCTATATTGTTGCAATAAAGATATGTTATTGATCGACAGGAAAATATGCAGTATTTAAAACCAATGTATCTCAAAAATGAACAAGAAGGCCCATCACAAATAAACAACCCCAAACTGGTACTTGATTACTCCAATGACTATTTTTATTATCCTCCTTAGTAAGAGAATTCTGATTTGATTTGGGTGACCATGTACTCAGCTAAAATACCACCTTTTAAGGCTCTTTTGTAGCCATTCATGACAAAACCTGTCCTTATTCATTGGGATTTCTGTGGAATAGTTTTTAATGGGAGGGTTTTCCCCTACGTTTCCCTGTTTGCTTCTCATGGCTTAGATATAGATGATAAAGGTATCTCCCAGGTAGCCTTCCTGAACCACAAGGTGACCTTAAATTCGAAAACTGATGGTATTATGTACTGTTTTACATTTGCTTCTCTAGATCCATTCTTTGTCCCTTTTTATCCTGTTCTCTGGTATAGGAAGCTGATCACTACTGCCAGCATTGCATAGGCTCCCTTGTTCTCTAATAACTAGATGAATTTGGCCAATGAAACTTCACAGGATGATCAGAAGACACGAAATGAGCAAATGCATGGTATTTATTCCTCTCCCATCTCTATGCTAGGTCAGGAGTGGATAGGGTCAGTATGCCCTATGGGATTAAGTTTTTGTCACACTAGTCTTCCACAGCCTTAGCTCTTGGTGAGTTTTGCTAACTGTTCTTCCTCTCTCTTTGGAACAGAAATGACCACCTGTTCATGCTGGTCCACTAATTTCACCACCTTTTACTCTGCTGTATCAATCAGGGTTCCAGGAACAAAAACATGGCTGGCACACCTGAATTAAGTAGTTTTCAGAGAATTTAAGAAATGGATTCTGGCTGGCATGTTTTAGAAAAAACATTTCTAGACTTGAAAAACTGAAAATGACATTTTTATGTAACCAAGATAAAGAGAGTGATTTTAGTGTTTGCTAGGAAAACATCAGTAGCACCTATGGTAATTTAGTTGGGAGGAAACCAGAGGTTTTAAACCTCAGCTTCTCTCTCCTCCCACTCTTATCTGCTGCCATTGTGTCCAACTATTTGAATTGCTAAAAACTAGATGGCAAGAACAGCTGTTGGTGTGGACCATGTGTTGGAGCCCCTGTGAGAAGTGTGGAAAGTGAAGATGGAAACCAGCCTGTACATCCAGCTGCAAACAGCCCCTGCTTTATGGGCCTCCCTGGTGGCGCAGTGGGTTAAGCAACGCACTATGAAGCAAACCTCAGCCACTGCAACACAAATTCTATCCCTGCCGCAGGCTGGGGAGGTGACCCACATGGTGCAGCAGACCTCTCCTGCTGTGCCTGCTACTCCCCTCAGCAGTGTACTTCTGTTGATATGCCTGTTCTTCTCCCCGCTCTGTCTGTAGTGAATCCTCTCACCCCCCCATACCTCTGGCCTGTACCCCAGTGCTTGTATGCATAAATAAATAAATCTTTAAAAAAAAAAAAAGATTAACCTCTATTCGTGTGAGTGCTGGTTGGGAGCAACCTGGGCCCTGATATGTAGCTAAAGGTCAACTAGACTGACACAGATGAGGTTGAGAATTCCAAAGCCTCCAGCCACACCTTTCTTAGGGAACCACCCTTCTCTCACATTTAAAACAACAAAAAAAAAAAGTGAAAAAAAAAAAACTTAAATGTTATTACCTGCTGGTTCATAGAGATGTTGTTTCTCTTCAGTATCTGCAACCAACATCCCTCATTTAATTCAATGCTCCAAATGTGAACTAAATCCAAGTGCACACAGATAAATCGGGTCCCTTCCAGATGGGACAGTGTAGTGCCAGGAGGGCACAGAGCAGGTATTCCATGATTCCGGCAGATTGGTCAAGGATGAGTCCTTGGAGCCCTCAGTGACTTTTTTAGTCTTATTGCATCATTATATCAGAGGCGACCAGGTACATGGCAGGCAGGGGTTTGGGGGACCAGATATGACCATCAACATATCTTCACTCTCTGGGCTCTCTAGCCTCTCGTGTCTCTGCGTCTACTCTCTTTCTCCATTGACATCCTTATATGGCCCATGTCTCAGTCCAGGTGTGCCCAGTTGCACATGCCCACACCCTACTTAGGGGGTGCCTGCCATTAGGCATGCATGTAGGACCACAGTTGTCCATCATTGACATCAATGGTGGAATGGCAGAAAAGCCTAATTTCTCTCATCCTACGGACTACTTCTGCTCCAAGATAGTTATCAGCTTGTAGGAAATCCTCTTCACCTAGGCCTTAAGGAATACAGTGCCACAGAGATCACCAGAATTCATGAAAATAGTTAAGGTTAAAGTGTGCATTTCCTGGAGATGACCATAAGTTCTGCTACAATGGAATTTGGTTCCCTAATGAAATGATGGAATCCTAGAGTGGTAGAGGTCAGGTGGTGGTATGTAACCTTTAGTGATATTGTGGGCACAATTACCATAATTAGCCACAGAAGTCAATAGCAGTGGCTAATTATTACCAGGATTCTGGGAAATAACTGGTCAGGCTCCTAAGGTGCTGTTTGACTTACATAAACACAAGATTCCAAGTCTGCTTAGTGGAAAAAAGACTTGGGTGCTGTCGTGGAGTTCACGGCTCTTGTTAAATTCTAAAACTAAACTTACTTATAAACCCAGAATGAATTGATTGACAGGGAGGCCAACTTATTTTAAAGAAAGAATCTCAAAAAGGGTCCTCAACTCTTCACTGTGAATTTCCTTCCAAGTTCTCTCCAGAGGCAAAATTTTCTTAATAATGTGATAGGTCCACACCTGAGGAGAGAAATCACAGATTGATGAAAAATTAGCAATTATGTAAGAAAAATACCACATTTAAAGATTAAGAATTAATTAGTTAATATGACAGAGAAAAAGTAACTATTCAATACTTTATTACCAGAAATTGGCTCTGAAGATAACCATGTATCTATAGTTCACTGGTCTAATTAGGGATTAATGGAGATCAGGTGAGAGAGAAAGTCTTGACAAAATCAATTTTTAACCAATTTCATTGATGTTTTTCCTGTTATTTCTCTAGTCCTAATATATATGGAGTAAGTATGCATATTTAGTACCTGGCAAAGTCCTCAGACTGGTTCTCTGTGCTATGGGTGAGGGATGTTGTCATGGAACTGTTTCATACAATTTCCACTCTCCACCTGTAGCGGCAAGATGGGAGCACTGGGGCAAGGTTCGGGATGATTCTGGGCAGACGGGTCAAGGAAGGAGTCTCTTGGAGCCCTTGGTGGCTTTTCATTCTTTATTTAGTAGAGGTGGCCAGGTACATGGCAGGCATGTGTGCCGGGGGGCCGGGAGGCTGGCAGGCCTCCCAGCCCCCAGCGCATCTCACCCTCTCGGCTGCTTCTTCTATATCTGCTGCTGCTGCTGCTCCTTCATCAGTCGATCCTCGTAGTTCTGTCTGTTGATCCTCGCAGTTCTCACAGTTCTGGCATCCTCATGACGCTACCCATTTATGCCCGTGTCCAACACAGGTGCACCCACTTGCGCATGCCCACCCTGAAATGCTCGCAGCACCTCAGGTGTCCATCGTCAGCGGTGGGAGGGTGGAAATACCTGATCAACCTTTACCCTACACCACCCCCTCCCCAAGATACTAAATCAGAAGTAATATCACATTTCTGGTGGACATGCAGATATTAGTGTCTTAAGAGGTAATTGAGTAGATATTTCTATTTTATACTTATTTAAATTTCCTGTTTGATTAGTGCAAAAGTTAGAAGGATCTTGGAGAATTACTGTGGTTAATCAGATAATAGAACAGTTTTATATGCTATACTTGACATGGTATCATCACTGGAACAAATGAACAGATGCCCTAATCTCTGATTTGTCCTAGAAATCATTGTCTTTATCTGCTAGTCAGTTAACAAAATCAGAGACTCTTTCTCTTTGTAGATCTGGGACAGTAATACTATTTAACATCTCTTTTGAGTTTTATGACAACTCTTTTGCTCTTTGTCAAAATTTAGTATATAGGAAACTTCTCTTTTTTGACATTTCCTACACTATGTGCTAAGACATTGCATTATGCTAACCGATGAAGTAAGTAGCAAGCATCATTGTTGCTTTAGCAAGATACACACAGGCCTGAAAAGCCCATGAGGTTTCTAAGGGTCCCTTAGCTGGGGCATGTCTGTGGAGACTTCCTTAATGTAGAAGACAGTTATTGGCACAGCAGACTTCTCCTACCTTGCCTGCTGCTCCCCTCAGCAGTGTATTTTAGTCTATTCACCTATTCTGTTCTCTGGTGAATCCTCTCACCCCTCCCCCTACCCCCCACACCTCTGGCCTGTACCTCAGTTCTTTTATGCATAACCTTTTTTTAAAAAAGACAGGATGCTATACTTTTCACTGCCCTCTAAAAAGGAGTAAACATAATGTTTGATTAACTTCTTCAGATTTTAAAGCAAATTTATAACATATTTGGGCATCTTGTTTATCATGTTGCCTTTAAAGCTACAGTTGTGAGTGGGACCCAATCTAAGGGAAGGTACACAACAGGTCTAGACTGGAGCACAAACTTTCCTGATATACAGATGTTATCTCCTGACAACCTCAAAGTTCCTGAAAGGGGCTGTGATAAACAGAAATCTCTGAGGTCTCTGGCAAGTCCAGTCATGAGAAAAAGAAAAGATCCCCATGGATTTTAGATTAAATCCATTCCCTATTCTGCCAACAACAATGCCCCATTAAAAAGGTTCCCCCTGGCAAACTTGGTCCTACACACAGAATGCCTAGTCATAAGACAACCTGTGATTCTGTGTCCTCACAATGGAAAAGAAAGAACAGATGCTGAGGGAGGCAGTGCAGAGGGATGAGCTATGTTGATTATTCTGTTTGTTCTTCCATTTCAATCTTTTCCTCTGTACCAACATCTGTGCACTGGAAGATTTTAGGCAGCTCCTGGGCTCCCTTTTTACCTTCTAGATATGTTTGACGAATGGGAGGAAACAAAATGAAGTGAAGTGGAAATTGATCATTTATTCTCTATACTTCCCCTCTGCTAGGCTGAGGTTTAGTAGTGGTTGTGCTACTCTCTCCAAGGTTCTGCCTCCTGCAGTCACAACTCCAAGTTTTTGTAACAGAATCTTCTTTGACCCTACAGGCCCAAAGATAGTGTTGGCTTCTCCCTGATGTAAGTCCTTGGGCTTTTCATTACTCTTTTCTGTTGCTTGTAATCTTCCCTCCACCTCTACAAGTCATTCTTTCATTTAGCTTTCCAACACTATTCCTTTTGAGTAAGCAATCATTTTTTTTTCTCCCCAGAAAAAAATGACAGAACAAAAAGAGGATCCTGGCAAGATATCAGGTCATACTGCATTGCATATTTATGGACTTTTTAGTAAGAGATAAATAAAACCTATCTCTTTTACAGACACTGTTATTTTGGGGTTTTCTATTATAGACAGCCAAGCATAATTCTCAATGATATAACTCCTCACTTTGATAACTCTTTTTCCCACTTGTCTGGAAAGTGCTACTTTGTTGGCTTTAACCCAGCATCAACTGTATCCCATGGATGTCTCTCTTCTTCTGAATGTCAATGGACTTAGAGCTTTCACCACCTGCTTCAAGCTCAGAATGTTTAAATGTATCATTATCTCTGCTATCTCCATGTCATTTACTGTCCCTCAACCAAAATGTAACAAGCATACCATGAACTCAGTAGGTAATCATTGTCTGTTATTAATAATGATACTTGCCACATTATTTAAGAAGAGTCAAATTTCAGTTTTCCGAGTGCAGAAGATTTTTGGTTTAAATATTTTTATTTTTGGATTTTTGCCATTGGTCTATTTTCTAACAAGCTATTTTTTTCTAACTCTGCATGAAAAGCAGTGTGACAGAATATCACTGTGGGATGCTTCAGGAAAGAGGGAAAGAGGGATAAGGGAAGAGGTCTAGGTTCTGCTTTATCTTCTTCCACAGTAATATGACTGGTGTTGATAGCTCCAAGAACCTTCATGGTATAGTCCTGTCAACATGCACTCACTAGATCCAGGTGAAAGTTCCTCTTCCTTAGCCAGAGCTCTCTTTCAAATGCTTCAGATAAGACTGCTAGTGTCTCACTGAGTGATTTCATTTTATTTTTTATTTATTTATTTATGTATACAAGAGCTGGGGTGTAGTCCACAGGTGGGGATAGAGGGGTGGTGGTGAGAGGATTCACCAGAGACAGAGTGGGGAGCAGAACAAGCAAATGGACTGAAATACACTGCTGAGGGAAGCAGTGGGAGAGGCAGGAGAGGTCTGCTGAGCCATGTGGGTCCCCTCCCTGGTGGGGGATCAAACTTTCACTGAAGTGGCTGCAGAAGCTCTACAGTGGGATGCTGAACCCCTTATGCCACCAGAGAGGCCCCTCACTGAATGATTTTATGTGTATATATCTGTCTGGTATGTCGCTGCCTTGGGTATTTTTGAACCCTTAGCAGTTAGTACATGCCTGACTCAAAGCAGAAAGTCAGAGAAGTAATATCCAATAAAGTCATAAATATATCTTCAAGATATCAAAATGCAGCCAGTATTCCTCCATGAAACCTTCCTTCTTACCATTCTTCATCAGCTTCATGCATCCAAAAATTCCATAGTACTTCTCTGATTCCATAATAATTGTATGTTTTTCTTATAGCATTTTAATGTCACCTCATAATTAGATATGTCTTTCCCACTGCATATGTGATTATCAAGATTATTAGCAGTATAGCTGAGTGCATAAACCTTAGAATCTAAATCCCAGCTCTGCTGCTTCATAGATATATCATCTTAATTAAGTTACTTAGGTTACTCAGTATCTCTAAGATTCAGATTGATTATTTCTAAAATAGATATAATTCATTCATTCATGTATTGATTCTACGTCTAATATATGCCCAGTGCTAGTATAAGTTAAGAGAAGAGAGGAGGGAAGGGAGGGAGGGTAGCAAGGAAGGAGGGATGGAAGGAATAAAGGAGGAAGGGAGGAAGGAAGGGAATGAATAAGGCAGAGAGGGAGGAAGGGAGGGCAGAGAAGCAAATAAAACAAATGTTGGATAAAATCCTTTCCCTTAAAGAGAATACATTCAATATATAGATGGATCCATATCCTTATCTCCAAAACAAACATATTATATAATTTCATATATTCATAAGTACTCTAAAGAGAATAAAGCATGGTAAGGGACAGAACTGGCAGGGAATCCTGGTGTTTATTAGACAGTCTGATTTGAGGCATGTAGAAGACCTTCAAATCACTGGGATTGTGTGCATGTATTCTCTTTTTTCTAGATAAATAAAAGTATTATATTTTTACCCTCTTTGCCATTACACTTGGCCTAGTGACTAGACTAGAAGAGAGTTGCATGCTGAAGCTATATATATATATATATATATATATAAAGGTCTGCCATATATCCTTTCCCTTACTCGGATTTCCTTTACTGTAATTGTGATGGAAATATTCGTTAAAAAGGGGCCTCTTTCAGGTTAGCTTTCTTATGGACCCACAGTGGACATCAACCCACAATTTGGGAATGGTTTTACTATAGTGTAACCTGCATCGTATCTTCACTGACACCCAGAAATCACTCGCAAAGTTCTTACTGTCATCATGCCTTTTTTATAGCACAGGCATCAATAAGGAATTAATATCTTTCTCTTAAATAACTATGGATGTGAAGTCATTAAGTTTCCAGACTGTACTAGAATAGTAAAGGCCAAGCAATTCAAATTACCAGTCAGAGGAGGCAGAGTGGTAGCTGTTGGGTCCAAGTGGTATACCCAGCGGAAAAAATTTAACTCTGTTTTATTTTGTTTTGTTTTTAAAGATTTATTTATTTATGCATACAAGAGCTGGGGTACAGGCCAGAGTTCAGGGAAATGAGGGGATTCACCAGAGACAGAGCTAAGAACAGAACAGGCAGACTGACTGAAACACACTGCCAAGGGCAGCAGCAGGCGAGGAAGGAGAGGTCTGCTACACCATGTGTGTCCCCTCCCTGGCTGGGGGCAACTATTGAACTGGTGCTGCAGTGGCTGTGGTTTGCTTCATAGTGCGTTGCTTAACCCACTGTGCCACCAGGGAGGCCCTAACTTTGTTTTTTGAAATACATTTATATTTTGATTAATAATATAAAACTATATACACTTTTGAAACTACTTGGCTCCAAGACATAATAAATGTAATTATGAATATGGAAAGCCTTTCAAAAGTCAAGTTTTAAAATAAAAAAAAAAATACCTCAAGTGACATACTATTCAGAACAGTAAAAATCTGTCTTGAAATGTCAATATAAATTAATAATGGTTATTTTAGGCATGCAAATTAAACTTTAAAAGAAATGACTAAGTAGCTTAACTGGACAGACGGTACAGTTTGAACTGAAATGCAGCTCAGCTTCTTTTAAACCTTTGAGAGAGAGCCATGGGAAGGGGGGAAGGGTGAGAAACAGAACCATGACTTTCTCTAGTGGCAGAAATTGCTAAGAGCACCAGAGTAAATCTGCTATGAAACATGTAAGGATAGATCTGGAGGGGAATGGAGATGCAAAACACATCAGAGACAATTTTTCAGCGGATAAAATTAAATCAAAGAAGAAAGCAACTTTACTGGAACATAAATATAAATGATAAAATGAGAACTAGATTTTCTAAAATAAGAATGTGACCATTCAATAATTCCAGTGGTATCTACAAAATCAACTCCATGATTTAAAATTCTGGAAATGAAATTCTAAATATCCTATTTCTGATATATACTGAAAACTAGTGAGTTGAGAATATTTCTTCCTTTAGAACTTACTATCTATCACAATAGCTGCATTAAAAGAATTAAAATGAATTTGTATTACACATTAGTAACAAAAATAGAATAATTATAATGAACCTTTAAAGGTTTGCCTGATATAATATGATTTAATAGCTTTAAATTAAAATACTCAGGTAATGCTTTTTTAAGTCATTAAAATAGCCAATGTAACTTCCTCTGCCCCAGAAACTGAGAAAGAAAAAATACTCAATTGCAAGGGTTTTACTATATTTTTGCTTTTTTTGTTGTTTGAAAAAGGAACATTAACCTAAGGAGGACAGATTTGTAAAATGTGTTCTAGTAAGAATGGGAAATTTCCTTTTGCTTCTCTTTATGATATTTTTCTTTATTCTGAGATCAAAGTACTGTTTGTGTGATTATCAAAAGGAGCTTAACCCGTATGTCATGTTTCCACCAAGTGGCTTCTATGAATTGCACAGTTCCATTTTTGTTGTATTAACATAAACCAAACCCATATATAAACTACCACATGGATTAAAAGACCTAATTCATAACTTTATATCACCAAAATTCTAATTGATCTCAACCTGCTTTAATTAGTAAGCAGCCTTTAGATTCAGAAGGTCAAATACTATATTTTCAATTAATAGGCCATAAAAGAAAATAATTGTTCTTCAAAGGGAAGATGTGCATGTATATATTTATGCATATCATATATATGTCCTAAATTTTTATGATTTGTGTGCAATATTGGAAATAATATCAACAAAGTTTCAACCAGTTTAAACATGATAAAAGGGCAAATTTTCCTTTGCTGCTCTAAAGAGAAAATATGGATTCTGTTTTGTTTTTCTTTAGTTCAGTGAGGTTGCCTCAGAAGGCTTAAGTTTACTGAGATAGCAGGACCAGTCAGACTTCCTTGATTTTTTTTTAATACAATAAAAGACTCTTGCACTAGAATGATCAAATCTTCACCACTGGTTTAACCACTAGGTAGATAATGGATTTTTACTTCTCCATTTTTTTTTTGTTTTGTTTTATTAATGACTCACTATTTTACACTCTTGTTCAGCTTTTCGCAATATAAGCTTTCTCTCCTCAGGTATGGTCACTATAGTTTTCCCACCACCAAAACACCCATTATACCCCACCATAGTCCATGGGGTTCTCCTTTACCCCCCTCCTCTTTCGCCCCTCCAACTTTCCTTCCTCTATTTCTTCCCCTTCCCCTTCCCTTCCTGGATATCTCAATCTATGGTCAGCTTTCAATGGTTGGTCTTAATTTTGTTCATTTTATGATCTTTGACTTCTCTATATCCTACCTATAAGTGAAATGATCCAGTTCTTTTCTTTCTCTTTCTGGCTCACTTCACTTAGCATAATCCCTTCTAGCTGTATCCATGCTGTTACAACTGGCCTGTGTTTTCTTTCTTTCTTTCTTTCTTTTTTTTGGTTACTGAGTATTATTCCATTGAATGCCTACACACACACATATCTATAGCCCACATTTTCTTGATCCACTCATGTTTAGATTGTTTAGAACATGCCCTAAATGTTCTAGGGCATTTATATTGTTTCTGTATCTATTGTAATTACAAGTATATATAAATATAAGAGTGCAAGTTTCCTTTTGAATTAGTTCTTGTGTATTCTTTGGGTAAATATTAAGAGTGAGATTGTTGGGTCATATGGTAGTTCCATTTTTAATCTTTTGAAGAAACTCCACACTTCTTTCCACAGGGACTGGACAAGTCTACTTTTCCACCAACAGTAAAAGAGGCATCCTTCTTTTATATACCCTTGTCATTATTGTTTCTGGATTGTTGGTTTTTTTTTAATACAGGCCATTCTCAAAGGTCTGAGGTAGTAAGATTGAGCATCCATTTGTGATTAAAACCCTTGAAAGATTTGAGATAAATAGACTGTGTCTCACCATAATAAAAGCCATATATAACAAACTCATAGCTAGTATGACTTTCAGTGGTGAAAAACTGAAAGTTTTCTATCACTTTAATCATCATGGAGTTATATTTTGCATCCCTAAACAAGTACAATGAATGCTATTATCTGTTCAGTTGAATGGGATGCACCTTAGAAGATAACAATTTTTTTTTTCATTATCTCCAAAACACTTATTAAATATTAGTACTTTAAAGTGGTGTCCCTGTTATACATGAGAATTAGCTAGACACAATCCCTGTCTCATTGGAGATACATGTATGATAGTCAGGTGGCAGTGATAGAGAATTTTTAGGTCATTCATTATAGAAAGAGAGTTTAAGTAAGTATTTATCATAGATATTTCACCTTTAAAAGAAGTATATAGAGAACTGGGTGAAAAAGGAGACTTTTGGGAGATACATGGCATGGTGATTCACAGCAACTCCACCAATCATGTGTGAAAGGCCCCTGCCAAAATCTTAGGATCTGATGACCTAGTGCTGTTCAATTGAGAGCAGGATAAGAAAATGTGAAGGGGTGAGCACAGAGGGGTTTTACCTAAATCTTCCATATCCCATACTAGAAATTATTAGTTTTCATCTCGTCTAAATAATTTTTAAATTCTTTGTATGCTGTGGAGAAGAAAGGTCAAAGATGAAATAAACTAGTTATTAGCGAACATCACAGAGACTCACATGAGAGCTGCAGGCACCTTTTACACCAGTAAAGATTTATATACTGGCTTTTTATCCCCTTTTTATATACTAGTCATCTCTGATAAGCTAACATATCTCTACCTCACATGTACTCTTCAATGCTAAATGGTTACTACATCTCTACCTCTCAAACTCATCCCTTCCTTACCTCTTTCAGGATATCCAAATTAATGTAGATTATTAAATTTTCTTTATGATAATTGTAATAACCTCTTAGCCATTTTGTCTGCCAATCTGTCTACATCTCTGTCAACCAATCCTTTTTATTATAGGCAAATACTACTGCTTTAAGATTTTTTAAAAAATATATATCATATTAAACATTTGTATCTTTTTTAAATCCCAGAACTTTTTATCAGTTAAGCAATGAGATATTGATTCACCAAATGAGTCTATAATTCACTCGAACCTGTTCATTTTTCCTTCCATCACTTTGCACCCACTACCTTCCGTTTCTCCATTGAAGCCCTAAGTTTGATGAAGTCAGCATGAATTCTCATGCTTATTTTTATGAGCATATATTATTCTCTCTATTTGGAATACTGTCTTCTTTCTTCTTTACATGAAGAACACTTATTTTACCTTTAATAAAAAGTCCAAATGTTGTCCCTCCTGTATAGTTTCCCCTTATGTTCCAAGGTAACTGAACACTTGTTGCTGTTTTTCTCACAGCATATTGTGGATCTGGCTCTTCCAATGTTCCAAGAATCAGTAAAAGCAAACAGAGGATCTTTTTCATATAGAATCACCTGCCAGCACTATCACTGAATTAGTAGTATCTTCTCATGATATGCTGATTTTGATTTTCATATTTTTTCAAGCACATTGTTATTATTTTATGTTTCCAATAAAACATAAAGTGACAGGGTAGATAATGTTCTCATGAAACAAATGAGAAAACTGCAACAAAAAACAGAGGTTTAAATTTTAAGTTATTTGCTTTGTCATATTTTACTTATAGCTTAATATCTTTCCAATGTATCATAATCTGTCATACATTTGGTCTTGTGTGTGTGTATGTGAGTGTGTGTGTATTTTCCCCTGCTGTTGGTTAGGAAGAAAAAAACACCCCTTTGTAAGCACATTATATTCTTTGGACATTAATTAAGAACCAGTGAATTATATACCAAGATCCATTTATTTCTTTTATTTTGTCTCATCATAACATAAACAATAGTTTGACAAATATTCCAACCAAGTATTATAAAAATTTTTTAGAAAAATCATTCTTGGTAATGATTTATGAAACAACTGTTGAAGTCAATGACTATGAATGGAACATTCCAAAAGTTTTAGTACAAAAGTTGTAATAGATCATATCCTTAGTGCACCTTAGGGGAGATAATCATAAATTTATTTTGATAATGACTGTGTCAGTAAGTATGGTTTTATTTCTTCTATGTAAAAGACTAAGTATTAATAAAAGTGAAAATCTGTGATTAATAAAGTACAAAAGGTACTAATTAATGTTGCCCCTATATTTCTATATTGAAAATAAACTAGATTTAGTTTTCACCTTACATGGGAGGAATTGGAGAAGAATCTTATTATCCAAATAACCAACTCATTTGTCTTTCCAGAAACCACAAGATTTACGAGTAAATTAAGGGGAAATGAGAGGAAGAATAGTAGGACTTTTTAAGGCTCTGTAAAAGAAAAGTAAGTGAACAATAATGCATTTTACAGGATAAAACTGTGCTTTCTCATATTTAAGAAAGCCATTCATGCTCTTTCAGTTGGGCATATTCCTTCAGTTGCTTCTGGAGTGACTGTCATGGTTTGATTCTGACTCATTCACTGAAGCCCTTCTCCTATTTGTATGCTTCAACCAGCATTTATAAAGTGATGTCTGGGATTTGTTAGGGAGCTTCTTTTGATCAACTCTTATCTGAACATATAGAACATCTTCTTATCTGAATGTATAGGATAAAGTTTGGTAAATAGTGCAAAACTAGGAGGGAAGCCATAAATCAAAGCTAAAATCATTATTTCAATGGCTTGAACTATTGGTATGTTTTTTCTTTCATTCTTGGACCTGATTCAAATGGTTAATGAGACCCATTCAAATAGACCCAAACTATTTGAAATGCATGTCTCCAAATTCTAAGTGAGATACAGCCACATTTGAGAGAAGAGCTATTAAAATGCTGAAATCATTATATTGTATCCAAGGATAAAAGACATTGTAAATATTTAGTTTCTTATTGTCACAAAACACTTACATGAATGAATATAGTCTACTCATTGGTTTTTGGTTCTAATAGCCTCCAGGAAATGTCAAATTCACATGTTATCCCAGGACATAAGATGTGTAAAAGCACAGAGCCATCCAGCTTTTTATTGGCTCTTCATCTATGTAGGATTATATGCAAACAATAGTTGAGCTGCACTGGCAGTCATATAGCTCACTAGCTTGGATGTATTTAATTGCATTTTTTAAAGATAGAGACAAAAGAAGGGAGATAATTTGGAGAAGCACTATTTTCAGCACTATATGAGGTAAGGCTCAAGGTTGCCAAAATGGAATCTAGAAATACAGATCCATCAACCTTATGTCTAAAGTAAATCATAATTGTTCTGAAAATGATTAACGCTGGGTGACAGCCAGTGTACCTTTGATAAAATGTACTTAGTCTGACTCTACAATTCAGTAGACAGGAAATGGCTCACCTTTTGGTAATGAATTAATTCTTTCATACAGGGCTATAGTAATTCCAAAATTTAAGCCACAAAAATGTCTAGGATGCCAGGAAATTAAAGAGAGTTCCTAGGGGTAGCTGAGAATGGCTCCTTTTCTACAACTGTCTTGCATTCCTTTTAGTCTTTCGTTATATGCAGATTTTGGTGGATGAAACACCCATTGCTCAAGGACCTTCTTAAAAATTCTGTCTGTTAATTCAATTGAATAAAAATAGAAATTAGTGAACAAAGACATGACAGTACTCATTGGTAATCTTTTTAGCTTGAAAAAATTAAAATATTTTCAAGATTTGATAATAAAGCAGTACACAAGTCTCATAATTTATCAAATGTAATCATTGAAGTTGTAATGTAATCTTGAAATTTCCTGTTTGTGGTATCAAAAACAAAAACTAAAACAAATTACAGAGCAGTCTCTCTGTCACATTATGGTGTACTTAAATAATATTTTTAGACATGCATCCCCACATTCCACATTATACTCCCCTACATGTAATGTTGCCAAGTCCAGGCTCTTCCTTCCCAAGGGCTTAACTTAAATCCATCTAGAAAATGATTTGATCTGCAGAATGCAGATCATTTTAAACTGGAAAGAAGAATAAAGCCTTGGAGACAGCACAGAATGTGGTTATAGTAGTCCAAGTTAAAAATGACCAGTGCATCAACAAGGGATTTGGCTGCTAGACTAGTGTGGTTATTAATGGACAAATGCTCTTTCCTCAACCCAGGAACTGCTTCTACTACTTGTGGTTATGGGAATAGGAAATGGAAGGAGACAACGTTTTACTGGCAGACACATTACTGACCCTGCAGAGGCAGCAAGAATAATGAGCAGAGAAGACTTTAGAGAGTTGTGCCAAACAGAGTAATTGCTGCAGGAAGTGCAGAGTTCCTGGGACATGATGGTAACTGGGTTGGATCACCCTATATAAAGTAGGATGGATCAACCATACAGTTAGTGAATCAAATCATCCTATAATGTTGAAATCACTAGGCACGAAGCAAGGCATCTTGATTCCTGTCCATTTGTGAGTCATGGGTATTCTAGGGAACCGACCATTCACTTTGCTTATGACTTACGGACATTCATTTGCTATCCATACATCTGAGAATGTCCTGAGTTCAGATATACATTCCGTAATTTGAATACATTTTGATTTTTTGCTTCAATTTGTATTGCTATCAAAATAATAGAGAATGAATTTTTTTCACTAGTATCATTCTCTAAGATTATTCTTAAAATGAACAAAAAAGGATAAAATATTATATATTTTTTTTAATTTCAGAGTTTAGTGATACTTTTCATTAGATACAAATATTAAAGGTAAGTTTTTAGACATTTTCCTTGTTTAACATTCAAAATTATTTACTTATCACAAATCCTTATGGAAAACATATTTGGAACTAGAGTCAATAAACTCTAATACATAAAACATATGAAGGTACATTAAATAATGCAGAGACATAAACAAATAAAATTAAATGATCAAGTGAACCATGTTACTGTAGGCTAAACAATATGACCCCACCCCTTAGGAGTAAATATTTTATTCAGTATTTTTCTTCTTTCCTCACTTTGACTTAGGGAGTGTAGAGATTATCTTACTTTGGGAACAAATAAACAATTAAAGTAGTCAGACAGGAGCATAATGCAGTACTCACCTCTGCTACTTAGAAATTGAAAGGTAAATGGAATAGTTCTAAAGCAAGATGACTTCTGCAGTACTATAAATTAAAATTCATACATTAACCTGTATTCTTCCACTGGTGATGCATTATTGAATTTTAGAGAAGGTATTCACCTAACTTTTTAGGTCTCAAAAATTTTGCTGAAATTAAATTGGCCATAGAAAATGTCATATTATTAGCAGAAACTTGGGCAGTTTCTTCGCAATCATGTTAGAAAAATCTTGCTTGGTGATAAGAGAAAATAAGATGACCCTCTAAGGAGTTATGGGGAAAAGAAAACAGGTAACCCAACAGAAAAGGAGGGAAGTAAAAAGGTATCCCTGCAAACAGGCTTTTCCTGGATCACTGCCTTTTCTGCAGTTTGTCCCACTCTACAAAGGGTCCAGCTCTGACAGCTCTTCCTGATGATATTATTGGCAGTGAGCTGAGTATCTGCACAGAAAATGCCACAGTCACGGCAGGATTTTTTTCTGTATTGAAAAAGCAGAAACCAACATCTTGGCACTCTATCATAAAAGATGTGATTTCCTAACTAAAGTGGAATGCTCAATCAGAAGAGTTTTTGGAATTTTTCCCTCTGCCATGAAATCTGGTGAATGGTTTGAGTTTTCCCCAAATTACTTGAAATTTAGCTGCTAGGAGGCTGTGCTGACTGTTCCAATTTTCCTTTCAATTTTGTGTTTTGTTGGATGCTTCCCTCAAGTCTTCCGGTGTAGTTCAGTCATTAGTCAGAGCTGGAAGGTTTATTATTTATTTTGACAGCCACCAGCCTATTTTGTCAAACAGTATACATTACTGCTCCATTTGACAGGTGTTACTCTTACAATCCTTCAGTTTCTGTTTCCCTTTTTGAGTGAGGCTTCTATATCGGCTGTCTTGTTTACCTTCCCAAAGGAAGCACAGTATGTTTTTTGGTTGATAAAAGCTTTGTTTTGTTGCTACTTTTCAGTGACAGATTAAGCAGCCATTGGTCGAAAACTTCTCTTGACTTAATCTAAAACTTGGTGAAGTTCTTATTAAACTGTGATTCAAGGGAAGATAAAATAGAAGACTAAAAGAAAGAAGAATAAAAAGATAGAGGATATAATGTATATAGATCCAAGATAGTATTGCCATCTCACTGCCAATATGCATGCTTACTATAATCTCACAGAAGACATGTGCTATAATGATACAAAAAAGAATACCTACCATATTATAGAAGTCAGGTAGTTCTTTCTGGAGAATAGAACATCTGAATTCTATTGTTAAGATAAATGGTAATAGAGGCAAAAGAATTGATAGTGGGCAGGGTTTTCCATATGGATGCCTTGATAGGGAAGATGGTGACTCTCCATTTTCAAATTCTTGGTAACTTTATATCCAAATTTTGATTTATATTTCTTAATAGAATATTTCTTTTAACCTATAAGGAAGAAAGAGAAAACATTTTTAATAATTTATCGTTAGTCTCTTGTTTTCTTATCAGTATTGTATAGCACACCACCCTAATACTTAGCACATAGAAAGCAGCAAGTCTATCAGTTATGATTCTGTGGTTCAGGTTTGAGTTGGACTCATCAAAGTTGATTCACTTTGCTCTGTACTGTGTTACTCCTTTCCATGGTAGTTGGGGTGGAAAATTCACATGTAAGAGCTTTAGTATAAGGCTAATGACTGGAACCCCATTCTCCACTGGGCTTCTTGTTCAAGCTGGACAACCCACATTCTTTACCAGGAGCCTTAGTGAAGAAGAATGAACACAGCAGCTGCTACACCTTATGCGGCCTTGGCCATAAATTACTAACAGCGACATTTCCACTATATTCTACTGGTCAAGTCAATTCCAAAATCAACCCAAATTAAACAGATACCATGTTTTAAATGTGAAGAATCATAGGCACATCCAGGCATAGGAAGAATTGTTACAGCTCCTTTGCCATCTATTCATTACACCATCTAGAATTAGAATTTCTTGATGGCATCATTTAGTGTGTGAAACCAATAATATAATCATTAATTTTTATTTTTCATTATCCTTGCACTGAAACACCACTGAGCACCACTTCTCCAATTCTGATTTTTTTTTTTTCTTTATACGAGACTCTTTTATCTCTATCTGCTTATTGGACATTACTTCTATGTCTAGTATCACTTCAGAAACATATATCATAAAAAACTCATATTTCCTTCAATGCCAGTTTTTTCTCATTCCAGTTTATAAATGCAATCATTTAAGGTTATTATTATCACCAAGAATTTAAAATACATAAGTATTTATCTCTCTCAGTTTTGCAAACATATGAAACCAGAACTGTATATTATGTTGGCAGAACTGTATATTATGTAAGGTGATTATTATGTTGGCAGTGTGAATTTGAGTAAATCACTTAACCTTTCTGATCTTTTTTTTTTTAATATTTATTTATTTATGCACACAAGAGCTGGGGCACAGGCCAGAGGCACAGGAGATGAGAGTATGCACTGGAGATAGAGTAGGGAGCAGAACAGGCAGATCAAGTGAAATACACTGCTGAGGGGAGCAGCATGGGGTCGGAGGGAGGCAGGACAGATCTGCTATGCCATGTGGGTCCCCTCCCTGACCAGGGATTGAACTTGCTCTTCTGTGCAGTGGATGCTTCACAGTGCATGGCTCAACCCCCTGTGCCACCAGGGAGGCCCACCTTTCTGATCTTATGTATTTATCATTTAAAGATGATATGCTGCCCTCATCTCAGATTCACTATAGATATTAGCTTTGATAAAAAACCTCGTAAGCCTGAACATGTTAAGCACTCGTTAAATGCAAATTTCCAACTTTACTTGTCTTTTTGTAGCACACATAATATACCAAGTTTACTGATGACATTTCATGTATATGTTCTGTCTCCATAATTAGAGTGTAAACTCTGTGAAGGCAATGACTCCTCAAAATCTTTAGCATACAATCAGTGGCATTCAGATTTGTGACATGATAAAGTCTATTGATGATTCACATTGAAAGTAATTAAAAACTTAAACTCCATTTTAGGAGGAGTAAATGTAAAATTATAAGCTTTATTGAAACCAACACAATGCTATTTGTTTTGTATTCCGAATTACTGTGTTCTTTTTAAAGGAAATTATATTTTTTAATACAGAGTAAAGTAAGAGGGAGATAAAAGGGAACTACTGGTTTTGACAGTTAGAGGAAGGTTTTCAAAGTCTAATGCCAGACGTTGGGCCAATTTTGAAAGCATCTTTCTGTTGTTTTTACATTAAGATCTTCACATCTTTGAAAAAAATATCCACTAGTATTGCAGCAATTACATTTGTAGGCAAAAATATTTTAGAGACCAAGTGCTTTTTTTCTCCTCTATGAAATAAGATTATTTCAATTACTAGTAGCAATAATTAATCACTAGCTGATTCATCAGCTAGCAGCTGGGATTGGAGATCTGACTTCCCTTCTTTATTCCTATTTTATGTTTCACTGTGCTCAGCAAAGGTTGAGTAATAGGAGATTCATGCCCTTTCCCTACCCTCAGTACCTTTTTTCTAATACCAGCAAAGAAGAACATTTTGAATATTTTTTCAATTTCATTTTTTCCCAACACATTTTTGAAGGAAACTTTAGAAGTAAAAGTATTGTTCCATTCTTCTATAAAAATAAAGATGCTTCCTTAAGATTTGAACAACCATTCTTTGTTATTTTTTTATTTTGAATTTTGTCAATATTTATAAGTCTTTATGACTTGCCAACTCAAAGGTAATCATCAATTTGATGAAAATTTTAGATACTAGAATTTACAGTCATTAGTGATATCTTGAACCATTCCTTGATGGAAAATGATATGGAAACTTAGGAACCCTGGGGGAGCACTGCAAATGTATGCTGGAGTCACTTCTGTATGAAAGTACATTGGATTTGGACCTCCTTGGTGGCGCAGTGGGTTAAGCAACACACTAGGAAGCAAACCACAGCCTCTGCAGCATGAGTTCGATCCCTGCTGCCGGCCAGGGGAGGGACCCACATGGTGTAGCAGACCTCTCTTGCCTGGCACGCTGCTCCCCTCAGCAGTGTGTTTCAGTCAGTCTGCCTGTTCTGCTCCCCACTCTGCTTGGTGGTTCCTCTCACCTCCCCAGATTCTGGCTTGTACCCCAGCTCTTGTACTCTTGTATGCATAAATAAATAAATCTTTTTTTTTTTTTTTAAAGAAAGTACATTGGACTTGATTCATGGGTGTCAAGGTAGAGAAGAAGGTATTGGCTATGTTCAAAATAGCATGCCAATGTCTTCAGTTTGTGAAAATATTTCTTAATGGAGCTATAGAAACAGTTGGTAATAATCCACTATAAGCCTCCATATCCCATAGTTATTTTCATTTTTATTATTGTGTTATTAATGCAGCCATTACTACCATTGTTCTATTTATACCTTAATCAGGGCTGTAATTTCAATTTGTCTACCTTTGCTGGACTGCCCTTCAGGAGACAGGTGCCAAAGAAGAGGAGTAATCATTATATGTCCCACTAACAATTTCTATATGAAGCAGTTCCCAATGGGAGATTCTATTCTGAGTTTTATATGGATTCACTGTATACACAAACAAAATTTTATCATTATACATTTGGCAGTGTAAACCAAAGAAATCCAGTCACAAAGTCATATTTGTTTATCTTCCTGAATGTGTACCCATCCCAAATCTCATTACCTAAATCAAATGCCTTTGCACTGACAGAACCAAGGAATATGGTGACTTGGGCACATTTCTAAGACAATGAAATAAATTTGATATTCTTCCTTCCACCAAATTCTCCAGTATACATATGGGTGACTACATATGGTCTTTGGTCTTCTGGAGGTGAGGTATACCTAAAATTTATCCAAATTCTTCTCTCTCCTTAAATGACTGAGGTCAGGGTAGTAAAAAGAGGAAATCAGAAGACAAGACACATTTTTAGCAGTGGTTGCTGCATGCAGATCAACAAAATGAACCACTAATATTTTCATTTCACACCCAAGTACTATACAAGCAGCAAAATCATCCTTACTACTATCATCTATTTTAAGTCTATAGACCCTTTGCCTCAACTGTCAAAATCATTGCTTTCTGGGTGGGGTAGTGGAATTTATTTTCTTTGACTGATTTTGATTTGACATAGACAGTGTTGACTTTTTTTATTTTTAAGGAGTATATCCTTAAATTAATATAGTGCATCTGCAGTACCATGATCCAAATAACAACTCAATTTTAGCATATGTCTCTGGGGAGTTTTCCCCAGAAGCATGCCTTATTAAACAAACGTATCTGTATTTCTGTGTAGGTCTTTATCTGGATTAGTGTGTGACTTTCATCGGTATTGTGAAGCTAATGCATGGCATTCAGAACCCAAATACTTTTCAATACTTCATCTGTGGTTTCACAAAATAATTTATCTTTCTTAGGAAAATCTCCTGGAAAGGGCAATGCTCCCTTCCAATAACCAGAACCCATTGCAAGAAAACCTAAGAACATTTATTATGATCTCTGAAATGATCTAGGGTTGGCATGCAGACTACAGAAGGGACAAAGTCATAGGACAACCCACCCATTGCCATTTTCGCTTAACAGGCATTAGAGGTGACATTCTTTCATCTCCCAAATTCATTAGTCAAATTTTAAAATGGTTTATGTAATTTTTGCTCACATGGATTTTACTTTATTATGACTTAGCACATCTCTTTTGAAAGAAATGTGGTGAGACACTTTATCCCCAACCTCCAGGAAACTTAGTACCATCGTGACAGAGCAGCGGACCTAAGGATAAATACCAGACCAGAGGAGAATATTCAGTTTCCCCTCTTACAGGAAAATTAGCAACACTAAGGGCCTAATTCAGGCAGTTATTTTTTCCTACCTCCTAGTGGCTGATCTGATGTAATAGCCTCATTTTTTTTTTTTTTTTTCACTTAACCGGTAATAAAGTAGAGCACACTCTAGTATCCAGTTGAATATACATTAACTTCCTCCTGGTCATATGATAATTTAACCTTTCCTAAACCTTACTCTTGTAAAAAATCATCTCAGGACAATGGAAGGGTTTGAGATTTTACCTGATTAACAAGTTATTCTCCCTCTCTCTGATGGTTGCTCCGAGAATATAAGATAGACAGATTGTAGTTAAATAGGTAGATGGATAGATAACCCCCTTGAATAGAAGGCACAGACTATTGTATACAATGATCAGAGTAGACAGATTATCAGTTTTTACACTGATTCTCAAAACTCCAATCCTGATCAAGCAGCTCAAAGAGGTTCAGGTTTTTATCTTCACACATAATAAGTTACGATTCAAGAGAGAATCACTGAGTGAGAGAAACCAAGTGTTTTATAATAGAGAGGTAAAATGCCTTATTTTTACTCAAAAGGACAGACGTTTTATGTTAGTGGATAGTGTCAAAATCAAATAATAACAACAAAAACCCTACCTTTTGCACAAAAGAGAGAAATTATATCTCCTAAGTTTACTTTCCATACTAACATTCTTGGAATAATACTCCAGAATAAAGGCTTGTGCCTTTGTTCAAAGAAGAACAATGTGAAAAACACATAGACAATTATCTCCCAAGAAATAACTTGTAGAAATATATTAAAGTTTATGCTCTGTGTTTGTTGTTGTCTCTGACTTTATTTCTGTCTATCTCTTTCTTACATACACATACACACACACACAGTGTAAATTTTGAAGTTGTTTGAGGTATTTTACAGCCTTAAACCAATTCCCAGATATTTATTTTAATATAGAAATACTAAGATGTTCATTTGATGTGAATCACAAAATTTCTTTAATATCTGTTATAATAAAAAAACCTCCTATTTGTGTAGTAGCTATTAATGGGAATAGCAAAAACTTTAACCTTATTAATAAATACATAAGAAAAATGTAGTGAATAACTGGGATTCTAGTTATGTGGCAATATTAACCATCACAAAATTAAAAGAGTATTATCTATACCTAAACGTATATCAGGCTGAGGAAGCAGCCTGAAATGAGAAAGCTTGGTAAATATTTGCAAACATATTTATAAATGAAAAGCAGTTCAACTTATAAATGAAAAGAAATCCAGTCAGTTAAAGTGATGGAGGAGGAGTGAGGGTAAAGCAGTCCTGCTTCACTGAGCAAGATAATAGTCTGCTCAGAGTATTCTGGACCCTGGAATTTTAGAACCAAAGATTTAAGGTGGCTATAAAAGAATGAATTGTAGTAGTTGACATAGGAAGGATGAATAAGGATATCAATTGAAGCCTACTCAATGTAAGAAAAATCTGGCAATGTTTCAGAGATGATAATAGTCAAACCTATATATGGAAGAAGAAAAAACCCTTCTCAGAATTTTTCAGTACAGGAGCCATTTAACTCATGTGAAAGTGAAGGTCTTTGGGACAGCGAGCTATTTTACAGGACATAAAGATCTTCTCTAGTGGGAGGTAACAGATATAGCCTTCCCAGCTCCTGCTTGAAGATATATGCAGCAAAGGTTTAGGAAATGCCTATTATTATATTATTTTTATTGTACCATAAATATTCATAGCATCATACCACAGAGAAAAATTGTGCCAAAGAAGAGATAGAATTCCAGCACCAATGAACTTGTGGGGCAATGCAATATGCAGAAGGAACAGAAGGCAAAATGTAATATACTGACTTTTAATTTTTTATTTTAGACTGATGCTCATGGCTATCTAAAGCTAGCCTCATTAGTAGAGAGCAAAATAAATTACATTAGTACAGGAGGGAAGCACACTATAAATCCAAAACTCAGGATTTGACAGACATTATTGTATAAGTATGATGAAAATGTAACTATTACCATTTATACTTCTGCTTTACAGTCAGTTTTTGTTTTCCTTTAAAACAATGATATAAGTGATGTGCAAGAGACATTGGATAAGGCCAGTTTAATTAATCTCTGAAGACTAAATATCTTTGTGTGGTCAAGAGTCGCACATCAGTTGTAATCTAAGATGGGAGCTTCCTTTCTGATATTCACATCTCGCTTGCCTTGAAACAGAGAACTAAAATGGGCAAATGTAAGTTAATACATCAAGATCTAGTATTCCTGAAAAACATTTGCTTCTCAGGCATAAACTCATAATGAGATAAATTTCATTTGGGCTAAGCCTTCGTAGAAACCACTTGCTTCAGTTGCTTCAAATCATGCTGCTTGTACAATCTTGCAACAAGGTATAAATTGTATCTGAATCACAAAAGCTAAACTCACCTGAAATGTAGTCTTGTGAAGAGACATTTGTGCATATTGCTATAGATCCTACAAAACATATTTTTATTTTGAGTTGCAACTTTGGAATCTAGTTTCTAGTTCTGTCATAAGCTTTGTGTATGTAGGAACTTATGGTAGAATTAACTCTAAATTCTAGGACTATGAGTTCAGTTGAATTTATTTGCAGCACCTCTGGGGAAACCATTGAATGAAGTTGCTTTATAAAGTAAGTAATAATATATTAGCTAACACTTTCTATTTTTCATGTATCAGGTATAAAGTAAATGTTTATATACTAAGTTTTATTTAATTACCTCTGCAATCCCTTGATGAAGGTGTACTTATCTATTATCCCTAATATACATGAGGAAATGTAGGTTTAGAAGTTATGTAACTTTCCTGAATTCATAAGCCTGTTAAGTAATATTATCTGAACATAGGTCAAGTTCTCTATGATCTTGGAATCCAAGTTCTTCATTGAAATGTATTCATGATCTTGAAAAGTAACCAAAACAAAATCTTGGATTCTGAAAAGAAATATTTCTAAAATTGACTTGAGAAAGAAATTGAGAGAGACATGCAATTCAGCTAACTCTATTTTTCAGACCATATTAATAAAAAAAAGTTTTCTTTATACCCTCCCACATTTGGAAAGTTATCTTTGTCTAAAATCCTGAGTCACAGAGTGCAAATAAAAACCTAGGAAACTGCCTTGCAAATACAAGCTGCTGCTTTCATGTGGGACCTCACATCATAGTGGGTGGTTCAGCATGAAACATCACCTTTTTCAGAATCTCACACATAGTCTATTATTAAAATCCCAATGGTAAATTCAATATCTCAACTTTAGAGCTGAGTATCTCAACAATAGTTTGTGATTTTAAAAAATAATTTTAAAAGTTAAAGAAATACCTAAGAAGTTCAGACTTAAATATAGAATCCATGTTTAGGCATGCCATTGAGTATAAAAGAGTCATATTTAATAATTCAAGATATATTGACCGGAAACTTTTTAATCTTGCAAAATAATTCACTAAATAAAATGTTTAAATAATCTATATAATAAAATGGTTTAAAGCTGAATAATTACACTTTAATTGGACTTAAATATCTCAATATATTGTGAAAACAATTGGATTCTGATTAAAATTTGATGAAATTAATCACTACTGCATATTAAGATGATATCAAAGTATTAAAATCTTACTATAATAATTTATTACTGAATACAGATAGAATTTTAAATTATGGCATCAAAAACTTAAAATGTAAGTATGTGTGAAGTCTAAAATGTATAGCTTTATAAAACATTTAATTTATTTCATTTTAAATAGACTCATAAATAAAATATATTTTATATAAGCCTCACAAAAATCAAAAACCAAAATCTGACCTGGGTCTACAGAATAGTATCAAATCACCAAGCAAAAGAGGAAAAGGGAATATAAAACATCCAGAAAACAGTTGTTACTAGTGCCAAAATGGCACTAGTAAATCCATACTTAGCAATAAGTACTTTAAATGTATATGGACTAAATTCTCCAATCAAATGACAAAACATGGTTGAATAGATTAGAAATGAGAGACTCAAACATATATTACTTACAAGAAACTCATTTTATCTTTATGACAAACATTACTGAAGGGATGAAAAAGATATTTCATGTAAATTAAAACCAAAAGAGGGGAAATAGGTTATTATTATATATTTTATAGACAAAATAGATGTTAAGATGGAGACTTCAACAAGAGAAACAGGTCATTATATAATGACAAAAACTTCAACCCAAGAAGAGCATAGAACATCTGTAAATATTTAGGTACTCAACAAATGAGCACCTAAATATTTAAAGCAAATGTTAAAGACCTAAGGAAAAAAGACAACAATATAATAAGAGTAATAACTCATTTTCAACAATGGTTATTACACCATGACAGAAAATCAGAGAGGACAGTGGTACAGACCAGATTAACCTACATAGATATAACTTTCCACATAACAGGAACAGAATATACTTTCTTCTCAAGCACACAGGAAAATTTCTCTAGGATAGACCATATGTTAGAGTGCAAAACAAGACCATAAAATTTAAGAAGGTTGAAGTCACAGGAAGCATTTTTTCCCCAACCACAGTGTTTTTTCTCTGGTTTATTTCACTGGATGACCTAGAATCTATACACCATTTCTGTCCATATTGTCTGTACGACATTGACAAAACAAGATTTTTCCATATTGTCACAAATTTTCTTCCTTTCTTGTGATTGAATAATATTCCTATATATATGCACCACATCTTTTTAACCCTCTATGGACACTAACATTATTTACATATCTTAGCTATCATGAATAGTGAATAGTGTAGCAATAAACACTGGAGTATAGACTCTCTTTGAAGTCCTGTTTTCATTTGCTTTGAATATACAAACAAAAGTGGGATTGCTGGAAAATATGGTAGATCTACTTTCAATTAATTGAGAAATCTCTATACTTTTTTCTGTAGTGACTGAATAATTTTATATTCCAAATGTCAGTGGCCAAGTGTTGCCTTTTTTCTACATCTTTACTGACATTTGCTATTTCTTGTCTTTTTAAAATGATAGTCATTGTAACAAGTGCCAGGTAATAGCTAATCTTGTTTTGATTTATATTTCCATTATGATTAATGACTAGCTCCTTTCCCTGTACTTGTTACCCATTTGTAGCTCTTCTTTAGAAAAAAGTCTATTTAGTTACTGTGCACGTTTTTTTGGTTGTTCCTTGTTATTTGGGGTTTTTTTTGCTATACATTTGTATGAGTTTTCATGTATTTCGCATGTATGATAATAAAGGTGAACATCTAGAGTATAAGTAAATAAAGTTAATATAGGAGCAAACATAGCATATGTGATGACCTTTTACATATAACACCAAAGGTGTTATTAATCAATAATTGATGTTGTATTCATTAAAATTAAAACTTTATGCTCTGCAAAAGACAGCATCAAGAGAATAAGAAAATGATCCACAGACTGGGAGAAAATAGTTGTGAATATATCATATGGTAAAAGATGATTATCCAAAATATACAAAAAACTAAAAAAAACAACAAGAAGAAAACAAAAAAATCAGATTAAAAAATCAGCCAAAGACCTTAGCAGATGTTCACCAAGAAAAATAGATAATATGGCACATAAAAAGATGCTTCACATCATATGTCAAGGAAATGCAAATTAAGGCAAATAACACTGCATAACTATTGCAATGACCAAATGCAAAATTGTAAATATTGTATTTGTCCATTCACTTTTCTTTTTAATTGTATTGATTTTTCATTGAGGTACCTTTACTGATACCAAACTATTTTTGATTACTTTAACTTTATGGTAAGTCTGAAAGTGATACCAAACTGTTTTTTTTTTTTTTAAGATTCATTTTCATTTACTTATACATACAAGAATTTGGTGTAGGCCAGAGGTACATTAGAGTGGGGAGAAGAATAGGTGAAGCTACTGAAATACACTACTGAGGTGAGCTGTGGGTGAGACAGGAGAGGTCTGCTGTACCCTGTTGGTTAGCTTTCTGGCCAGGGATTGAACTCTGGACATGGTGGCTGGGTAGCGCTGAGACTTGATCTCTGCACCACCAGGGAGGCCTGATACCAAACTGTTTTTGATTACTTTAGCTTTATAGTAAGTCTTAAAGTGCCATAATATTAATCCTCTGACTTTCTTCTTCTCCTTCAACATTTTATTGGCTGTTCTGAGTCTTGTGTCTCCATATAAGTTTCAGAAGTAATTGTCAACATTTAAAAAAATAACATTCAGAAATTTTTATAGGACCTATACATTAAATGTATAGGTCACGTTTGGAAAAATTGGTATCTTCACAATATTAGTGTTCCTGTCCATGAACATGGAATGACTGTTTATTCAGCACTTTGATTTCTTTCATTAGAGGATTATAGTTCTAGTTATATAGACCTGGTACATATTTTGTAAGATTTATTACTAAGTATTTCATTTGCTAATGCAAATAGTACTATTGCAAATATTCTTAATGCAAACAGTGTTGTTCTTTTAAATTTAAAATTTTAATTTTAAATTTCATTTGTTTCTTGTTGATGTATAAGAAATCTATTAGCGGGCCTCCCTGGTGGCGCAGTGGGTTAAGCAACACACTATGAAGCAAACCGCAGCCGCTGCAGCATGAGTTCGATCCCTGCCGCCGGCCAGGAGGGGGACCCACATGGTGCAGCAGACCTCTCCTGCTGTGCCCGCTGCTCCCCTCAGCAGTGTACTTCTGTTGATCTGCCTGTTCTGCTCTCCGCTCCCTATGGTGAATCCTCTCACCCCCCACACTTCTGACCTGTACCCCTGTGCTTGTATGCATAAATAAATAAATCTTTAAAAAAAAAAAGAAATCTATTAGCCTTTTTGTATAAATCTTATATTCTGCAACCTTGTTATACTTGTGAATTAGTTCCCAGGTTTATTTTTTGTGTGTATCCATTCTTTTGGATTTTCTACATAGACATCTATGTCATCTATGATAAAAAGATAGTGCCTGTCTTTATTCTGAATCTATACACTATCTTTTCTTTTCTTCTTACTGCATTAACTTGAAATTCCAGTGCAACATTGAAAAGGAGTGGTGGGGTCTCACTGGTGGTCTGGCAATTAAAGTGATAGCATTATCACTGATAAGTCCTTAGTTCCTGAGTTTGATTGCCTGTCAGGGAGCTGACCCACATATGGCACAACAGATCTCTCATGTCTTATCGCTGCTCCACTCAGCAGTGTGTTTCAGTAGATCTGCCTGTTCTGACAGTATATCTACACTGTCTCTGGTGAACCCTCTCACCCCCCACACGTCTGACTTACAACCAGTTATTTTATGTATAAACAAACAAACAAACAAACAAATATTTGGGGTTAAAAAAAACAGAAAAAAGAAAAGGAGTGGTGGTGAGGAGGAGACATCTTGCTTTGCAATGTTGTAAATCAGTGTTACTCTGGTCTTAGTAGGAAAGCTTTGCTATCAGCTGCAGGCTTTTGGTAGGGATTCCTCATGAAGTTCAGGAAACTGCCTTCTATTCCAAGTTTACTGAGATTTTTAAATTCATGAATGAATGTTGGATTTTGCCAGCTGCCTTTTCTTCATCTATTGATAGTGATTTTTCTTTATTAGCTTATTTATGTGATGAATTACATTCATTTATTTTTAATGTTTAACCAGTCTTACATGTCTGGGATAAACTTCACTTGACTGTGGTATAAACTTTTTATTCATTATTAGCTTCTATTTGTAGATTTTTCTTTTAGAATTTTTGCATTGATTTCCATGAGAGATTTAGGTCTGAGCTTTCATTTCCTTCCTTCTTTTCTTCATTTTTAATTTTTTTCTGAAACAAAAGGTACATTTTTAATAGTTAGAAGTAAACCTTAAATTCAGGTGAGTTGATGCTATTTATGCAGGTAATTTACAGTAAACTGATATAGTGGATCGTTTGATTTTTTTTTTGACACTGCTGACTGTATAGTTCAGTTCATCTTTTCCTCAATGATTTTAAAGAGAGTGCTTATTATAAGAAAAAATGTAATATGCATTAATCTATTTTGTACATTCCATTTTATTTTTTTGAACTATTTGTCTATTTTTTGTGTGTACACTATGATAATGTATGGATTTGCCTTGATTATTTTTTCAGTTTCTTTTTTTAATTGAGGTAACACTAATACAAAATACTGTGGATGATGCAGAGGTATAGGTACATAATTCTTGAGCTGTATATTACTACACTTCACCCACCACCAAGGTACACATAGTTCTCCAACATAGTCCAATATGGTCCCCCATACTTTGTTTTACACCTTACCCCTTTGTTATCCTCAATTCTACAATTATGTGTCTAGGGTAAGTCCCACCCACCAAACAATTATCTTAACAAAACATCAACAATATCTTAATTTTAGAAACCATGTTCAATGAAAATTAAAATAAAGCAAAACAAAATACTAACAGCAATAACAACAAAGAAAATGCAATTTAAATTCAGTTGGTCAAGTACATTAAAAATAACAGATTTGTGTGGAATATTTGAAGTCTTTTATCTGATTTGGAGAATTAGCAATTGAGGAGAAGTAATACTGTAACTGATAATCTAGGCAAAATTAAAGTCTTCATACATTTTGTCTTCAGATTTTTTTTTTCCTCTACATGGGATTTATACATCCTTATCACACTAGTCCACTGGAATCTTAACACATCTTGTTTCTATTGTGACTAGAATTTGTCTTTTGTTTTATATTATACTTCCTATTACCTATTTCTATTATATTTTGTATAATAGTTATAGCTTATATATATGAATAGGAAAGTCATCAATATTTCTCTGTTGATGTACTCAATCACTTTTAGAACGATGTCATTAGGCCTAATTTTTATTATTCTAATATGTCTTGCATGTATTACTTTGTATAATTACATTAACTTGGAACACAAAGAGTAGTATAGTGGCATCTTGTTTTTACATTAATAGAAATGCCACTGATAGATTATCAAGTATAATGTTGGCATTGTTCCTATTCTGCTTAACTAACATTCTTTTTATTTCCAATATGATATTTTAGTAACTACTTATATATATATTTATACATAAATAAAATACATCAATCTGAAGTGTATCATCTCAGAGAAAAACACTGATTCAATTTGTATGACTTAATTGTTGACAATAAAATGAAAAGTAGGAGATTTTCATTGACCACATTGTTTCAATTGCAATTTTAAAATTAATTATACTAACAATTGGCAGATTGTTCTCTTTTCTTTATGTATTTATATTTATTTTCTTTAAATTTGTAATGGGGCCTTGCTGGTGGTGCAAGGGGTTAAGCATCTCACTATGAAGCATCTGCAGCCACCACAGCACAAATTCGATCCCTGGTCAGGGAGGGGACCCACATGATGCTACAGATCTCTACTGCCTCACCATTGCTCCCCTCAGCAGTGTACTTCAGTTAATCTGCCTGCTCTGTTCCCTACTCTATCTCTGGTGAATCCTCTCACTCCCCCTCCCCCCCCAGCCATAACTTTGGCCCTGCACCTCAGTTCTTGTATGCATAAATAAATAAATCTTTAAAACAATGAATAAATTTGTAGTGATTCTAATCTTTCTGTTACCTTGATATTGCCACTACTAGCTGACAAACACCTACAAAGTCCATACTGTGAACTGGGCAGTGCTCCAAGGGTTTGGTGGTAATATACTCAATGTTTATCCCTCCAAGAATCATTATGGGGTAAATATTATCATTGCTTCTATTATAGAGATAAAGATCCAGTCACAGGAAAGATAGTGACTATTTTTTAAAATACATTTATTTATGAAACAAGAGCTGGAGTGCAGGACAGAGGTGTGTGTGTGGGGAGGGGGGGTGAGAGGATTTACCAGAGAAAGAGTAGGGAGCGGAACAAGCAGATCTATTAAAATACACTGCTGAAGGGAGCAGCAGGTGAGAGAGAAGAGGTCTGTTACAAATTGGGTGTCCCTTCTTGGCCAGGAATCAAACTCTTGCCTCAGTGGCTGTGGATAGCTTCATAGTGCTGCGACTTTACTCGTTGCAACACCAGAGAGGCCCCGTACAATGACTTTCTCAAGGTAATGCAATTCACAGTTGACCAATAATGAATTATATTGGGTGATGATGGAACGTTAATCAAATCTATCTTCACACTGTTTTCTCATTCATCTCAAATAATGAGTGCCTCTAATTCATTGCTGTGTATTACCACAGAGATGAAATTTTGTTTATTTTACATTATTTTTCATGTTTACTAGTGATCTGAATTTGGATTTATATCCTTTAGACTTACCATCTATCATTTTCTGCTGTGTGTAGCAGTGGTAGTATCCAGTGGCAAATAAGTGCAATGGCATCCATGGTACCAATGGAGAATCCAAACAAGAGCACTTCTTCAGCATAATCTTGGCTGTGGTTCCTCATACAAAGCTTCTGTTGTTTTCTGCCCATTTTTCCTAGCAGGTCTTCTATCCTGCCAGCTAATTCTGTGAGTTATCCAACATTTTTTCAATGAATATATTTTCTCCTTGTATTAGCTAGACTGCTTTTGCTGCTCAAAACTAAGTCCCTAACAGAAAGATAAATTGTTACCAGGGAATGGGGTGTATTCGATACCTGCAAGGGAATGTGGGGACCATCAATTGTTTATTTGGCATAGCTGGGTCAGAAAGTAGTCAAAATCTTGCTTAAATGCCAAGATGGGAATTCAGCAACAGTGAAAAAGCTAATCAAATCATTGCCTGTGGTCACCTGGCATCCAGTGCTCATTGCAGGCATGACTTTTGGGATTTGAGTTGCTTCTACCACAGAATAGTAGGATGTACATGAGGAATTTATGAACTTAAAAAAGGGGCAGATGCTTCAAACATCAATGGGCAGCTTAAAGAAAGAGAATGACAAGTTAAAATCCTTGAATTCTAGGCTCATAACACTGACTAAAATCCAGGGGTTTCTAGGATCAAGATAAAAGAATTTCTTATCTTTTGTTGCTGCAGGAACTGAGCTGGGTAAAAAAATAAATAAAAAAAAAACACACACTCACAAAAAACTCACAACAAAATGTGGTCTTAGAGATTGTAAATTTAGACTATCAGTGGAATTCACAGCTTCTACTATCTTTTATGTGAAAATTAGAGCATTAGTAAGAAAAGAATTTATAGGTGCCCTAAACATTAATTCCCATTGATAGGCCACTACAATAAAGAACATACTAAGAAGTAAGAAGTTTCCTCATATGTCTACATAAAAACATCTGTGGCCACTCACTAGTGTAAGGTTCCCTAGGGAAAGACATATTCACCAACCTTTAGTAGATGCTTAGACACTGGCTGGAAGCATATATTACCATTGTGCTTATCTTTCTTTATGACTTGTGGAGCACTTGTGGAGCTTGTGGAGCTAAGTTAAATGATAATATGTCCAGTTTTTTTCTGGTTGTTAGTATTGTATGTCATGTAGGACTTGCCAATTCTTTCACATTTCTTTTTTAAAAAGTATCTACTATTGTTTATGGGAGGTGGCTTTTTGTTTTCCGACAAATAAATTTTTAAAATCAGAAGAACTCAACTTGGGGATTGATGACAAGGGTCTGGGAAGCAAGGAAAGGTATCAGTTTTGCCATCTACCTCTCTGTTAGTGTTGTCCAATTAAAAGCACTAGAGGGAGCCATGAATGGATGAGGAAGAATTACATGCTATTATTTGCCAGCTGTGATGGTCTGTCCTGATCAGCATCACCTTTTCCCATCACAGCAGCATTCTGTTTAGCAAAGGGTTGAATTTATAATTTTTCAGTATTTGCACAACCAGTCTTAATGTGCTCCAGCACAAAAACCTCTGCTCAGAGGTCTGGGCACTATTCTCATGGGGTTTCTCCTCCAAATTAAGTGATACCAGCATAGGTTGAGCTACACTCACTTCTGCCACATCTGAGTTTCAGCTCTTCAGGCTTCTTCTCCAAGACTAAACAATCGCACTCCCAACCCTAGGGTTATAGCCACAACTGCCATCACTTCTTCTGTAATAACTTCAATGATTTTTCCTTTTGCATTCTTTGTTCCTAATTAATAATTCTTTAGGTAAAACTATTTTATGTTTAGACACTCATTTGATTTTGTGTCCTGACTGGACTTTGGCTGAGACAAACGCCTTCCTACGGTAGTAGATACCAACACACATTGAGTAGTTCCTGAACTTCTATATTGTCCTATTTAAAGGCAAACTAACTCTGAAAAGAGCATCTCTTTGTTCACTTTTCTTCATGTTATATATTGAATCAGAGAACTAGAAAAATCCAGGTGCTTAATCCAACTTGAATTGTACTTTTAGGATTCATAGTGGAAAGATATAATGAAGACACCCCTGTTTTATTCTTTCTTTTGTATGTTTGATTAACATATGTGAAGAGGCATGTATCAATCAAGGTCCTGCTAAAAACAAATTACATATTCAAGTTGGGTAATTTGAGATGAAATTAATAACAAGGAATATTTACAAAAGGCAAGATAGGGCATAAGGAAACCAAGAGAGATAATGCAGTACCCCAAGGCAAATTATGTGGAGAGGTGTGTGGCCACCCTTAGATCTGAAAGGACTAAAACCTAGAGAGAAATCTCTCTAAGAAATACCTGTGGAGCTGTGACCTTTGCCTGAGGTACACAGTCAACCTGCAGAGAAGGAGCTAGGGGAATAAATTCTCCTACCTACCTCTGATCTCCTGCCAGGGATGCCTATTAGTGGAACTCAATGGGAAACAGGAGGGCAAGGCAATTGGTTGATGTAGTTCATAGAGGTCAGTCTCCTGGGGGTCTAGCTGGGTGAAGAAGGGGAACAGGATCTGGAGGAGTTAATGGAGGGTATCTTGCACAAATGGACTAATTGCAAGTGTAATTAAAATGTTTTTTAATAACAGCATCACGTTCAGGAAGAAATTCTTTTGAATAAATTAAGAAAATATATTGAGGGCAGGGAGGGGGTGGAATGTTATACAGATAGGAACACATTTACAAAATGTTTCTGGAAGCACAAACATTAAATATCAAAGAGAAACACTATCATCTGGAAACATGAAAGGGATCGTATATACAAGCATTAAAAGTAACAGTTTTATTTTTAACAATAAATATAGGTTTTCAACAAATGTCTATCTTGATTCTGGAAAGCATTTTAGTACTAAATAGAATAAAGAAACATCACAGTAGCTTGACAAATATCTCCACACATACATTACATGTGTATGTATGTGTTTTTTAGCATTTCAAAATATAATATGTGGTAAGTTACAGAGCATTTATAATTAATTAAGCTGTTTTCACAGTCCTATGGAAGAATATTTTTCCAGGACAGCTGACTGCATAATGTTGTGCATGATTTATTTATAGACTACTAATGAAGACATATCTAATCATCATAATTAATTGGTATTTTTGTGCTTTGGGGTCTAATCACAAAACCTTTCATATTCTGGCTCAAAGTAAACCTTACTGTAGGGCAAACATCTAGGACATCCCTGCTTCTTGTTTCTGATCTACAGTTCCAATCATATTGATTGATTTATTCATCATTTCTGGCTGTTGTTATAGAGTTCTGGGACAAGTAGCCCATTAAAAATATTTTTCTTGAATTAAACAACAAATAAAAATAAATGAGAGGGGTAATATTTAGCATAGTAGATAAAAATGTGAGCTGCATACATTAGTTCCTGGGTTATAGTATTGGCAGATAATCACACTATAGAATTTAGTTATCTTAAGTCAAAGAATTTAGAAGGAACTTCACCATTACTGGATCAAAAGAATTAGTTTTTCCTTCAACTTTACTTCTTTCTTTTCTCTTTTAGTTATGTGAACAGTAATTTAAACTCACCCTTAAAAGACAGATGAGGTTTTCTTTTGTTGGTTTTATTATAGCTACTGGAATTTTCTGAGGAAGATTTTGAGTGTTTCTTTCATGTTTGGATGCAAAAATAGTAATAATTCACCATTTATTATTTACCAAAGAGGTAGATAAAATATCTCCTTTGTTATGAATAAAGCTTAAGTTTAGGATGTGGGTTGTAGTTGAAGAATTAGGCTGGTCCTTACACTCATTTACTGGCAGTCTCATGGGGAAGACCTGCCCTGAAAGAACAGGGGGAACCAATGTTCTCTCTGGGCAGCTTTCACAGAAAAGGAAGAAGTACAGAGTTGATTCAAGTATGCCCACATATTCTGTCTCAAATTAAAAATTTCCTGAAATTATTCCAGTTCCCAAAGATAAAATGAGTAAAGAATTGAAGACCAGAGTTAAAGTGATTGATCTCTTTTCACAAGAGAGTGGGGTATACAATATTTGGTTCTGTTAAAAAAACAAAGCAAAACAAAGAAAACCACTATCTTGTGCTTCCTAGTAGATATGTTTAGCTTAAGTTATTTTTTAGATATTTTAAGACTAAAATATTCTAAACATTTTATTTTATATGTATAGTGGTAATCAAGTAGTCAATAACATGGTTGCTATTTCCCAAGGATAGTATATCACTTGGGTATTAAGATTTCCTCCGTATGCCACTCACCTCCAGTAAAACACATGGTAATAAAGAATGAACAAGTGTATCTAATGGGACAAGAGCTGTGACTAGAGGATGAGTAGATGGCCAGTGCAGCTTTATAGTAAATCTTTCTTTTGTTTTTAAGAGTAATGGTAGTGACTATAATAGGCTAGGTGGCTTGGTACTGGCATGGCAAAAGTAAGCAGGGCATTCTGATCACTTCAACAGGATCGTTGTGTTGTATTTTTTTCAGTATATCCTGACACGGCATTCAGGATACACATAACTTGATTTTCCCCATACTATAATGATAATGTGTGATCTTACATATCTAGATGTTGTGTTAAAAAGTGAAGTGTGCCACTGATGCAGCTCAGCTGTGAAAAGTGCAGGCAGCGCTCCAGTTGTCAGCGATTTGGGGATGTGTCTGGGTTCCAGAGAAGCACTTTGACTTTCCCAGAGCAGTAACTAACCCCTGCTTAGTGAAGCAAAGCAAAGGAGTGGCTCAGTTTGACCCCAGGCAAGTCAACCCTAATGGCAACACTGGCCCAGAGTTTTCAGGGTCTTCACCACATTCTGACCTCTCTCTTCTCAGAGGTGTGTCTCTAATAAACATCTGAATCCCAAACTCTACCTCAGTGAATCTAACTTGCAACAAGTACCCAGAGTTTCATGAATAGAAGTATATTTTCCTCATAATAAGACAAGAATCCAAATATATTATAAGGCAATAATCGAATAAAAAAATGAAGATAACAAATTATACTATAACTTATGCAGCTTTTTGTTAAGGATTTTTCTAAGTTTCTGAGCATTATTTTGAAAATAAAAATGACTTTTGAACTAAAAATGCTATTTATTTCATTTTCTGCAAAGTATAGTGCATTATCTGCTGAATCCTCTAGAATTGGAATACTTTTTATAATTAAATTAGTAAATCAACCTTTTTAAAAATCCTTCTTGTAACTATATTTTATTTAAACCAAGTGTTTATTGACTGTTATTTACTTAGAAATTATAATAATTAAGTCATTAAGATAACTTCATTTCAGAGATTAACATGATACATGAATTTAGTTTTTAAAGTGATTATGAAAATGACACATTGTTTAGAGAACAAGAAAGTTGGAAAAAGAGAAGAGCTAGTATAGAAGAAAGACATTTTCAAAACTTTATTTGAAGCTTTCTGCCACTGACTGTCTTATTCAATTTCCTGCACTCCTTATTGGCTATAGTTCTCACTAGGGAGCTATATTTTCTCTCTTTAAAATAGAATCCATGAGATTTTAAACAGTATTTTTTTGTTCAGTTTCTCTAACCATTAAAACAGAGTTGACTGGCTTCATAAACAGTGCTGTGATGGGTAATTTGTTAAAGAAGCAAACAAAACAAGAGAAGAAAAAACAAAGTGTGAGATTGGGATGAGAGACATGACATATTAAGAGACTCATGTGATGGTGTTAGAGCATTGGGTTAATTATTACTTCTCAGAAGTTAACGATGAGTATATTGGCTCAAAATTGTGGGTGAGTGAGGAGGGAAAGGAACACAATGAACTCAATAGCAATTTGTTTTACAAGTGTGAGAAAACAACATTTCTCTAGAATGTGGCTATTTATTATTGTGGATAAATAGATAACCTTTAATGATTTCTCCCAATCAGCATTATACATTAACAATGAGTATGAGGTATCACACGATGAACACTGCCTGGAAGATGTACACAAAAGGAACACTTCAGCTGATACTCCTTAAATATAATTATATATTTTCTTTTTAGCCCTACCTTCCTTGCTTATTAATCACTTGTCACCTGTCTGGGAAAAATCATGCAGAAATCACAAAAGCCCTTTACAGCTTAGATAATAAACTGCACATATGAAACATTCAAGTTTTGCTAGCTCAGAGGCCAAATGGCTATGTTTTATGCTGTTTATTTATCCCAACTATAAAAGCAGAAGTGATCCCCAAAGTAGCTTGATAGATAATGATTGAAGTTGAAAAATAACTATGAGTAATTTTTTTTTACCTTGCTTGGTAAAGCTAATTAAAAATCAAAGTGGAATCTCTATCTAGAGAGATTCTATATTTTATTACATTTGTAAAATCATAAAACAGTTATGTCATCTTCAATTTTCAAAAATAATATTATTTTTGAAACTGTCAGAACATATTTCCTGATTGTTTATTACATAAATAGGTAAGCAACCTGACATGGAGACCTAAATGTTCCCTGTTTAGCCATTACAAAACTTGGTTTTTCTTTAGTTTCTATTTGAAAATAGTGAATCAATTGCATTTTATAATATGTTTGCTTATGGTGAGGGATTATTGTGACAGCAAAGCTATATGCTAGAGATTTATTTTCTAAATAATATCTCAGGAGATTAACTTCACCATTAGGGTTACACATTGCACAGACTTTGATAATAGTCATATCTTTATTTTTCTTCCGGAGATAAAAGCAGTAATTTAAATTCATTTAGCATTCCAAACTTGGTGACCAGTCATCTTCTTTTGTTCTCCAAGTTTGCAATTAATGAGGTTTAAACAAAACTTCAGTCTGGTAAATAAACTCGTTTGAACTTTTGACTTAATGGATTGATCAGTTTGAAAACTGTCAATTAATTAGTTTGCTTCCACCTCCCTTTCCCCACACTCTACCCCTGATCGAACTATTTATCTGGCTAACTTAGAGCCTGGTTTTATGTATAAGCATAGTCTCAGGTAAAGAAATTTATCAAATATGTTTGCACTTTGTAAAAGCACTTCTTCAGTGGAAGGACCCTAAAAGTATTTATCATATCTTTGATAAGTATTAGTCAATAAAATGTATTATTTATTGAAATGTAACCTCAGTGCATGCAATAAACTAGGCTCAGTCTTAGATAGGGTACAAATCCCAAAGAAAATAGAGATATTTTCCTGATGCCGAGAGAGATACATATATATCTAGCACTACTCAAGCTGCAAGGATGCTAGGAAGCAGACAGCTGGATGAAATCCTGAATCACACTTCACACAGCTGCTGCTTCACTTCCAGTGAGAGCAGGGCTTTGCTGATTAAGCCATGAGTATTTGAAGTTGTTTTGCCCCCCCCACCATCCCCTGGCCTTTCTTTTCTGGCCCTCTATAAGTCCTGCAAGAGCAGAAATGGGTGACATTCTCCCTTCAGCACTAGGTCATCATTCCAAATAATCTTCCTAACTCACATTTAATTTTGCTCTGCCCACATTGTTTTCCATGTCTTGATTAGATTCCTCATTTTTTGTGTATTTCATGCTGTTTCTTCTGTCTAATCTTCATTTGTCAAAATGTATTAATGAAGATCTTTTCATTAAAACCTTTGCTTCTCACTCAAATTTATCTTGTCATCATATACTTATGAATTCTTAGAATGCTTTGCCTCTACCACTGTTGTGGGATTTTTCATGCATATCCTTGCAGTGTCTGTTTGGGAATTTAAGAAGTCCACATATTCTTTGAAACTCTTTGTCACCAAAAATGCAGCTCAATTAGTTACCCTTGAATGGGGACTAGGCTTAGTGATTTCTTCTAATGAATTGAATGTGGCAGAAGTAATGGAGTGTCACTTGCAAGAACAGGTGAGAAAGGTCTGTGTTTTTATTTTCAGGATGTATTTCTTGTTTTCTTTTGAATCATTCACTCTGTGGGAAACCAGTGTCTTGAGAACATTCAGGCAACCTTTGCAGAAACCCACATAGTAAGAAAAGGAGATCTGCTATTATCCGTGAACTCAGAAAGAAGGCCTCCTGTTGAAACTTAGAAGACTCCAGCTTTGACCAATAACCTGGTAGAAACTTCGTGAGCCACCCCAAGGCAGGCCCACCCAGGTGAACCAGCTTATTTCTGACTCTCAGACACTGTGAGAGATAAATATTTACTCTTTTTTTGCTACAAGGTTTAAGGTCAATAGTGAACTATTAAATTTGAATTATTTCCTTTCTCTTTTACTAGAGTGTGATTTTTTTTTTTTTGATGAGAATACCAATTGTTGATGTTTATTTTGGTTAAGACAATATGTGCTTGTAACTGTGACAAATAACAACTCAAAGAGCTGAATCAAATAACATTTTACTAATTTTACTAACATCAAGTCAAATATTAGTGTCTTTACTATAAACAGTGACTCAGATATTTAGATTCCTGATGTGTTTTGGCTTCATTGTTTGCTAGAGTACCTCTACTCCAAGACACCTGTTTCTTTCTCTGCATCTTAATTGAGGAATAAAAGAGAACTCGAAAAAGCACATTGGCTCTTTAGTGTCTTGAAATGGAAGAGATTAATTTCATTTTCATATACATTTAATTGCATTTAGAACTCAATCACATGGATTACATAGGAGAAAAGAAAAGAAATTTTCTTGTGTTCCCAAGAAGAGAACCAGATATAGGAGAAAGTTAGCAGTATTTATTTACCACAGGTTTCAAACCTTTGCAAGATTTTATTTAATGCTCTACAAAGTAAATTCTCTAGAGCATTTCTTCATGAATGGATGAGAAAATTGAAGAATTAACATAAAGTAAACTGTTATGTTTAAATTAATTGTATAAGTGGTACAATTCAGTACTAATTAAAGCCAGTAAATATTTCTTGAACATCTACCATGTGACACTAAATTCTATGTATAAGAGGTACAACTTTGATCAATGCATACAAAACTTCTTCCTACATTCTAGTGAGGTAATTAAAAAGCAAAGTTATGGCGGTTCCTCAATCTACTAAGAATGGAATTTCTATATGATCCAGCAATCCCACTCCTAGGAATATACCCAAAAGACACAAATACACTGATTCAAAAGAATACCTGCACCCCTATGTTTATAGCAGCACTCTTTACAATAGGGAAGACCTGGAAACAACCTAAATGCCCAAAAACAGATGAGTGGATCAGGAAGCTGTGGTACATATGCACGATGGAATACTATTCAGCAATCAAAAAAGATAAAATAGACTCATTCATAGGAACATGGATGGAGCTGGAAGGGATTATGCTCCGTGAACTAAGTCAGAAGGCAAAAGAAAAATACCAGATGGTTCCTCCCCTAGGAGGAATATAGGAATCCAAATAAGGATCAAGGAGAGGAATAAGAACAACAACAACAACAATAACAATAATAATAATAACAACAACAACAATAAAGACACAAAAACCAAAAATGAGGAGACAAGGACAGACTGGGGACACTTGGTGGGGAGGGGGGGGAGGGTTGAGGGCAGATGGGAGCACAGGGAACTGAGGTGATGGTGCACTGGTGATATGGTGATGGGGACTACATGGGGATCACAACTGATATCAAATATATATGTTAAAAATAAATGAATAATAAAAAGGAAAGTAGTGAATATGATTATTTCCAATATATATAATATATATAAAACAATAATTTAACAGAATGATGAAGGATGGGAAGGTGAAGAGGAAATTCAGAGTGGTTAGAAGGTTTTCTAGGAGAAAGTAATGTTAGAACTAAAACCTGAATATGATAACTTAACCCCTACAAAATCCAGGGATTCTAAGAAGAGAAAGTAATAACAAATGTCTTGACAAAGGTCTGTCCTTCCTGTTCAGCTGGTTAATAGGATGTGATGTCTAACAGGTGGGTAGACAACAATTAAAACAGTATTTTGCAGGCAATAATAAAAAGATTGGCATTTATAGAAAGTTTAAAGCAGAAAAATAACATAATATAATATAGAAAATAGATTTTTTGCTGTCTCAGGTCTGAGTGAGTAGAAGCTGAGTGTGAGACAATCAGTAACCTCACAAGGGTGGAAGTGAGGGAAGCAAGAGTAGCTTTACTCTGTTCCTTTGAGAAAAGCTCTGGAGCACAAATTGCTTCAGAGTTAGTACCTGAGTCAGGGAACCAGTCTTACCGCAACCCTCCCACCCACCCCCATCTGTCAGTTAGTGGTCATTTTCTCTCTAGGGAATATAAGATAGTATAGTCGGTAAAGAAGATAGCTCCTGTTTGGTCTAAGTCTGTACTCCGGAGGAATCCAGGGTCTGTGGTATGTTATCATTTATTTCCCACACAATAGGAAAGGAGATCAGGTCACCAAGAATATCTACTACAGTCATGCTGACCACTGACTGGAGTTCTGATTGTGGTGGTGGTGATAAATATAAGGTTTGAAAACCACTTAATAGTCATTCAGTTGTTTCTTAGAAATGAAGGGACAGAGTAGATAAAACTGGCATTGGACAAGGAAAAAGAATTCAAGGAAAGTAGAAAGATTTAGCATAATCTTTGGAAAGAGAGTGATATGTGAATTGAGGGAATGTGGGCGTTAAGAATGACATTTTTTTGTTGTATGGCTATATATAGCCATTTACAGAGAAAATTTATGGAGAAATAAATAGGCATTTATTTCTTCAAGATAATTTTCATATATCACTTGAAGAAAGCAGGGCAAAGGGGGCTCAAAGGAAGGAACAAAACATGAGGGGAGGAACAGGTGAAAAAGAATGGAGTAACTAAGAGATAATGAGAAAATGATAGGGGAGGGTGAAAGAAATAAGAATAGAGTTGAGGGAAAAGAGGAAAGACAGGGATAATAAGTGTGAGGGGGTTAAGGAAAAGATGAAAAAATTAATATGAAAAGATACCTATAGAGCAGTGATTCTTCAACTGTTATCTGAGGACCCCTGAAACACCTACCTTCCCAGACCTTTTCAGTGGTCTGTAAAGTCTTCCTTTGTCTGACTTCATATCTTTTTGAGGTCACACTTTCTTTATTACTTCAACCAAACAACATACTGCAAAAGACAGAACACAGAATCATGTATGAGAATCTAGTTACCTTTTATTAAGCTGGGCATTAAAGAGGTTTACAAAAATGCAAAATAATGCTACTATCATATTTAATAAAAAATATTTTTAAAATAAAACACACCTAATTTATTTAACATGGGACATGTTTTTATTACTTAAAAAAGTATTTAATAACTTTCTCCACCATATTTTCTAATAAGGAAAATGTCAATAGCTACCTCACACAGAAACAAGTCTTTGGGATCCACACTAATTTTTGAGAGGAAGAAGAGATTTTGTGACCAAAATGTTTTAGAACAATTGCTATAGAAGTTTCCTAGATTTTGTTGCAAATGATACTTAATACTTTCTTCTCCCAAGCTGCTGTTCACTTGGAAACTATATGTGATCATCTGGTTATTACTAATCATATTTCAAAGATTCCACTCTGAAACAAATACCTAAATTTGCTAGATAAAAAGTACAATACTGTGAAACACAGAAATTTGTCCTAAACTCTGTCAACTCCAAAGTCTTCTTATGCAAAGAAGTCAAGTAAATATAGAATGGACCCCAATAACAGAGCATTCTATTTCTTTCTTATTTTCTTTCTCTATTTTGCTACTCTAGTGTTCCCATTTGAAAATGTTAGGTAATTTTGAGTATTAAAAAATTGAGAAGTTGAGTCACCAAAATTCATTAGTCATCCATGTATTTAAAGACATTAGAAAAAATATGAAAAAAAATACCACAATGTGATATTAATACTAGATGCAACCAGTAATAGAAAAAAGAAGGCCTACAGTTTGGTGCTTAAAGGAAGTTTTTATGAGCTGGAAAAAAAATTGTTGTAATCCAGGAACTGTGGACAAATATTTCAAGAAAATATGTTGATAGGTATGATAGATAATGTAAATGAAATGATCATGATCACTATGATTCTTGAAAATTAGAAACACAATATATAAAGTGTGAAGAGCCACCAAGACAGTGATTGGGAAAAACAGTTCCCTGTTGTTTTGTACTAGTGTTAAAGAGTTAGAGTTCAGCAAATGCAGATATATACTTTAAATGCACACTTAAGTTATGCAGTGATCCCAACCATGGATTGTTTCTAGTTTTAACATTCACTGTTTTTATCAGAAGATGCTTTTTGTAACCACAATTTTGTCATTAGAATTGAGTTTTTTCTCCAGATTTACTGATATATTCTTGTTTTATAAGCATTGTGCAAGTTTAAGGTACACAATGTGATTATTTGATACATGTTTGCATTGTGAAATGATATTAGAATAAAGTTAGTTAACACAACCTTCATCTCACAGTTATTTTCATGAGAGAATATTAAAACTCTACACTGATAGCAACTTGCAAGGGTATGCTATTCTATTTAGAGTCCCAGAGTTTATGCCTCTTAGAACTGAAATTTTGTACCCTTGAATAAACCTCTCCTATTTGCCCAAATGTCAACCCAGTCCCTGAGAACTACATTCTACATTCTAATTTCCTTTTTTTTTTTAGAGAGAGAAAGAAAAAGTTTATTGAGGAGAAAAGGAACAGAAATAAAGTGGGACTCCCAGGCCAGTGAAACCAGGCAAGTGAGCCCAGGTGAAGGGAGCCTCAGGGAATATAAGTTTTTTTTCCCTAATTAATCTAAAGTCCCACCATTCTCTTTGTGATTGGTTAGTTCTCAGTGGCCTCACTTAATTTACTACCATGCCTGTGGAATGTTCTGAGCCTGGAATCTTTCTACTTTACATCCATTTCTCTTCTTTGTTTTTGAATGTCCTTTTGTTTCTAGTCTTAGGGTGTTAACTAGTTCCCATTTTGAATTTTGTATTTCCCATCTCCAGATTTTCCCTTATCCCTTTGTGTAATTCTTTGGGGGCTCTACCTGTACTGTCCCTGAAACTACCTAATCATCTTAGTCTTGTTTGGAAGACATCAAACTCCATATTGTCCTTCAAATGGAACCCACTATGAAGCTTCCACAGTCCTTCTTCTGAGGTTCCTCAGATCTTTGTTCTGCGGTGAACCTGACTGCCTCCCCATGCCACCCATGCAGGAAGCAGTCATTGATCAAATCTAGTCCTTTTTCCTAACAACAGTTAGGGGCTCCATCCATAGAGGAGGGTAAATTTAACCTTTTTTATTTTTTTTTAATTTGGTAAAAATAGTTTAGAGATTAGAAATTTTATTTTTGCTATTATTTCTTAGATATTTTGATGTTTTAATAAGTTCAAATGCTCTGATTTATGTTAATTTTGGATTGAAAAATCATTAATGTGGCCAGTAAACTATAGGAAGGAAATTTCAATTACATTTATAAAAATTTATTATTAATACAAGAAGAGTACAAATATATTCCTGACAATATTAAATGAATATTGTTAGGTAGAGATCTTTTAATCTATTAATCTCTATGAGTTTAATTTCTAGTAAATAATGAATTATTATAACAAACTTTTAAAAATTTATTTAATTTCTTTATGTCCTCTTTGCTCTATTAGTATTGATAACTTATTATTTTATTCCTATTACATGTTAGATCTCCTTTTAAAACATTATACATTTTCAATTCATGAAAAATTACATTGCAAAGGTTTTTCAGAATTGCTGGTGGTAATTGTTCATTTTAATTTTGAAATAAAATTATAAAAATAATAAAAAGAAATTAAATTATAAATTGTTACATGGTAAAGAGAACTAGCATGTTTAGAACAGTGATTAAGAAATTTAAAATAAATATATGTTCAGTGGTCATCTCATTAATTCCAACAACTCTTTAGTTGTAAGCATAATTTGTGCCTCTCTCTGTTCTTGTTTTGCCTTCTTTGGTTCCTCTCTTCCTTTCATTTTCCCTCCCATTCTTTGCCCCCTCCTACTTTTTCTACCCTTCTCTTCCCCCCTCCCCTCCCATTCCTTATCCTTTCTTCTTTCATCAAATAAGGTCATGTGGAGATGGAGGCTCATTTAAGTTAATTTTCTGCTGAAATCACAAGGCTAATCTCACTTCAAAATCTCCTTTATGATGAAGTAAATTGGATTTCTTCTTGCTTTGAAACATTTAGTGAGGAAAACAGCATGTGGAGAGAGACTGCTGCACTGAGTTAGAAGACTTAGCTATAGAAGATACAGGTTTCTTTAAAAAATATGTCTGTACCTCTCTAGGCCTTAGCTTCCTCTTCTCTAAAGCAGGTGGTTTATATTATCTATTTGACAAAAGTGTGGGGATTATATTCCAAAATCCTTCTTACCCAAGTGAATTTTCCCTATACTTCTAAAAAGTTTGGAGCATGAGATGATAAGCCAAGAAAGGAAAGACATTTATTGGACATGCTATGCCTGTGGGAATAAAACTATATAAATGGTTGGTTTGGGCTGCAGAGTCTCAGCTGTATAGTACAAAGCAAATGTTATCTCTCTAAATAATTATCATTGAGCATCCCATGACAAGGAAAAGGGGATCTATGAATCTAGAATCAAGACAAACAAATTGGTTTTCTACTGCTCTATAACACATTTCCACATATCTGGTGACTTAAAACAACATCCATTTATTATGTCACAGCTTCTTTAGGTTAGAACTTTGCTACAATTTAGCTGGGTCCTCTACTCCAGGTATCACAAGGCTGAAATCAAAGTGTTTGCTGGATACTAATTGCAATTGACTCTCAAGTCTTTTTTCAAACTTTTGGTTGACATAGTTCATTTCCTTATGGATATAGGATAAAGGTCGTTAGCTTTCAAAGGTATCTATACTTCTCTGCCACATACCCTTTCTACTACAGAAATTTGATTCCTTTAAGGCCAAAATAAGCTCATCTATTGCTGCATTTTATCTTTTACCTATAATTCCTCTTGCAAATGCCTTATCCAATTAGGTCAGACTCCCTTAGAATAAACACTTTATGATTAACAAAAACTCAGCTAAATAGAAACCTTAATTATATAATTAAACCTTAATTATAATTATCACATAAATTCCCTTTATCTTTTTCATATAAAGTAACCTAATCACAAGAGTGAACTCATTATATTTATATGTCTCAACTACTAAGGGGAAGAATTATAAAATAGGATCATGTTAAAATTTCATCATGTCATTATGATTGCTTTCTCATTATCTATTTCACTTCTCTCCCATATGCAGCAGTCATACACTTTGGGGACAATGCTTTGTGTTCTGGAGTAAGCCCTGATTAGATCACAAGTACTTCTTCAAGATTTTTAACTTCACCCACAATGACAAAGGCATAAAAGTTTTGCATTTCAATTTAATTCAGATATACACATATGCATGCACATATACACACCACAACACATATACGTATATGTAAACAAGAAAATCTAGCATTACTACATACAATTTTAATTTTGTTCTATTCTGTCCTAATCTAGTCTGATTCATTTCAAAATTAGTGCTAGTTGCATTTCAGCAAACTGATAACACAAACAGTTAATTTGTTATTAAAAAATTGAAAACACTGGACTAAACCAATATTTGTGATCCTATTCCCTAGTCAATGATTGTTGTAAGAAAGCAAAACCTTTTATCCTTCAAAATGAAGGCAGTTTAAAAACTCAGAGAGAACGAGTCCAGTTGGATAAGTAGTGAGGAAATTGGGGCATATGAAAGAAAACATGTCAGCATGAATCAGGAATACAAGAGGATAAATGCACAAACGTTTGCAAATGTAATGGAAGATTTCTATTTTTTAACCCCACTATGATTGTACTGGATTTTAGGTTAAGTCTTGCCAGTATTAATGGTGTCCCCATTCATTCTATGTACTCTTCTCAATAGAATAAAGCACGATTATGGCTGAAGTCTTGTCTTCTTTCATTAATTTTATGCCACCATGCATAGGAAAATAATGGAGATCGGGAAACTGGTGTCAGTTCTCTGTGCACAATGGCAGTACCAGTTGTCTTCTGAAATTCAGAGAATCAGATTTGAGTGCTATGAAAACTAATTGTACAAATGTCAATCTTTTCTGGATTCATTAAATTATGATACTTAATTAACATCAATGTCAGTGAAAGAAAAATACCCAAAGCTTCCCTAAAGCTGTTCATATTCAAATATGTGTTGATTGATAGAAGCCTATTGTTTCCCAGTGCCAAGTAATGTTCTTCACTGCATATATTACCTGGAGACTTCACCAAACACTGAGATATTTGGAAATCTAATTAAAAAAATAGCTTTTGTTAAATAGAAAATACAATTTTATAAGCAGATCTTGTGGCTTATCCTTTCTATCCATTGAACATATTTCTACAACTTGATTGATTTCGACAGATTCTTTACCACCAGTTATTGGTCACAGAATCCATGAATAAAAATAAGGATTTATTTGTTGCTTGACTTATCAAAACATGTTCAGAAGGCATGGTTTCAATTTATGAAGTATCATATTGACTATACCCCTAAGTAATATAGGATAAAAAAATGCAACTGTGCTATATATAGTATCAACTTTGTAAGATACTTAGTGATTACTAAATAATTAGTAATTAGGCCAGGAATAGGACTAGACTTTAAAGAATTGCTGCAATCAGGTAAGAGTGTTAATAAAACCATGAATCTAGTCATATCTTTCATGACTGATTATTGGTTGTATGAAATGCATTACTTTTTTATATTTGTAAGTGAAAATATGATTTGATTCTTTTTTTTTTTTTGCTGAATAAAGAGGATAAAGTGATGAAACATATTGAATAATGCAGATGGTAAATGTCCACAATCAGTTTATATATATTTTTGCATGACTTCAGATTGTTGGGTTTTGGTAATCACAATGATGCTGTCCAGATTAGAGGACAGGGAAATAAAAATAAATTACAATGAAATGTATTCATTAGGAATCACAAAATATGTGACATGTTTTTATTTAGCCTATAAAGACATTGTTTATCAAAGCCTTCAGCATATGGCAAAATGAATTATTTCTTTCCCTCTACCCCTAAATGCCTTTAAAGGCATCAAAAAGAATAATGCTGCACTAGAGAACAGGTCCAGAAATAGAAAAAATAAGTAGAGAAAAATCACAAACAAGAGAAGCTCTGAACCAGCAATCTAAGTCTTAATGAGTGAGGAAAACTATGAGAATATATTCAAATAAGAGCTTCAGTTGTAATATAATATTAACCTCCAAACAAAATGTAATTAAGTGTAGAGGCAAGACCCAGTTCCATAAATAGCTATCCATAATCATATACAATTGGCATGCCATTATTTCCTATTAGGGGGAAAAAAGAGTAAATGAGAATAAAATGCAATATTAAATGTCTGGTAGCACTGAGCTCCTAATTAAGTTTTCAACTGAATTAAGAAAGCATCTCCCTTTCACTTTTTCTTTATGTTTTGTGTATAGGCTGTTAAAAATGCTTGGCATAATTACAGTCAAAATAGATGTATTTTTGCCTGTTCTGAACAACATGAAGTTTGGCAGGAAATGAACCCAAAGCACAGCCAAGTCACTCAATCTTTCCATTGATCATGTGAGCAAGAAAAATCTATGGCTTTTAAGCTAAATACACACACACACACGTGTAAATTCTTTTCTGTCCAGCAAATAGTTTATGACAACTTAACAACTTCCTGTCATAGCAAAAATCTTTTACTAATACTCAACTCTAAGCAGTAGTTTAACCAGCACCGAATACATATTATCCTCAAAACATTTCTCACATAAGTAAATTTAAAAAAAAAATGTTTAAATCCTTCACCAATTGTAAAGAGTGACTTTTCTCTCCAAATTGGTCACATTTCATTGAACTGTTACACTTTGGCCTTTTTTAATAAGCTTGAAATCTCTATATTTCTATTCCTAGGAAGTCTCAATTTTGTGGCTGAGGGAACACATAATGGGATATGTAGCCTTTAACCTCTAGTTTTACATTTAAATCCAGTGTCCATTGTATCTCAAGTATTATTGCATCTCATGACCATTCTAGAATGGCTACAAAAGAATTAGTTGCTCCAATTTAATTTCTAGTGACTATTCTGCTTTTATTACTCCATACTAAAACCATGTCTGGCTAAAAATCTCAGCTAGGTTTACAGTTAAATGGGTCAAGAAATAAGCTATATTCTGAGTCTTAGTTGTGTGTGGCAACTCTAGTTCATTTGGGACACTTCTGCTTTCCTATATTTTACAGGAACTTTAGAAAAAACAAAGTATTTAAAAAAGAATTTTCTGGGTAGTCCTGGTGGCGCAGTGGGTTAAGCAATGCACTATGAAGCAAACCGCAACCACTGTAGCAGGAGTTTGATCCCTGCCGCGGGCCAGTGGGGGGACCCACAATGCAGGACAGACCTCGCCTGCCTCTCCCACTGCTCCCCTCAGCAGTGTATTTCAGTCAAAACTGCCTGTTCTTAACCCCATTCTGTATCTGGTGGATCCTCTCTCTCACCCCCGCACTAGGCCTGTACCCCAGTTCTTGTATGAATAAAAAAAATAAATCTTTTTTAAAAAAAGAATATTCAAATTGCAAATACAAAAATGTTACTATAATTATAAAAGTTTTCATTAAATTTTGAAACTTATAATAAAACTATATTTTACATTTATTAAAAAAAATAATGTTGGGACTTCTACTTCTGGCCACAATGAAGAAGCTGGCATCATTACAAGAGCCCCATTTCCCTATTATAAAGAAAAAAATATATATACTGGGAATATATACATATACATTATATGATAATTTTTATCAGGCATTAGATAACTAACAGCAGAGAGCTGCATTTCTTTTTTTACATATTTTATTTATTTATTATTGAGGTGTTAAATGTTTAGAGCATGAGGCAATTCAGGGGAATAGGCTCTACCTCCTCAGATATGTATCAGCAAGCCACACTACAGTCCCATAACTACCAAATTTCTTTATCAAAATACCATTGGGCCCTCACCCCCTTTGTTCCCAACCATTAGCTCCCCACTACTAGCCTGGGAAAAGAGCAACTTACAAAGAAAATGAGCTAAAACACTGAAGAAATGCTGTTGGGAAATTTGGACAACTACATACTATAAAATGAACACAGTCTACTATGTCACAGCATAAACAAACACTGACACAAATGGTTGAAGACTTAAATGTAAGAACTAAAACCATAAAATATGTAGAAGAAAACATAAGCCTTGGTTATGCTTATTACATTGGCCTTGGTGATATATTTGTGGAGCGGACTACATGGTGATTGAAATGAGAAAATATAAACAAATTGACTACATCAAACTAAAGAGCTGTTTTTGCACAGTGAAAAAACTATCATAAAATGAACAGATAATTTACATTATGTTTTTGTTTTGGTTCTTCTTGCCTTTTAGATTTTTGAAGGCTTCCCCATTATGTTTTCTTTAGGTTTCATTTTTATTATTATTTCTATTGTTGTTGTTATTTTTGCTTCAGGGTTTACTGAGGTGAATATGTGATGGATTAGTCATTTGACCAGTTGGATGTTTGGTCTCTAGCTGGTTCTGCTGGGCTACCTTGTTACTTTCCTCATCCTCCACCTCCATGCCAAATAATTTAGGTGTCTGTTTCCTTAATATTCATTGTTATGTTGTTTTATAACAGGATTTATTTCATATACTAATTGGTGTTGATAAATTCTTTTGACTATTTTGGTTTTCAGTAGAAGTCTTTTCTTTCTATCTTAATTATTAATCTTGCTGGGTAGAATACTCTGGACTGGAAGTATTTTTCTTTAAGTACTTTGAATCTCTCTTCCAGTCCCTTCATGCTTGTAATGTTGAAAAATCTGCTTATAGTCTGATTAGCATCCTCTTGTAGACTTTTTTCTCTTAATATTTTTTGTATTTTGTCCTTATGGTTAGTTCCTAAGAGCTTTATTATTATGTGACTTGGTTATGTTTATCTGGTAGTGTTTTGTTTGGAACTCTGTGGGCGTCTTGGATCATAATTTCTGGCTCCATTCCTGGGGTGAGGGTATTTTCAGTGACTCTTTAAATGGGTTTTCTATGCCTTTTTCATCTCCTTCTGAGATGCCTATGATACGGGTATTATTTCACTTTAAGTTATTTCAGAGCACTCCTCTACTGTTTTCATTTCTTTTATTTTTTTTTCTATGTTATTCTATTCTTGTGTTCTCCAGTATGTTTTTTCAAGTTCATTAGTTCCTCCATTGCTTCTGTTTTTCTGCTATTAAATTATAGTTTTTAAATCAGTTATAGAGTATTCTTTTTTTTTAAATGGAAAGGAACTTTAATACAATTAGGGTATAATACAGAAAGGACAAAGAATATAGTTACTAAGTTAAGCATTCAAAGTTACCCATCTCCTTGAAGATAAAAGTCCAGCCAAATAGGATTCGAACAAAGCAAGGCCCAAAAGCCTGCCACAAGTTTAAAAGACCTTGCAGTAGAGACCCATAGAAAAGGGTCAGAAAGAGTCAGACAAATCCGGGAGGAAAAGAACAAAATCAAAATTAAGATAAAAGCTGCCATTATTAAGCTTCCCATGGATCTCTCACCCACATCTGTTCTAACCAATCCAAGACTAAAACGCAAGTGCAGTTTCTTCACATGTCCCTCTGCTCCACATGCCTCCTCCAGGTCTCCTTGCTGCTCTCCACCATGCTTCCTTCTTCCTCCTTTCCTTCTGTCCTCTTATCTCTTTTTTCCAGCATTTTTTTTAACTTTTTTTAAATTTATATATATTTGACATCAATTGTAATCCCCATATATTCCCCATCACCATATCACCAGTGCACCATCACCTCAGTCCTCCGTGCTCCCATCTGCTCTCAACCCTCCCCCCCCCTCCCCACCAAGTGTCCCCAGTCTGTCCTTGTCTCCTCATTTTTGGTTTTTGTGTCTTTATTGTTGTTGTTGTTGTTATTATTATTGTTGTTGTTCTTATTCCTCTCCTTGATCCTTATTTGGATTCCTATATTCCTCCTAGGGGAGGAACCATCTGGTATTTTTCTTTTGCCTTCTGACTTAGTTCACGGAGCATAATCCCTTCCAGCTCCATCCATGTTCCTATGAATGAGTCTATTTTATCTTTTTTGATTGCTGAATAGTATTCCATCGTGCATATGTACCACAGCTTCCTGATCCACTCATCTGTTTTTGGGCATTTAGGTTGTTTCCAGGTCTTCCCTATTGTAAAGAGTGCTGCTATAAACATAGGGGTGCAGGTATTCTTTTGAATCAGTGTATTTGTGTCTTTTGGGTATATTCCTAGGAGTGGGATTGCTGGATCATATAGAAGTTCCATTCTTAGATAATCAGTTTTTGACCTCAGGATTTGTGGTTTTGATTTGCATCAATTTTGTTGTGCATGTCTGGAGGAAGCAAAACAAACTTGGCCCCCTTGCCCCATCTTGTCATCTCTGTATATTATCCTTTTATTGCAAACAATGATAGTTTTACTTTTCTTCACAATTTGGGTTTTTAAAATCTTTTTTCTTGCCTAATTGCTCTTGCTATGATGTCCAAAACTATGTTGAACTGTATTGGTAAGAGTGAACATCTTCTCTTTCCTGGTCTTATAGGAAAAGCTTTAAGTTTTTTAGCACCATGTCCAATTTTTGCCATGAGGTCGTCATTATGGCCTGCATTATATTGAATTATATTCCTTGTATTCCCATTTATTGAGAATTTTGATAAGAAATAGTGTTGAATCTGTTACTGCTCTAGCAGGCATGCTTTTATGATTTTTCTCTTTCCTTTCATTGACCGAGTAATGTAAACATTTTGAGTAAGACATAAGGATGAACAAAGCAACAAACATTACATTAGCACAAATAGAAAGCAAAATACCCATCATATCAAACATGCACTAAATATTTTTGAATATCTGACATAGATGCAAAATATACTTCTAAAATCTAGACTTCTTTTAATTGATATGCAAAAGTCCAGTAGCTATAGTTTTGAAAAATTAAAAGAACATTTTAAATTCTAGTTTCCATTATAATTTTTCTGTATTATATTCAATTTATTATCTAAGCATAATATTTATTTATGGAATAACATGGAAATACTGGATGCTATCAGAGGAAATATAATTATTTAGAGGATAAATATATAATTTTCTGTCTTTACATTAAAAATGTTCTGTTTTTTACCTCTTGCTTTTATAATTTATCAGAATTCAATAATTTTGTTAAGTAAGCATTTGTGTATCTGTAAATATTGTGTTTCAGCATATTGCTACTAGTTAAATGACATAAAACACTGAATCCAGTATCACAGGAAGATGGTGTCTTACTTTGTTTTAAATCAAGGTGAATGAATACAAATAATACTATGTGAAATCAGTTAATGTGCAATTTCACTCAACGTTCCTGTTAGATTAAACATAAGAAATGTGCTTGAAAACTCATCCATAGTCTCTAAGTAAAATGACCTTCATTGTTCAGTCAGTTCAGCATTTCATCTGCTAGGACTATTTAGCTCTATAGGGCTCTGTGAGTTTTTCTTTTAATTCTTTTGAAATTTAAATTCACAAATACTGTAAGATTATTGCATAATCAAGAATATTTAGCCATTATATTTTGTATATAATTATTTTCACTCATCAATGGAACAATGTTAAGAGAACTGACAGATAATGCAAGAAAATAAAAAAAAAAATACTAAAAACAAACAAACAAAATAAGGGAAGTGGGACTTAGCGATGTTTAGAGGCAAATTATCTCCCAGCTTCTAAAATACGAACAGCTTGGTAAAACATGAACATCTTCTAATCTGATAGTATATTTCTTCTCATTGCCTCAGCAAAACTATTTTTGAATCTACAAAGCTTTTGCCACCATCCTATTCATGGGAGATCTATCACAGTTCTGCAAATCACTCAAAATTTGAAGGAAATTATAATGCTTAAAATGATCACACAAGGCTCCATTTTAGCTTCAGCCTAGTTCTCTTCTTGGATATAAGAATATGTTGCAGGTGTTTAATCCTGAAATGACTCCACAAAATTTGATTCCTATTACCTATAGACTTGTTACTTACTCTATTCCAAAAGTTATCTATCTCATATCAATCATACAATTGTATTTTATATACTCTTTATTGCTTCAATATTTTAAAAAGTTCATTTTTCTAATTATTATTTTGTGTTGGTGTGAAAAACTCTAGTTTCTTATTTTTTTTTAAAACTAAGGTAGCATTGATTTACAATATTGCATGTGATTCAGACATATAGGATCACACCTCTTCAAATGTAGGTTACATACCTACCCTCCAAAATATTTTAAAGGTCAACATTTTAATATCTCTTGCTAATGTTTTAATTGTAAACTGCTACATTATGAGCATATTCTAATTCTAAATCTGTCTTAAATTTGAAGATTATCACAATTTGTGAGGGGATAAAGCAGTGTAAGCAGTTTGAGATTAAGGAAAGAGCTATTGAATGGTGTTATAAAGTGATGCATATAAGGGAAAATGATGGACTTGGGAAAGAAGGCAAATTTTGTGCAGGTAACAACTATATTTGTTGATCCTAACATTATGCACAATTTTGGAATGACTTTTGTGTAAAGATATGTTATTTGCAATAATGATAAATATTTAAAATATTACAAACCTCTTTTTGAACTTGCTTTTTTAGAGTGATCACCATGCTAACTAGAGATAGAAAAGGCTTCTTACATCAAAATGGGTACTGCTTGTTTTTTGTGGGTTAATGAGCTACTTCAGTACTTAAGCTAATCCTTTCCTCAAAATCTTGCATAATATATTCAGAAGTAATCATCTAATCCATATGTTTTGTATCACTAATACTTTTAGAATATTTTGTGGCACAAAGTACTTGGTTTCCCAATATATCCTTTTTGAACATATCGCATTGCATGAGTACAGATGAAAATCTATTTTCCTTAAGACGCGAACTTCCGATATAGAATATTATAATTAGTTTTAACTTGACCCAATAGCAATTCTATGCACTCAAAATTTGCTCTGGGGATCTATTACTTGTAATTATCAATGCATAAATATCAATACTGGTTTTGTTTAATTGCAAGGAATAAATGTCTACTTAAGTTTGCTCAAGTACAAGGGAATTGATTATGCTACTATAAATGAAAAGAAAGCTCATCAAAGTCTCAGAAAGAGGAAATTTGGGTTGTTTCCAGGTCCTAGCAATTACAAATAGTGCTGTGATAAACATAGGAGTACAGGTGCTCTTTCAGATCAGTGTTTTTGTGTCCTTTGGGTAGATCCCTAGCAGTGGGATTGCCGGATCATATGGTAGTTCCATTTCTAGTAGACTGAGGAACCTCCATACGGCTTTCCATATGGTTGGATTAGCTTGCATTCCCACCAGCAGTGTACCAGGGTTCCTTTTTGTCCACATCCTTGCCAGCATTTGACATTGTTGGTTTTTTCAATATGTGCCATTCTTACCGGTGTGAGGTGGTACCTCATTGTGGTCTTGATTTGCATTTCCCTGACTAAGAGGGATGTTGAGCATTTTCTCATGTGGTACATATACACGATGGAATATTATTCAGCAATCAGAAATGAGAAATTAGGGGCATTTATAGAAACATGGATGGAACTAGAAGGAATTATACTAGGTGAAACAAGTCAGAAGGCAAGAGAAAAATATCGATGGCTTCACTATTAGGAGGAATATGAAAGAACAACAACAATAAAGAATAAGCTCAAGGACTTGGGCAATTATAACCAAAAGTAAACAACAACAACAAAAAACTTAATAAGACCAAAAAGCCGGGATAAACCAAAGGGACCATGGGGGGGGGGAAGGGAGGAGGGCAAAGACGGGGAAGAGGCCAGAGGGTGCACAAGGGACTGAGGTGATGGTTCACGGGTGAAATGGTGGTGGGTACCCCCTGGGGACTACAAATGATGTCAAATATAACTAATAAAAAAAAAAGAGGAAATTTGGGCTTTCATAACTTATTAATAACAGATTGGTTTTAGCTTCTTTCTGTTGTATGTTCTTATCTCCTCAGTATCTTTGTCTCAGATTTATTAGGAAATACTATTACACTGAATCAATCCAACTAGTAAATTGTACTTTTTTGGAGCTGGAGTCTCCCTCATCCATTCAGATGTACGTAGGTGAGAAGGAAGACACTATCCTCAAGTTGTAAATACAAAACCGTAGATGTTGGTCATAAAGTCTTTTAAAATAGTCTTTTTTTTTTTTACACAAAAATCACCCAAAATTGTGTATAAAGTCAGAACAAACAAATGTAGTTGTTACTTGCCCAAAATGCAATTTTCATTTTGCTTTTTAGTCATAACCATTTTGGCTACTTGGGATTTTCCTTTTTTCCATTCAAATTTCAGTATATTTGTGTTTACTTGTAAGTGTCAATAATTTTGCTTCAGTCTTTTGAAAAATGTCATTGATATTTTGATATAAATTACATCGAACCTGTATATTATTTTGATGAAGATGGCCAAAATTAACATTGTCAATTCTTCCAACCTATAAGCAATGGATATCTTCCTATTTCTTTGTAACTTTTATTTCTTTTAATAATGTCAGAGTTTTCAAGATATGGGTCTTTTACATCCTTTGTTAAGTTTATTCCTAGGCATTTAAAACCTTTTGATATGATTTCAAATAGAATTTTTTCTGTTTATTTAGCTCATAATTTATAGGAATGGAATAAATTTTATATGATGATTATATACTATGCTATTTACTGTACTGATCATACTCACAGATTTCAAATTGTGCTACAAAGCTATAAGCTAAAGGGCTTGGTTTTGAAGTAAAAATTGACATACAGATCAATGAAATAAAATTGAAAGCTCATAATTAAAACCATATTTCTTTGTATAGTCAATTAATAGCAAAGTCTGTTCAACAAATGATATTGAGAAAACTGGACAGCCACATTAAAAAAATATGAAACTAGACCATTCTAATACCATATAAAAATATTAATCCAAGGACCTCCCTGGTGGTACAGGGGTTAAAGTTTCAGTACTATAGAGCTACTGCCAGCCACTACAGCATGAGTTCGATCTCCAGTCAGGAAGCTAACCCATATGGCAAAGCAGACTTCTCTTGTCTCGCCCGCTGCTCCCCTCATAAGTGTATCTCAGATTCCCTACTCTGTCTCTCAGCCCCTGCACCTTTGACCCATACACCAGTTCGTGTATGCATAAATAAATCTTTAAAAACTATATTAATCCAAAATGTATTAAAGACTTAGATACAAGTCCTGAAAATGTGAAATATGCAGACAAGTACACAGGCGCAAAACTATCACACTTGATTCAGGGGTGCCTTTGGGGAATGGATTCCAGTAGCAAGAGAAACAATGAGATACCATCTTACAATTATGAGAGGGACCATATCAAAAAGATCAGAAGCAACATATATTGACAATGCTGTGGAGAAAAAAGAACATTATTCATTGTTGGTGGGAATGGAGGCTGCACCATGTAAATATGCATCGTTTCTCTCAAAATATTAAAAATAGATCTACCATACAATCCAGATAGTTCACTCCTAGTTAGATAACCTACATAGAGACTTAAAAAAAAAACTGATTGGAAGCAATATATATATATATGCACTTTTATGTTCACTGTAACACTATTTACAATAGCCAAGTTATAGAAAAAAATGTAAGTACACAAGCTTAGATGAGTGAATTAAGATAATGTCATACGTATATATGGAATACTACATGGATATAATATAAGGTGAACTTTTGCCAGTTGCAACTACATGGATGGAAATGGAGGGGATTATGCTAAGTAAAAATGAAAGGAGAGGATTAATACTAGATGATTCACTTGTATGTAGAATATAGAAAAATCAGACCCATAAAAGTAAACCAAGACAAACCCTAAAGATCTGAATGTAGATTAAATTTAGACTGCCAGTGGAAGAAAGAAAGGAGAGGTATAGAAAGGAAGATTCGAGGGGACCCAGTGGAATGTGGTGGAAGATTATAGGAACAGCTTTGGTGATAGTTTTGATGTGGTAACATAACATGTGAAAAGGTATGAAACTATACTTCTAAGTCATATGCAGTGTTAAAACCTCAATTAAAAATGATAAAACTCATAATATTGATAGATGTATAGAAACCATGTTTGATAATCTCTAAACAAAATGGTAATCAAAGGAACTTACTTTACCATATTAAAGACCATACATTATAACCTATAGAAAATATATAACTTAATTGGAAAAACAGAAAGTTTTCCTGTTAGGTTTAGAATAATATAAAGAAGCCCACTATCACCACTTCTGTTTAATTTATTATTGTAGGTTCTAGCTAGACCAATCAAAAAGTTTTTAGAAACAATAAATGGATATTGACAATTGACCAGTTATAAAAAGACACCCTACAGCAAGTGCTGAAAAGAATGCAGAGAAAGGAAAATTCTATTACATCATTGGTGGGGATGTAAACTGGTGCAACCACTTTGAAAAGTTATATGGATTTACCTAAACCAACTGAAAGGAAATTCCATGTGACCCAGTAATACCAAAGTTGGACCTCATTGCAGGACCATTAAATCATCAACTCATGATGTTAAATGTTGACGAATTTTTAAAAACAGTTTAATTTTGTTGCCAGTATATAACTGAATATTTAATGCCTCAAGCAAGAGGCATGAGTCATTTTTGTAGTTTGATATTATCCATTTTCAAAGATACCATCCAAATAATGAAGAAAACAAAAGACAAATCATGAATTGTCGCTGCTTCTGGGCAATAGTTAATGGTTTTGCTAATTTTGTAATTTTTTTTTTAGTTTTTCAAATATTGCAATTAAGATTTGACAAAAACCCTATTAAGTAATGCTTCTTCATTAAAACATCAAATTTTATGTGTGCATTTAAATTTTTACTAATAAATTTACTTTTAATTGTTTTTCTTAAGTATCCTTCAATACTGAAAATTATTTTTTTCACATTAACTAGATAAGATGAACTCTTGGAATTTGGGACAACAAGGATGGAACTGGAGGAGTTGATACTAAGTGGAATAGGTAAGAAGGAAAAAGACAAATACCAAATGTTTTCAATTATATGTGTAATATGGAGAAAGATATAAAAGTCAGACAGAACTAAACCAACAACATACCCTGCAAGTCTGACTAAGGACTGATGCTACCAGAGGGGGTGGGGAACAGAGAGGATGGAGAACATGATGTGGAGGGAGTCCTGATGGACTACTGTGAAAGATATAGGTACCTTGGTGGTGGGTGTGGTGTGGTAACATACATCTAAAGAGGTGTAATACAATACCTCTCAATCATACATACCCTCAAATACTATAAAGAAGTCATTCTTGCAAAAGGCAGTGTGGGTTGAAATGATATATATCAGATCTGATGTTTCTGCAGAAACAATATTTTAATAGGAAGTTGTGTTGCAAACCAAGGGCCTATTACATTTTTAATTTTATTTTATTTTACAACTGACTACAAGTAATTCATAGTCTTTATTTATTTACTATATTACACTAGTTGTTGTGTCATATGTTTTCATATTTGTTGAATCTGTGACTCAAGGGCCAAGAGGATTATTTTACATTTTGTAACTTTTTTTGTCACTACACTTTTAGATAGCTTTCTTTGCCAGTTAGTATCCCTGTACCTCTAGTTATCCTAGATTTATCATGAAGTTAATATTTTATTGATATTATCCAGATCTCATGGAAAACTCTGAATCCCAAATCTTTTCAAGATAAAGATCTTGGGTTTTAATTTCTCAGGAGAGACATTTATTTTTTAAACACAAAATAATGTCAGCATGCCTATGAGACTGTTATTGCATATATTTTCCTTTTTCATACTTTTTGGCAAATATGCTTTTTTTGCTTTTAAGTACTGATTTTATTCAGGGGTTCATGAGCATCCAAAAATTAGTCTCCATATGGACATTAAACAAAATCCCTAGATTTTGAAGAAAAAAAAAAACCTACTGAATCATAGAAAGTTTTTAATCTTTTTTTCTTTTCTCCCCAACTTTGTAATCTCCAGATTTCCCTTCCATTTTAAGAAACTTAGGCATGCATTCAAATTATCTTCATTAATTATTTTATTTCAAAGATTTCCAGTCTTTGTGACAGAAAGGTTTTACATTTTGCCCATCTGTCATCTTGTTGAAACTGAATGTTGTACTTAAAATTTATAGATATCACAGTCAGAACAGAAATGTAAATGATCAACTAAAACAATTTCACTGAACCTCTAATATGGGCCACTTAGAGAGTAATAATAAAATCACATCTCATGGAGGTAAACTGTGTAAGACTTGTTAATTTGAGGTACCCAGGCTATGCAACTGGCCATCGAAGTTCTCTACAGCTGCTAGGAAGGTTGAGATCATAAATCAGTACCCATTAGGCCTACCCATAAGCATACTGTGTTCCTCAAAATGCAGGTTAGAAATTTCTAACAACATTAAATTTGGTTAATGTTCCCTTATCTCCACTTTTGATCAGTTTAACAATATAATCTCTCAATAAACTTGTTAAAACTAAAAGCATTGTATCTATTTGCTTGTATTGCAACAAAGTGATATTGTATTTTGTGTATTTTCTATAAAAATACCAACTCACTTTTAAAATATTTTGAAAAGAAATAAAGACATAAATAAAGGAAACCTAAACTTAGCAGTAGTCTCAAAACCAAAATTACTGGTACCTCACTACCTAAAAACATGCCTAGTAGATAGTATATGTTCAATAATATTTTTTATGACTCGATTCTGAGTATAGAACTGCATGTTTTATGTAGTTGCTATCCATATACATGTAAATGTAGATTTACTGCCAAATTTTTTTAACTAACATTTTAATGTGATAAGATTAAGATGTATTTGTGTGCAAGTGACAGAAAAAGAACTCAAATTGGTATAGGGGAGAAGAAGGGATTGTTAGAAAAATAAAATCTTATACAAACAATGAAAGGGAATGTTAAACTTCAGTTTCTGAAGGGTAGCATGTTCTTGCAGTCACAAAAAAATCACCTACCACTCAAACCTCAAAAACCTTTCTATTTTATGATTCTCCTTGTGTATTAACTTCTCTCTGACTTTTGTATTTTTCCAGATGATTGGCAACAAGTACACCAAAGATCCAAAACATTTCCCTTTTTGTAGGAAATCTTAAATGAAGATCCAAAACATCCCACCAGCAAAAAGGGTTAATCTATGATTTCTCATCCCATGTTTACAAAATAACCCAAGAAAGATTTCTGATGAAGAAATCTTCATTATGAAGAAGGGGGGTATTCTTCGATAAGACAGGGAATGTGCGTGAAAGGAATAGCAATGTATATATTACAGAGCGTAAAGGATTTTAAGTCAACTAACGATTTTTATGCATATATATTTTAAATGATTATATAGTGAGCACTGTAGTGGATGCTTCAGATTTGCTCATCCATTCAACATAGTACATATAACCCCAACATTCTATTAAATAAATTTTAAGATGAATATATTTTTCATGATAGTCATCATTTTCTTAGATTGTATTTTCAAACTGAACTAACTAGACAATACACAAAAAATACATAGTAATACATGAATTTCTGTTTTATCTTAGCATTGAGCATTATGCTTTAAAATTTTCATTTAAGAGTGCTCATATTGTCAGTCTGCCTGTGGTTTTTTGGTTTTTTTCTTGAGTAAGGTGTTTTATTGAATACCATTCTGTTTTTGAATTGGGTATTAGTAAAAAGGACATTGGTTTCATATAAATTGAAAATAAATATTTACCATATGCTGAAGCTTATATTTATATGTAGCTATATGATGGAATAATCCTAAAAAAGTATGCAAGATGCCAAGTGATAGTCCTGTTCAATGAAATAGATTTAAGAAGGATGAAACATGATATATTTGTTGACTATATGAACTATTACAATAAATCAGTTAGACCAATATGGTATATTAGTTGACTATGTAAAATTATCATCTTTATAGGCAAATAGTCTAAAATTAGTAATTCTGTGTGGCACAGCTTACTGCATCAGTTGGAACTTTGTTTTACCTGAAAATAAGGAATAACCAAGCACTCATAACAAAACAAATAGAAGTTAATTTTTTTCTCACATTGCAAGAATTCTAGAAGTGGTTGGAAATGTTGGTTCAGCAGAAGAGTGCCTGGAAGAGATACAGGCTCATTCTTTCCATTCCACTGTCTTTTGTGTATTGACTTTCATTTTTATGCTTTTTACCTGTAGTTACAAAATTGCAACCATAACTCTGGACATCATGTTTGCATGATGAGAGGGAAAACAGGAACAGTGGAAGGAGACTGTATTGCCAGTTTTGTCTATCATTTATTATCAGAAAGAAAATATTTTTCCAGAAACTCCCAGTAGTCTTCTGTGTACAACACATTGATGAAAACAGTGTTGTGGTTGTATTTGTCTTCAAAAAGCTGGGATGGTAAGTATTTAGATAAACACATCCCTGTCCTGCACTAAATCGTGGTTGTGTTGGTAAATGATAATAAGTAAATGAATATTAAGAAGGTGGTTCACAGAGTGTTTCCTCCCTCACTAAATTCAGACATGTAAATGTAAAGAATAACACAAATATCCACATTGTGATAAAAAGTAAAATGGACTCTCAACACATAAGAATGATTTTAAGAATTAATGACCATAAGTAAATAAAAGCACAAAGTTAGATATATTAAGAAGCATGTAATTCATCATCTTGAACTTTTTGTATGATAGAAAGAGGTTTATAAAATTATTTGCCTGATTGTCCCACATGATGATATTTTTCCATATTAAAACACTGGTATAACATTTCAAAGATAAACCAGCATCATGGGCATCCTGAATTCATTCTTAAGTAGTGACTATTGTATCTCATAAATAGCTAAACAAGCCTGGAAACACACAAGAAATCAGTTTACATCAGGGACTCTGAAGCCTCCTGAGAAAATGAAATTTTCCATAGAATGAAGATTCAGTCATGAAAAGTTTGACCTTAAAACAAAGCCTTTAGATTGGAAAGGAGTGATAAATAGAGCCTCATCTTGTTATGAACTGTGATTGTTTCTCAATACAAACTAGTCTTTCCCACAACTGAACTAACTTAGATGTGAATCTTGGGGTGTATAGGGAAGGTATTATTTATAAATAAGTAATTTGTAAATAGTTCACAGTAATAGCTGCTAAATAAATTTATTTTAACCCCAGTAGTTCTCTTTAGTTGAATGTAACACAAAAATGGAGGCAGGTACCTTCTCTCTGCAGCACAGGATTTGTGCAGAATTACAGTACTTCTAATGTGGCAGGTGGTGGCAGTGACTGGGAGACACAGAGATGGGTAAAGAAAGCAGCAGATGCACATCAAAATAGGCAACAATGCAAAGCACTACAGAAAAGCCAAGAAGTGACGACCCAAACCCAAACCCAACATAAGTGATACTGGTTAAAGTGAAGTCCAACATGAGAAACAGTGAGACTCAGCTCTTTGCCAAATAGTCATGGTGGCCTCCAATGGGTTAGCTATAGTTGAAAGGTAAGAAATGGATGAAACCACATGAAAGGTGATTCAGAAAAAGCGTATTTGTTTAAGTGTGTATATCATGCTGTTTAAACTTCTTATGGGTATATTTTCAATAGTTAGGACTTAGGTTTAGCAGTAGGTCAAGGGTCCACAGTATATGTATTAACTCTGTGAGCGAAAATATAGGTCTGAGATGAGTTGGTCAGTCTCATTAAAGCAGGTCAGAATAAAAACCAAGATTTAGTTGTGCACATCTATGTTTCTGGATATATAGAGTAAGATCCTAAATAACCACAAAATTATCATTCTTGATTTCAGTGCTTTTCTTGCTCTCAGATGGTTTCTGAGATGACAAAATGTCATGAGACAAAAGAAAGGGAACTGATATTTTTGAGCATTTTGCCAGTGTCTGGCATCATTCTAGAACAGGAATCAGCAGACACTTTCTGTAAAGGGCCAGCTGGTAAATACATAGGTTCTGCAAACTAGATGCTCTATTGCAAATACACAACTCTGCTGGTTATAGCACAAAGATATCCATAATCAATATATAAATGGAAAAGTGTAGCTGTTTTCCAATAAAATGCAACCAATACTGATATCCATACCTTATAATACTTATGTTCCACACAATATAGTTTTGATTTTTTTAACCATAGAAAAAGTGAAAATCATTCCTTAACTCATGCTATACAAAAACAATGGCAGACTATAGTTGTTGACATTTGTCTTAAAAGTATAAATTGATTCATTTGTCTCCATAAGAATATATTGGAATAGTTGTAAATGCTTTTATATATATTTAAAAAGCCGAAGCTCAGATAAATTTAATGGAAGATACACAGTCAATGGGAAAACCAAGTATTCACACATCATATTCTTTTAACATAGAACTTTGTATTAATTGTCAATAGTCACCTAAAGTGCTGTGTGAAAATGGACTATAAGGCTTCACTCTGGGTCATCAGGGGTAAGTCTAGTGATCAATTTGCAGTATCTTCCATGGATATGGGCTGTATGTGTTATAGCACGTGTTCTATATAATGATTCTCTATGTCCAACAGGTAAAAATAAGACTGATAATGGTCTCTCATCTGTATTTTGAGCAACTTCAGTTTGGGAGAGATGTTCATACAGGATTTGGTTATGTTGAGATGTCCCATTTAAACTCAAGTGCATGTATTCTGATTGCATTATCACATGAGATGGCTTCCCTGGGCCCCACTTTGACATGCTTCTCCCACCTCCCAACTGCGGCTGTCAATGCCATTTTAGAGCTGCTTAGAGGTGTGAGATAAAACACTCTGCTGCTGCTCCTGATACTTTATATCTGCCAGAGACATAGTTTAGTCCCAAACCAACTCTCAAACATTGAGTGTGGGTGAATCTGAGAGGCTGCTTCTGAAAGTTTGCCTATAAATTCATGTCTTCTTTTGTTTTCTAAAATTCCAACCCCGTATTGACATGAATGGATTTTATGGCTTCCAGGATTGAAAATAAATGACAGAGTGGAGGGATGTGAGGAAAACATGGGATACATCCCACATGTCATGGATATTTTTCCCCCTTGCCCAATCTTCATACATGAGGCCTTTACAATTTTTGCATTTGCTTTTTTTTCATGTAACATTCTTGTTAATTTTTGGTTTATAACATAAATGTTCATAGTCCTTAAGTGAGCTTTAGTTTTTAAAACTCATAAATGTCCTTTCTAGTCTATTCTTTGGACTAAGAGTTCCAAAGATCTCATTTCCATTACAACAAATCTTCCCTGCAGCAACAAATGATTCACCCTCACATCTAATTTAAGGAGGAAAGATTCCACAGACTAATAAGGGAATGACTGTAAATAAAGAACACATGGTCTGATATAGCAAGAGACTGTTTTGTCACTTTGTTAACGGCCTTGCTCTGCTCTCCTATGGAGCGGACTCCCTTCCTGGGCAATTGCCAGTACAAGAAGATTAGAGTGAAGCAAAAGCCTGACCACAGAGTTGAAATCCCTGTCAACTCAGACAAGGGTCCTAGGGAATAGACTTCAGCTTTTCCCAAATATATGGTTTCCTTCCACAGTAAAAATGACTACAGAGTAGAGCAGATTAAAAAATGAGGAATTATGACTACAGACTTATTAACTACCTTGACCTAATTAGTGTCAACAAGAGGATGAACATAAGATAATATTCGTGCCATGGAGAAATATTTGTACATGGGAGAAAACTAAGCCCAACTATTTGCTTACAGAACTCACAGACATTTTGGCTATGATACTGTCATGTTGAATTAATTTTCTACTATGGCAGCTACAAATCTAATAAGTTAAAGCAGTAGCTATTATAGTTTATATGGGTCACAGATGCAAATAGGTTTAGTTAGATGTTTTACTTAAGACCTAACAGAGGCTGCAGTGAAATGTAGGCTGTTTGAGTTCTTTGTTAAAGACTTTGAGGAAGATCCACTCACATGTCCTTTCAGGTTTTTGGCATGATTTAGCTCTTTGTGGTTGTAGGACTGAACTCCCTTTATCCTTAACATGTTGACCCAGTAACAGTGTTCCAAATCTTGATTGACCTTTGAAACCCTCTGATATTGCTATCAAATCTCTCTGATGTCCATTATACTCTGAAGAGCCAAATGATATAAACCAAAATAATCTCATTATTTTGAGATCAACAGATTTATCAACTTTAATGACATTTGTAAATCCCTTTTGCCAAGTGGCATAGTAAATTCACATTGTATCTCAATGGGACAAAGATGATGGACGCCAAAATTTTGCTGCCATACCTATGTTTATGCAACATGAAAATTAAAAAATTGACACAAATTAACATAAAGTACAGTTATGTTTTGAAATTTTCGACAATCATACACAATGATCATGCCTGAACATGTCACCTAATCATTTAGAGCAGCAAAAAAGTCTCTTCTAGTCTTTGCTTGAATAGTGTATGACTTGGGATACATCATTTAATATTCAGTGCCTCTTTATTTTTATCTTAAAACATGACTGATATATTTTATCATGCCTAATTTGCTGAACTGCTGTAAACATCAGAAGAAACAAAGAGTGATAAAAACAGTATTTCAAGAACTTAACTCCTGTTTTTTAATTCTCATGGAGAATTAGAATGAGTATTCTTGGTCTTAAAAAAAGAGGAAAGAATGTCAATGTTTAGAAGAATGTATATTTAGAATATTCAACTCTAATGAACTTTGAGAATCTTATGGAAAATCCATATGGTGTGCATAAGTGCAAATAGACAGGAAACATCAGATGAAAAATCTATTTCTTTTCATGTTTTCTTATGCCAAGAGATAATGCAGCCCTCGCTCTGGAAACTCATCTGTCACACTGTGCTCTATATAGTGACAGGACAGGATGTGACACGTTGATGAGACCCAATGTGACACAGGACATGGCTTGTGGTATGCTGGTAAGCTTAGATAATTAGGAAAACCCTAGAAAAGGACAGTTTTAGAAGGATTGGATGAAGAACTGTTGTGCTAGATAAATAAAAGGTAAGAATGAACTTATATGTTTTTAATAAAGTAAAACATTGGATGTATTCTTTCTATCCCCCAAGTTTTATAATTGTATGTTTGTCATTTAACCTTCATACATGATTAAGATAGCAAACCTCAAACCATGGCATTTCCTTGTAAGAGGGGAATATAGTGATAGGAAGTAATTGAATTTTGTTCTGACCCTCTTTGGCCTCTTCACAGAAGCAATTTGTGAATTATTTAGGAAAAAAGGAAAAGGATATTTGCCTCAAGAGATATGCTGGGTGCAAAGGAAAATTTAGTTCATTGGTGCTGTCTCTTGGAATACATCTGCTTTTCCAGCTTGAAATGAAAATCAAAATGGAAATTTCTATTCATCCTTATGCATTAACAAGATCCCTTAGTTTCACTGCCATGCTTCATATGTCCTGAACTAGAGCAAAGCAGACCTAAAATTTTACAAATCTTGCTGGGACCTTTATTATTAAAATGACAATCAAAGAATGAGTCAATAAAAGGAAGCAACCCTGTTATAAGTAAATTTGGCATGAATATTTCAGCTTCCTGAATGAATTATGAACAGTGTAGTCATTAACTCAGTGGTTCTTTTGAGTTATACCTCTTTTTGTTTATACAACTTTAAAAAATAAACTACAGCATAAGATAGTGAGAAAATGAGAAAAATACGTTGCATGCATCTTTCTTTGACTTTAAAGTACTTTTGACGCTATCATTACATAACTGCCCATCTGAAGGAATGAAAAATGCCAATATTATCATTGAACTTTAAAATAAACCACAAAAATGTCTAAAGAGCATCATTCTCTAAAGATTACACATACACTACTTTTTATAGCCATCAACAATATCGGCATGTATGTGACAGCCAAAGGGACAGAATGAGAATGATTTAATAAAGAAATTCAAAACTAATGTAAAAAATGAAATTGCAACCAGACTGTCATAGCCTTAGAGAGTTGAGGGGCTGGTATGAAACATTTTGTTTTATTTCTAAAGCTTTGATTGGCCTGCCAACATGCATTTGTGCTGTCACTCTGAGGACCCTTCTAGTAGCACTGAAGTGGCAGGCAGCTCTTGATTGATGAGTGTTTGCATCCATTTTATTATTTGTTGCATATTTCTTCCCTGACATGTTTAACTGAAGAAAATCCACCCAAGAACTTTTACAATTATGTGAGTCAACCCACACCAGAATTCCATTTCGTTGTATTTAGGAAACTGTAGCAAAAATAAACATATAAACACAGTAGGGTCCTTGGAGAAAAGAAAGATAATGCCACTTATATAACATTATTAATATGCCATGTGAAGAAAAGGGGAACAAATTATTTAATACCAAAATACAAAGTAGTAAATAAATCAGAATTGACTAAGAACTTTCTGAAATCGTTTCAAACAATTATTTGGTACTGAGCTAATTTGCTACTTCCTTGTTGCAATTTTTATTTGCAAAAGGCAAAGAACCTGAAGATTGAAAATTTATTTTTATTTTTTTTAAAGATTTATTTATTTGTACATACAAGATCTGGGATACAGGCCAGAGTCCGGTTTGGTGAGAGGATTCCCCAGACAGAGTGGGGAGCAGAACAGGCAGAATGACTGAAACACACTGCTGAGGTGAGCTGCAGGTGAGGCAGGAGAGGTCTGCAGCGCCATGTGGGTCCCCTCCCTGGCTGGAGGCAGAGATCGAACTCGTGCTGCAGTGACTGTGGTCTGCTTCATAGTTAGTTGCTTAACCCACTGAGCCACCAGGGAGGCCCTGAAGATTGAAAATTTAAATTGCAGCATTTGATTTTCTAAATATTAGTAAGCAGTGTGTAAAGACTACAGTGGCCTGTAGTCAAAAATTCAGCATTCTCATTTTCATGAGTTGTTACAGGTTTATATAAAGTTAATGTGTTAAGTCTGAGGTTGGCTCCGGGTGCAGATTGGAGCATACATATTGGTTTCAACTTTATTTTCAATTATGCTGCCTAGCTGAATGAAATGTATGAGAAATGTATGCACCCTTTGATTTCTCTGCCCTATAATAATAGAGCAGTTTGTGTATGTACTAGAAATCTTTATGTTTTCCTTTAAATAAATGCAACTCAAAATGGTTTAAGTAATTCATCACAAAAGAGTAGGTTTTAAGTGCATTTATTTTGCCTTTTATTACTGGAAGTTCCAGAATTTGGGTGAAAATCAGGATTGACTCTTTCTGTTCAGGTATTTACACTTTTTATGCTTTGTGTGGGGTAAGTTACATCTCTAGACTGGCTTCTCTTGTAGCTGTAAAGTGACTGCCATAGATTTGCGTTTCACATTCACCCACCTCACTGGCAAGACTCAAATGCAAGAAGAGTTTCTTTCTCAGGGTAATCCAGAAATACCCAAGTATCAAACACAAAGCAAAATTAATTTTTTAAAATGTTAAGGTTCAGGAAATAAGTGTGATGGACTAGGAAGGTGACATGGGAAGTTTGTGTCTGGGTAGTGACTTCTACATCAATGTCTTCGTATATGCTTCTGCAATGCACTTAAAAATAGTTTCCCTCTCAAGCTTTTACCCCAAGTTCTATACTAAGTTCTATATAAATATTATTTCTTATTATACAACTGCCTTATTTAGAATTAGATGTTGTCTTCATTTAGCAGATGAGAAAACTGGATTTCAGAGATATTCAGTAATCATCCTAAGAATATTGGTAGAAAATGATGAAGGATAATTTGAATTCATATCTTCCAATTTCAAAGTTTGTGAATAAAACCACCACATTATAGTTGTATTCATTATTTTTGTTTGTTTGTTTTGTTTACAGTTTGGCCTCTTATTAATATAAATTCTCTAAGTTTGGGTGTTTTTTTACCTCCTTCATTCACTACTATACTACTATAATTTCAGTGTCTATATAGTTTGGTTTAGAGATGTTTAATCAACATTTTTTATTTTTATGATTTTAAAATTAACATTTAAACATTGTTCAATAAATGACTACACACTTTTGGTTAAAAAATATATATAGACATTTAATGATTGACTTAGGAAGTCCTGGATATGATTTCTGTAGAAGAGAGAAGGAAGAGGGAAGGGTAGAGATTTACTATGTGAAAAATAAAAAAGAACTCTATTTCTACTATAATAACCTGAGAATAAGTTCTGTTTGAAATTCTAGCACAAACTTTTGTTGCTAGCTTCAATATAATTTTCTGTTTCTGTTTCCTCATTTTAAAAGCTATAGTAATTTACAGTACCCATCACAATGTCTTATTGTGTATTACTCAGATTGTTAAATATAGTAGTATATCTGTCAGTCATTATGATATCTACTGAGAGTAAGTACTCCTTGAATATTAAATATTATTGTTCTTATAGTTATTGTCTTCCCCTTCCACTTCATCAGCAGCAGCAGCATCACATAATATCAGAGTGGGTCACATATATTCTGAGGGATTACATTTTATTTTCCTTTAAGTCTAAGATCGTCCTTAATAGCACCTATAATTTTTTTCAATGGTATAAATATGCTCAGGAAGGATAGTTGGTCTAATTTGTTCTAAGTCAGTTATTCCCTAAGGATTCTCTTCATCAAAAGTCATTGAAAATTCTATTTGATAAGGGCTTTGCCAATAGCAACACACAGAACTTAAAGGGATACCTTTGATATCCAAACAGAATATTTTTAATTCTGACTCAATAGGCATAAGTAGCTGAAATAAATTGCTTAATTTTTCAGTTTCTGGAAATGTTGAATTTTAGAATAATCTGAAATACATCTGACTCTGAAGTTCAATAAAATTGTAATTGCATTCTGTAAAACTGATTTGAAATTCATCTCCAATTTAAAAACTAGTTCTTAATCACTCTTCATCCACTGAACTATTAGTAGTATTTGCAATGCTTTGTCACACAGGGTGTTGCAGTATTAATTGTTGTTTAATGTGTATTAGACTTGTTTTTCTAAGTTTTTGATCATAACGTTTTCATTTTAACGTTTTTTTCCCCAATCTTAAAAGTCTTCCCATATTATTAATTAATGTGTACATATACATTAAAAATGCCAATTAATACCAAACTATGTGTGACATATTTAGGGGCAACTTTATTTTATATTGAAAAAAATTCTAAATTTAACAGCATTAATTCATTTATTCATGGTCACTCATCTAGTAAATGTGAGGACTTCCAGATTTCAACTCAAGCTGGTTTTTACACTTCAAATCTAGTACATTGGGTTCTTTTCTGACATAAATATTTCTGCTGCCTGTGTATACTGTTGTACTAGATTTGGAGATACTTATCTTGATTTCATTGTACTCATTCAATGTGTTTCTCAGACTACACATATTGAGTATTAAAAATATTCTTAATTGATAGGAAAAGAAACCCAGAAGATAGTCACAGATATTTTTGATATTTAGGTTTAGCATTGGGTACCATGAAATCCCTTACTCTGCACCAGTTTTTATTCACAGGAATTAAGTCAATTACATGCATGTGTGTTTGGGAAATAAGTACAAGTATTGCCTTTACCATACAGATTGCATAATACAGACCCAAATAAATGAACTTTCTCAAGATAGATAGTTATACAGTGACCAGATTTGTGCTTAATACCACATCACTGGATGCAAAAATCCAAGTTCCATATCTCCTCCATGCAATCTGAGTATTGTCTGCACACCATTATGTCATTTATAAGGTTCTTCAATATATACATGGTTGTTTGAGTGTCTGTTTTATTTTCTTGTGCTAGATTCTATGCCTCATAAAAAGGAACCATATCTCATGTATCTGAGACATTCACAGCGTCTAGTATTTTGGTCTGGAAATAATTGCTTTAGAAATAAATTGAGGAGTAAATGACCATTGCTGTTTATAAACTTGAATTTAAAGAAAATGTCTGAATGTTATTAAATATAAGAAATTAGATGAATTCACTGGTTAAAGTTTGCAAATATATTTTGTAATAGCAAAATGTAGGCTCATATAGTGATGCAGGATGATCTCAATGTTCAAAGAATAATCCTTTCTATTGTTAAATCAAATAGGATGTCTAATTAGCTAAGCAGAGATTTTTCTTTCTTTTTTCCTCCCCCAGAAACTCATTCAATTTTTAAAATATTCAAAATTCCTAAACGAAACAATTTTAATCATCTATCTGTAAGTTGGTAGCACTATAGGAAATTGACAGCCTGGCATCAGAGTTAAACACCCTTTTAATTCTTTTTGCTCCTAATTTGTATCATTAGCGTATCTTAGTCTGTCAAAGTAATCAAAGCCATCTATGGGGGAGAAAAGGTGACTTGTACGTACGAGTATCATGTATTTATTAATATAATTACTAAAATCACTGAGTTGCAGGGAGCTTATTTGTAATAAGTACAGTCACTGACCATGTATATATTAGCATCTGTCTACCATGGCAAAGGTTCCATTCATAAGTAAACAAGCTGTAAGCATCAAGGAATGATAAAACAGCTTTGAGTAATGCATGTTCATGCACTGTGAGGGCATACATGTGTAGCCTTTGTGTGAGCAAAAGCAAGCTTGTAAAATAAATCATCTAGGATAATATATCTTATTGCATTATTCTGCAATCAGAATAATATGTGACCTCATGTATTTTCTCAGCCCATTGCCTTCCAGGGGCTACTTATGTGGAACTGAAGAAGAGGCTTTCTCTATATTGCCAGTTAGAGGACTGTGACCAGCTTCTTGTCTAGCTGTCCCCTGTTCCTCATGGCATATGTGCACTTGTAGCCACCACTAGAAATCTCCCAGCACATCAATCTAAGCGGACACTGCTTAGCATTAGAATTTTAAAAGCACTCAAAAAAAACTAACAATTACATTTGGGTCTCTACTGTGGTTTTCTATTTCCTCTTTCTGCTGTCCACTACCTGATTCCCAGCAAAAGAAAAATAAACATATGCATGGATAGGTGTTTTAACTATACATATGAAAATACAGTCATATTCATAGATGAGAAACCACACACTCATCCACTTAGAATTCCCTAGGAGGGAGAGCACATTTTAATAGAATGCAGTGTTTTATTTTTAGTTTTAAGAAAGTATTCATTAAGGGTAAAACAGGAAAGACGATCAAAGCACATGAAAGAGAAACTGTATTCTTTGTACTTCCCTTGTTGTCTTGACTGAATTTTAGTCCTCTTCACCTCTTGCCCCACTGGATTCACTAACCTCCAATTTTCTTCTCCCTGTTGTGCTAAACTCAAAAATGTGCTTAGAAACCTAAGAATAAGGTTGCCTGTGACTTATGTATGTTTGGAATAAAGAATTAACATACCTTAATTTTCTCAGACACTTCTGAATTATTTTTCACCCTCAAGGAAAGGGAAGATTTTTTTCTTTCTCTCGTTTCTTCACTCGCCCTCATCCCCTAATCGTCAATTTAGAAACTTCTTGAAATAGGATCTATGAAAACTCTGGATTGTAGTCCCTCTCCCTTCTAGCCACCAACAACATAACAAACTGTCATCACAAGTGATCCATGTATATAACATTATTTGCTGCACTGAAATTCTGAATTCTACTGGAGCCCAACAGCCTAATACAGACAGACTAGGGTGAAGCAGAAAAAACAAAAACAAAAAAAAAACCAGGTTTTCATAAAAAAATGTTTCACAAAGAAAACCATGAGATTTCCTAGGTCAGTCAACACATGAAAATTAGAAGTGGAAAAATGCTGTTCTGTGACCAAGTCAATGGACTTAAATCACAAAACTCCCAATAGTTGGTTTTAGAAATAATGCCTGTGATTTTCTGAGTACAGATGCATATCTTGGGATCTAGTATCTTTATTCTCCTTCCACATGTAGTTCTATGTACAAGCATTTTTACATGAATTTCCTGTAATCAAAGCCTCTGTGAGCCTTAGCATCTGGAATCTTCTGCCATATTCTGTTTCTTTCCTTTTTTCTTTTTCTTTCTTTTTTTTCTCTCCAAAGTTCCCCTCTCCAACCCCATTCAAAGCATGAATTAGTGTTACGGTGCTCCAAAATACACACAGTAGAACTTGCCTGCTGGGACTCAGCAGTGTCCCAGTACAGGGCTTAAGAGTCAGCTCCTTTCTAAACTTCAGAGTACTGCTGGATGGAAAGCAAAGTGTTTTTTTTTTTTTTCTTCCCCAATTAATTTTAAAGAATAGAAATGTATGAGAATGCAAGTAATTAAATAAGCAGTGTGTGTCTGTGCAAATATTGTAACCAAAAACATTCCCATATGGTGTATCCAAGATGGTTTATTAATACAGCTCAAAGCATTTCAGCATCCTGAGTTTCCATCAAGAGCAGGTAGTTTATGTATTTTGTAACATTACATCAAAGTGAAAGATATCTATATATCTATTCCATTTAATCTTGATGCTATGTCCCCAATTGCACAGAACTAAAAATTAGGAAACAAACAAGAACAATAGTAAATAAACTACAAAAAAAGGCAAGTTTTCTAATCAAGCAAATTTACCACAAAGAGTTTCAGGTCCTTCCATATATTTTTCCGTATGACCATCAGTCCATAAAGAGATAGGAAGAACAAGATTTTTCCATTCTTAATTGTTATGAAATGAAATAACTGAAGTAACATTAAGGTATAGGCTCCAACATTAAAGAGAGCAGTCAGAAATGGGCTGCAAGAACTTATTTAAGCAATTTTCAGAACAACAGGGATGTATTAATAATTCCTTCTTTAAAAAAACACTGTTGCAACATCTTTGTGATAGGCTTTGTTATGGATCTTGAAGATTCTTCAGTGCACAAAATAGGAAGTCATGCTCCTGGAGAACCAGCTCATATATATGTCTCTAATTCTATACTAGGAGGTGAGATAATCATTTCTTAAAATTATTTGAATCCTAAGTTATAAAGTACCTTATCTTAGTCATTAGTGGTGCTCAAAGTTTTATTTTAAAAATAAAAATAAATCAATTATGTTTTTAACAAGATGATACTAAATTGGAAAAAGTAGTATGTCTACTTGTAAAGTCATTAGCCAAAACATGTTTAAATGTCTGCTTAATTATAATGAAAAATTACCTTAGAGACAGTATTGTAATGCTAAGTATAATGAGTAACATTTTGATAGCACATTTCTAGACATGTTAAATACTTTGCTTCCTCCTCTGTTTGCAATTTAACTTAAATATTTATAATAATATACAAAGAAATGGTAGCATCTTACTTTTACCAGAAATTCAATATTGAAGTTTTTATATATAAAGTGGAAAATCTGGCCCATGTGACTCATACATTGTGTCTGTGACTTTAATGCCTTTAACAAGACAGCCTAATGGCCCATTATTGTTTTTAACATGCCACCTTAAAATAACCTTTCGGCAAATTTTCTGACATATTTTATCTTAGCCTCCATTTATTTCATTTATATTGACCCTGGTCCCTTTAAAATAGCTAGATTTTGAGAAACATTGGAGTAAGCACAGCATTTCTGCAAAGACTTTTGAATTCTTCCAGTAATTCCACGTTGACGCTGCTTAGTTTTATGGTAGCAATCTGCTCTTCTTTTGGAATCTGTCAGGATCAGAAAAATACACATTAATCATTTACTATAGGAGCCTGTCCTGCTCCAAATGTCCCCTATTTCAAAATGACAATTGGACATTCATCAGGAATTACCCACTTCCTCATAAGCAAGGAATCGGTCACAAGGTACAGTGGTGGACCACACCTTCTCCCCAGATGGTCTTCTTAGAGACCCCAGAATGGAGCTGTGTTAAAACAGGGCAGCTATAGAAATGTTCTTTGTTTATTGATGTCCTGTAGGGACTGTTTCATTTCCAGACTGAATCTAAACCCTGACACAATTCCAAAGAAGCGAGGCTTTTTTGAGTCTCACACAATACCACCTGCAAAAGACCTCTTCAGAGCTCTTCAGACTGAAGTTAGGCTTCAATGAAGTGAACATGGTTCTAGACTAGAGAAGTGGTGTTGTGGGAATTCAGAGAATAAAACAGTTGATTTCTCCTCAAAGACGTGAAAATACCTCTTTGACAGTTATTGTATGTAGATGTGTGATTCTAGTAAACATTAAAGAGACTTCTGAATAATTTTCACCAATTGAGTGCTTTTACATTGCCTTGTAGACTCATCTATTCTAACATCCTGGCCTTAGTTAATAACCTTCTAATTCCTCTTCTCATCTCTAGCAGGTAGGATTGTAGATGGGGGCAACCTTTCCACATTGCTCTTCAAAATGTAAACACCAGAGTCAATTATGTAGAATGCAGATGTTACTTTTTGAACTTATATAACTGAACCACTCTTTCTAAACAGGCAAAAACTCAAGAGAAATAGACTTATTTCTCACTTAATCCTAGATCATTCTGTCTCTAAAAACACAATTTTTTAGTCCTCAAATTTTAACTCATGTTATCCCTAGGATTACTAAACCACATACAGTAAAACTTCTATCCACATATCCAGATATATATTTTAGTTTGAAAGAGAGAGATAAAAGGCAAAGACTCAAGAATCTATTCAGCTCATCCTATATTTTCATATTTCATTCACATCTATTTCATTATGTTTAACACCACAGTTTAAAAATAGAAAGGAAAAGATTTAACATGGAATAAAAGATAAACTGCACTATGAAGTGACAATCAATGTTAGATTAAAATATTAAATAGAACAATTCTGAACAGAGGACACTTTTGCAATGTGAATTCAATGTGTCAACAAATATGCACATAGGTAAAGTATGAGAGGTAAGAAAAGTTATGAAAGTTATTAGAATTCTGGATAACTAAAATTTTATTTGGAGAACTATTACATAATATTTGCAATACACAGGATCAAAAGAGTAGTTCAAATGTTTTATCCAACTAGTATGTGTAATTCCAACACATATTAGGCCTCAAATTTTCGATGAATGAACGTTTGAGAATGAAAAGGTAAATAAATAAATATAGGGATATTCAAAAAATTTGCTGCTCTCTGGTTTTCATGGAATATCTGTTCTGGGACTTGAATGAAAGAAATTTAAATAGAAGATACAAAGGTGACAATGCACAAATAATATCAAGTATGTAGAGGTAAGAATAAGTAGGCATCTTCGAACTGAGATTAGGAAAAAAAGGAAGCATTTTTTAAAAATTATGTAAGTTGTATATTTAAAGTGATATTGAAGGAAGGTTAATTTGGCAGACAAAGAAAATGTATTAGTAGAAATTTTCTATCAAATAATTTGATAAAATATTTTCAAATGTTTTAATTTGTGTGTTTAGTATTTTCCAGGCAAGTTCCTGTGCAAGTGCATAAACTTTCATATTGTTTTTAATGAAAAAAAGAGAGAAAAATTGAACAAACCAAATAGTTATAAAAAGGTTGCAGGTTAAATACATTCATTCAAAACTATGTTAATAATTTATTGATGTAGAAATTGCTGTATTTATTGAGGATAAAACAATACCCCTTTTTTCTTTTCTGATTTTTAAAAATAATTTCACAATATAACTTTTTATGGCATTCAGTGATTTGCCTTGAATTGAATGGACATTTCCAAGATATAGCCTCTCTCTCTTTTTCTCTCTCTTAACACACACACACACACACACACACATACACACACTGTAATTAGCTTCCTATCACCTATTGGTCCAGTTAAGAACTTGTCCTTAAATACAAACTTCATGTTCTTGTGTCATTGCTGTTGTTCACTTGCCTTCACATAATTATTTACCCATTATGATTTATTAGATGTTGTTAAAGCCATCCTTGAACTTTTATTCCAGATATGATTTCATTCTTTTCAAAATATCCAAAGCACTTTAAAGATAACAGAATCCTGTTGTCGGCATCAGTAAAACATGGGGTTAATTCTGACTCCCCCATATTCCTTATTAGCTCTGGTTTGAAATAACTAAATTATAATCCTGAACCTCAGGTTCCTCATTTAAAAATGGGACACAGAGTTGCCATAAAGTTAAATAATGTGGAGCTCCTGTTGCTAGGATAATGTCTTACTCAGGTTAAGGGCTCTACATATGTGAGTTCTTCACATAAATCTCCTCATTATATGATGGCTTCCTAACTGTACTGTACAGTTTTTAAGGAAAAATAAATTGGAAACTTTTTATCCCTTGATTCTTTTTATCCCTTGATAATCTTAGATGCAGCACCATCCCTCTAGCAGTTAACCAATAAATATTTGTTGACAGTGTGAATAGAAATTCACCATAATGGAATTTTGAAACAACTTTATATATATGTTTTTGGGAGACATAGACAAAATGGGCTATTTTCAAGAATATACAGTTTTCTTTTTCCAGATGTCTTTATTTTTCTAAAATAACAGAAAATATTTGCTAAGCCATGGGAAACACAAAGCACTGACATTAAGGTAAAGTGCACATTAGCAAATTTCTAGTTGTCACCTACTCACTTGGTCAGGGCAATGGTGATAACCACAGAAGTAGCAGGAACAAGGTTAATGAAATATCATAGAAGTCAGTGAAAGAGGTTTTGCACTTTATCACAACTATAAATTAACTTACTTTTAAGGAAACGTGGTTGCTTAAAAGAGAGCTTTCTTACTGGTAAAATAAATATTCAGGCTTTGTTAATTGTCTACAAATCGCCTTTTTCGGCAAGATGAGGTGTTTATTGGTGGGGAAATTATTGTGTGGCTATTCTGTTTGTTTGTTATTTTCAATTATTTCCTTTATAACAAAATATCAGGCAAGTATGCAAGCAAACAAGAAAAAAAAATCCTGAGAGCAGAAAGAGGTTTGTCTATTGAATTTTCTATTAATTACACAACAGATACAGATATTTTGGATCAAAGAATTGTAACCTTGCAATTCTAGGCTTTTTTCTTAGACTATCAGTAAACACAATGCATTACTCTGATCACCTTAAGAAAAATGTATTTAGATATTTACTTGGCAGAATCAAAGTCATTTACTAAAAATGGGCTCACTGTTTTAGAGAACAAAACATGCTTTGTTGGTATGAATATGAATATATTCGGAGAAAAAGCAAAAAACTTTGCACAAATCATCTGAGAGAGTAACTGCAAACTAAATTGGAAAATAATTGCAGGACCTGGCTTCTACACTTAATCAGATGGCAGATATTGGGCTCTCAGCTAACAAACTATAAATGAATTCTGTAACATTATTAGTAATTGTAGCATCACATTTCACAAAACAAGCTAAAAATAACAGCAATGTGTAAAACTCATTGCCATGAGGTCCCTAGTGCTGAGGCATTTATTTTGCATCATATCCTCACCAAAAAAAAAAAAAAAAAAAACCAAACAGATCAATAGAACTGTCACTGAGTCATCGACACTTCTTAACTCTGTTCCCTTCCAACAGATGCAGCACCTGCTGTTGTTTCTAGTTTTGCACTCTCACTTGCTTCAGGAGTGATGGAATTTACTAGCAATTGTAGGAATTCAAGCTGGGTGTGACTCAGTGTCACAGAGTCCAATGTATCCTGAACCCCACAAACAAGGGCAACTGCCAACGAAATATTCTTAATTTGCAATGGACAGATTATAAAACTGAAACACCAGCACAGAAGCTGCGTAGGAGGAGGGAGGAGCAGAAATGAGGAGTACAAGGAGGAAGAAAGTGTCACATGTAAATTTTGTTGTTTATTTTTTGTTCACAGTGCTGGGTTTTGATAAACCAATAAAGATTAGAATGTTTTAGTCATTGTCTTAAGGCAATGTTTAAAGATCTATCTCTAACAAGAAGGTGAAGAGATGCTACTTTGATTTCTGAAATAAAGAAGATGTCATTTCATTTTGCTTTTGTTTCTTCCTTTTTTTCCTTCCTCCCCTCCTTCTTTCCTTCATTTCTCAAAGTATATAATCACTGAAAGAACTTTTGGTTAAATATTTTTGAAAGAAAGACAATTTTGCATTAAGTGTGTAATTATGCGTGCACAGGTGCAAAATTAAATCAATAATTTTTAAACTGTCTTTCTCAATTTTAAATCTTTCTCTGTAGTTATTTTTTTCTTTAGAGATTTATTTGTTCTTCTTTACCTAAATGTAATAGCTTAAATTTTTAAATCCTAAAGAAATGTACAATAGATTTTTGTGCCTTAAAACTAGATATTTTTAAATGTTCTTTTATATAAATAGGGAAGTTAAAATATCAACCCTTTCTTGAAATAATTGTGTTTGGTGGAAACAGCACAAATTTAGCCATTTTACACCAGGAGGAAAACTGGTTCAGTTTTATTTTACTAAAGCAAAATCTTGTAATACATATTTGTAAAATAACAGCAAAATATGAGTCTCTAACATAAAGACTGGCAACAATTGTTTTGTTATACTTAGGTCTGGATTACATAGATGTAAATTATGAAATGATTTGATGCATAAAATATTTAGTAAGTTATTGTGCTTTAGTAAGAAATCATTTAAACTAGGGCTATTTTCAAAGATTCTTCCAATCTGCTATGTATCAAGGATGTGAAAATGACTTTATATGTTAGAAAATTGGCTTTTAACGAGAAGAAATATTAGACAATTCTAAGTGCAAAGCTATTAACTGGCTGATTTCTGATCCCTGACACAGGATGTCATCCTCAACCCAGTGCCTGGCTGCTCAGCATCCTGTGGGAACCACAGGCTTCCGAAGATTCCTCTTTACAAATAACAATCAGTTCAGATAGAGGAGACACAAGGAGAGCCAGTTACATCTTTCACATCATTACCAGCCTCATTGTTTTGCAAATCAGTAGCATAAAGTAGAACACGTGCATGATCCTCTTACAGGTTTTTGAATGCTGGGGATTTCAAATATGCGAATCCTGTTGATTAGCAGTAAATGAATAAGCCACATGACAAATCATTACCTTTACTAGCTAAGTGGCTAGTTTAAATTAAAGATTACAGGTTCTAGTTTGAATTCAAGATTTCTCCATTGAAAATGATGAGTTTCCCTCTATTCATGTCAGTCCATCATTATCATGAAGTCTGCCACATCTGATCACTAGCTCAGTTGAATAGCTCAAAACAGCATTTTGAAAGTATCCTATTTATAGTAGAGATAGGCAGAGTAATCCAAAACACTGCCTGCTTTTACGTGCTAACCTGCTCTTGGCAAGAAATTCTTCTCAGGAGACTCTAATTTTTGAAATGATCAAGTCCAAAGCTGAGTGCCACAATGGGATAAAAAGTGATTTATTTGTGTTTTAACTGGCTGTTCTTTTTTCCTCTTTGTAATTGCTTTTACAAATGCAATTATTCATTTTCTTCCGTAGGTGACTAAGTTGATCATATTTCACTTATAGGTATTTAATATTCATTTTCTTGTAATGATTTTTCAGAACTATTTTCCACAAATGTCAAAATTCTGAGTTGTTTATTTGAATCCTGAGTTATTGCTCTAATAATGAGAAGGTCTAATTATATAGTGCAGAGAGCTAGACAGCAGAGAATTTGCATCCCCAGTATTACTACTAGTATCTAAGCATATGAAGAGAGCTAGCAGTTACTTATTCCACATTCCCTACTTTCTAGTGTTTAGATATGGACATTTGTTTTTGCAACAAATTCTGGAATATATAACTCCTTATCTTTCTTTGTATTTTTTACTCAATCTGAACTTTCTCTTTTTCTATTAATTTATTTCTTATTCATTGTTAATATTTGGACATTATTTGATTTCTCCTTCAGGTGTCCTCTCTCAAACTGAACTTCATCTTAACCAGAGAATTCACCTGAAGCTTATTGCCCTGTAATTGCTGAAGATTATGCTTTCTCACCAACTCAAATAGCAACAAAGAAAGCAAGTTGGCACGACCCTTACCCTCAATTATCCATGTAGGCTGTTTTTTTGCACTCCACTCTCAAACACTTTTTGTTTGTTACACATATCCAAGAAATATTAGTTACAGAGAGCACACAAGGAAAGAAACCATTTTTCCTTCCTACTCCCCATCTGCTGTGGAAAACACACAGGTTTTTCCACCACAGGTTTAGAACAACCTCATGTCCTTGGAGTACATAGTCAGGCTGCGTTGTAATAACAGTGTGAACCCTCCTCCCACTCCTCAACCCACAAACCTATTTTTAAGGCTGCCTTCTGAGAATAGCCTTCACCATGATGCTGTTGGAACATAAGCTACCATATTCAACAGCAATGGTGTGAGACTGACTAATCACAGTGAACCAACTGGCTAAACACCGCCTCTTTAGGGCAGCAGTGACTACAAGCCTTGGTCTCTATCTCAGATTGGACTGCCCTCACTGTTCTTTCAAAGTGAAATGCTGCAAAACTACTTAACAGAGCAAAGCTTAATTTCATTACTTTTTTAATTTAATACATTTAATGTTTTCACTAAATATAGGTTGATTTTTCACAAACAGTAAATGTGATTTCCTATCAATTTTTATCTTACTGTCTCATCCATGGACTTAACTTCAGAAAATACACATGAGAGATAAAAATGATTTAAAGCATGTAGATAAAACTAAGGAAGAAAATTAAAGAAATAACTGCTTCAGTAATAAGGCTGAATTTCTCAACCTTTCACTCTCTCTGTCTCTCTCTCTCTCACACACACACTCACTTATTCACTCACCCCTAAAAAGTAAAAGTGACTTAGCTTTCTAATCACGGAGCTACAAATCCAAAATTCCAAAGGTCTAGAGTCTATTTTCACCCTTATTACAGGTAATTTGCTGAAACTTTCCTAAATTATTTTAAATTATTTCTCCATTTTACAATGATCTCAGTATTAATTCAACTCTTATTCTTTTATTAGTGACCAACTCTATGGCAAGTTGAGGACTATAAAGACACAGTTCTTAATGATTTTACTATTCTTTTTATTCTAATACATTATTAGTATTACTCATATATACAAAAATAGTAATGACAGAATTAAAACATAGGTACATCATTCCAGTTGTAAATAATGTACAATGTATATGGTTATTAATCATTTATAATAAATTTTATAAGTCAATATGGGATCAAGAGCCTATATATTACATTCTTCACTTTAAATTTTCCTTTTTATGGTATTTGAAATTAACCACTGGTTATGAAGATACCATAAACAAAAATGAATACATGGTGCCCTGTACTGATGTCACTGGAGGCAAAGATTTGAGAAAAATGGGGGATTCATAGGGGATACTGTTGCAACATGCTATTAACTTAAGTACTCCATAAAAAGAACACAAACTAGTTTTCCATAGACTAAACTTGTAGAGAAATCTTAAGTTCTGAAAAAGAGAATTATGATTTATATTTTCAGTGTGTCTCTTATCTATAGAATTAACTCTTCATTTGACTAAATATCACAATTCCACTTAAATATATATTTTAACTTTTCAGACCTAACTCTTCATAATTGATTCTGTATAATTAATTTGTATAACTAGCCCTTCATAACTGAAATATATGTTCACAACTCTTCATCCTTTCATAATTTGGTACCCCCAAACTGTACCATGTGTTGAGCACATGGTTGAGTGAATGATGCCTCCTTTTTGCAACTCTGAATATGTGACATTCTTTCCTTGTAGTTGTGTTTCTAACGATTGCTGGAGCTTTTACTTCAAAGATCTTTTGAAATACTGTTAACTACATGGGGATAATGAGAATTCACCAGTAAATACTATCTCAGTTAAACAAAAATCATTTATATTAAAGTATCAACGAGTGCCTCCCTGGTGGCGCAGCATGTTAAGTGCTGCACTGTGAAGCATCCGCTGCACAGCAGCATGAGTTCAATCCCTGGTGACGTGGCGCAGCAGAGCTCTCCTGCCTTGCTCGCTGCTCCCCACAGCAGTGTATTTCACTCCATATGCCTGTTCGGCTCCCCACACTGTCTCTGGTGAGTCCTCTTACCTCTCACAACTCTGGCCAGTATGCTAGCTCTTGTATGCATGAATAAATAAATTTTTAAAATATATATATAAATTATCAATGAATATTCACATTTCCTTCATATTTATAGAGAAATTAAACTTAGATGACATAAGAAAAAACTATTAGATGTATTGTAGATTTGTAACTGGAGAAAGTAAATGGAGAAAAATATCAATTTCAGTAGTATGCCATTAACAAAAATATTTTAAGAATTAAGTGGTATAAACATAATGAAAAAAATGCATTTTACGAGCTTTTCTTTTATCCAAAATTAAAGTGGGGATAATTTGTATCACAATGTAATTCATCTTTACTTTTCTTTTACCATATTAATGAAGAATCTGAACCAATTCTCAGTAATTCTTTAGATACTTGGAAGCCCTAGTGGTTTGTTTGAGTTTATACTATATAAACTTATAGACCCCAAAGAACTTGTAATGCTAATGGCATTTATCAGATATTGTTTGTAAAGGATATGAATAATAATAGTCCATCTGCTTTATTCCCTTCTCAGCAGAGGAGTCATACAAATTAATGTTGGCCTGGATGAAATCCATTCAGGATGACTCTTGAGAGTCATAAAAATGATCTGTTTTACTTTTAAGAATTTCCTAGCAAGTATGTGTCCACTAGACATTTTTCTGCTTCTTTTTGTAAAGTTTGCTTTAAGATCCTTTAATTCTGTCAGAAGCTTGACAATCCTGGTGAAATATGGAACAGCATCGACAATACTAATTCTATTAACAATGTTAAACATATTTATAAAGACCTAAACTTATTTTGTGGTATTTATGGAAAAAATTGGGTTATAGGAAGTTGCATCAAGAATTACAGCAGCAGACAAATGAAAACTCATTTAATGAGTGTGTTTCAATCATTTTTGAAATACTAGTATTTTCACAGTATTTCTTTGAGGCAGATACACAAATTTAACCAATTTTATAAATGAGGAAATAGAACCCTAAAGAGCATTAAAAAAATCATCTTAATATTACATATTCAGGACATGAAAAAGCCAGTTCTCAAACAATGCTCTGTGCCAGGGAGCTGACCTACATGGCACAGCAGACCTCTCCTGTCTCCCCCACTGCTCCCCTCAGCAGTGTACTTCAGTCAATCTGCTTGTTCTATTCCCCACTCTCTCTTTGGTGAATCCTGTCCCCACACCTCTGGCCTGTACCCCAATTCTTGTATGCATAAGTAAATAAATCTTAAAAAAAAGAACATTGAACAGTTTATGAAAACACTTCCTTTCATAGCACTCTGTTCATCTCTTCATTTTCTCTACCTATTGTACATTTTTATTTCAATGTGACTCATCCTTTTTATCTTTTAGACCCAATCCATTTCACCCTTTGTTTCATTGTTATCTCCTATATTTAATTTATTTGCCAAAAGTGTTATAATTTAAAACAGTAGAAGCAGAGGGGAAATGATTACAGTGTATGGAATTTTGATTTAAAATTATAAGACATTGTTTTAGTGACTTTCTTTTAGGTAATAAAGGATCTTGTTTCTTATTAGTGGAAAAACAAAGGCATTGAGTTCATAAAGATTGTTATCTAATATTTAACTCACCTACACACTAGGGATGAAAATCCAAACAATTCTTACACTGTCAGAACATCAGTTCAATCACACTAATAATACCAATGTTTAGTTTTTAAATAACTAAAAATAATTATATCTTTAATTCAGTTTATAAAAATGTATTGGGTACCTAGATAGGTCAGGAGATTTCCTAGGTTTTTCTCTGATATAAACAAAATAGACATTTATCTCATTACTTGTGGAATTTACTAGTAAATAATTCTTATGTTTGAAAGTGATTGGCAAAAGAGAAAAAGTTGAGTAGAATAAGGGATTTTAGAAAGTTAGATATGGACCACTTCAATATGCAAATGCAATGTTGGGGAGGTATCATTGAGAAGGTGATACAATTGAAGAAATTAAGAAAGTTAATACATATCTCATATAAGGAAGGGTGTGGTCTCTACAGAGGCAGTGCCTTATGTAAGTGGAGGAACAAGCCATGTGAGTTGCAGGAGATCAGGAAATAAGTGAGAGGCTTTATAGAGTAATCTTGAGGTGATAATAGAGTGTTGACTACAGAGAAACGTCTAATAAATGCAACTGTTGTGTTTGGGTAAGATTGTCCTGCAACTGAAAAAAAGTTATAGCACTGAAATATTTGTTTAATACTTATTGTATGTCAAACTTTGCACCTATTACTAAAATCATTCTTTCATTTATTTCATATAAATGCCCTACATGAAAAATTCTATTTCTACAGCTACTATACAGATGAGAAGACTGAGGCTAACAGGTTAAGTAACTTGTCCAGGATCACACCTCATGTTAAGTGACAGAGGTATTATTCATTACCTTAATATGATTTCTTTTTGTTTAATGTTAAATACATGAATCAGGGGCCTTCCTGGTGGTACAGGGGTTAAAGTCTCAGCACTATCAAGTTAATGACAGCTGCTGTGATATGAGTTCTCTCCGGCAAGGTAGGGGACCCTCATGGTGCAGCAGACCTCTCCTGTTTCGCTGCTCCTGTAGCTGTGTATTTCAGTAGATCCATCTGCTCTGCTCCCTCTCAGCCCCCTGCACCTCTAACCTACACTCCAATTCTTGTATGCATAAATAAATATAAATCTTTAAAAATATGAATAGATAAATCAATTTGTTCTTATCCACAGCATACTTTTCATGTCTTTTTGGTTTCCAGATTAGTCCTTTACTTCCTTTAACTTTGCACATAGTTTCCTTTGAACTATCACTATATGCTTTCCATCCAGTTTTATGGCTATGGAAAATGTATTCTTATTCCTTATATTTTTTCACCAGCCCTTTCACTAGGGACTGCATTTAATTGTAATCTAGCTGTAATTAACTAACTGAGCAGAGATTTTATTTGAAATTTGGCCAAGTAACAATTTGAGATTTTTTTCCTAAATCTCATATTGTAGTTATCCTTTTTTGTTGTCAATGTTTTATTGCCTCTCAAGGTATCATTACTTACATTAACATTAATTTGCTAAGTCATTGTGTTTCTGAATTTTTTTCTGAGTCATTTTACTTTGTAACAAATAATAATTATCTGTCTTTTGTTTCAATTTTTACTTAGTAATATTCACATACAGAATCATATTTTAATGCTGTCAAAATAAACCTGCTTTTAAAGACCACATAAACTAAATTATCTAGTGCTTAGTGACATACATATTATGTGTATTTTCTTTTAAAAATTTTCCATCTCTTCCTTTTATAAATTTGGTATTTTAAAAATTCATCATAAAAGAAACAGATTCTAATATGTTTTTTAAATCTTGAATGGCATTTGTTAATTAATACATATTAATTCAAGGTTAGTTTCTATAAACCTATCTCCTTATTTTTATATTTCCATATAATATCAACATCATGGTTTAATATTTATATTATACCTAACTTCACCCATCTTGTGTGCTAATAAAGAATTAAAAACTTACTATCAAAGGATTCAAACTTCAGAAAGTATACTTTTGAATGTATTTCTCTGAAGTATGCAAGTGATTGTTTGCTTGTGGGAAAATTTAGATACAGTTGAATTTTCTACTCTTAATTTCTTTTAGCACAAGTTTTCACTATTTTTACAGCAAAAGCTGAAATTGCTAAGCTATTTTTAGTTCTCAATAATAGAGCATACTTTTTCCTAATAGAGAGTAATGTTTGTGATTTCTGTGTGCTTGTTACCTATAATATTATATATATACATTCTAAGAATATTGAAAGGTGAAAAAGCTAAGGCATTACGGAGATGAATAAGTGAAATGACAATCTAGAAAAGTAACTTTAATGTTAAGTCAAACACTTTACCCAAAGGACAGAAATATCTATCATGTTACGAATGAGAAAAGAAAAAGTGACATGTTGAATTAGAAAGAAAGGAACTTTTTTTAAAGAAAAACTTTTAAATCTTTCATGCTACTTTAACCCTTAAATACTAAAGGATTGAAGGTACATCTTATAGTATGAGAAATTAGGGCAACTATGCTAAGATAAGAAATACTACTATCTAGTTAACTTACAAAAAAAATTTCCTTTTATTCAACATACCCTCTGTATCTTATCGCCATTTTGTTCTATGCCAATTTAGTAGCTTGCTTATAAAAAGTCTTCATAGAAGAGATGATTGTTATTCAACATGCCATTAGCTCTTAATTTGTTTTAGAAAAGAAAATCAGAATGCATAATTTTGAAAATTGAGCCAGCCACATTATTATAAAATATAACTAGTATATTTGAATTATTTTTCTAATAAAAATGAGATGTTTTATTGTTCTTGTGTTAAAGTTAGACTTTTTAAACTTTGCTTTACTTACTTTTTTTTACATTCTAAGTGTCTGAATTTCACTTAACAAATTAAAAATTTTAATAAATATCCAATGTTACTCCCACTACTTAAAAAAGTCCTATATTTTCACCTCTGTTTTACATTTAGGAAACTAGTGCTCATTGATTAACTGACTTATTTGATATTACTGATTTAGTATGCACAATTAAAGAAATTTAAACTTCATGACCATTCTATTTTCACTATATGGTCTTTCCACTTACCATATATAATATAAGGATGTCTATAAATATGTATTTATATATTAGAAATGTAAGAATTCTGAAACTAAAAATATGTAGTCAGTTGAAAATCATTTCTAGGCAATCTTCTGAAGAATGATTGTTAACCTTTTTCATTTCCTACAACAAAATCTTGGGAAGAAACGGACTTGTATTCTTAATTCTCTGACCCACAGCAATTACAGGCCCCATTAAGAACCTCTTGTCTTATAGAAGCAGAAATGCAATCAATGTAGGTTACTGGTCATTCTCTCAAAAGATTAAAAGGGTAGTTCAGAGTTAGGAAACACAATTAAACTGCTAAAATAAAACTTCTTCAATGTGATATACAGTATGTGTCCAGAATGAAAACAAAATGATAAAATGAGCAATTTAAATGTTAGAAATCTAGTACATTTTAGCTTTTGTTTGGTTCTTAAATGATTCTTCTTTTACACAATATTGTGCTGTTTTTCTTTGAACCTCTTTCAAGTTGAGAATATTTCTATTTTTATGTATTATTCTCCATCACATATGGAAACTAAAATCACTTCTATTTTATAATAATTACATTGATTTTTGTTTATTCAATCATTTAGTTTTATACAATAGTAAGTACATGTAGAGCTTTGTGCCACATTCTAGAAACACAACTACGAAACAAATTAACATTCCTTATCCCAAGTGATATGTGATTTAGCATGGCTATAGAGAAGGCTATGTTCCAGTACAAACAGGATAAGGACCTTAATGAATAAATATGGATTCTATACATGTTAGAAACTAAGAGTATCAACTAATCTGAACTTGGCACATTCAGGATTTTTTCCAAAGGAACACTTTCATTCATTCATTCATTCATTCATTCATTCATTTATTTGTGCATGCAAGAGCTGGGGTAGAGGTTAGAGGTGTGGGAGGTGAGAGGATTGACCAGAGACAGAACAGGCATATGGATCAACTGAAATTCACTGCTGAGGGGAGCAGCAGGGGAGGCAAGAGAGGACCCATGGGTGTCCCCTACTGGCTGGGGATCGAACTCCAGGTGGGGGTCCCTTCCCTAGCCTGGGATCAAACTAGAGGTGCTGTGCTTCACAATTCAGCGCTCAACACGCTGCGCCACCAGGGGGGCCCCCAAAGGAACACTTTTAAAGGTGAAGTCTGACTATACTAGTGAAGATAGTCAAACAAGGAGGAAAGAAAAAAATAATATACCAAGTAGACAAAATATAGGCAGTCATAGAACTTGATGACTCTTAAGATATAAGTAACAATAGAGAGAAGTTATAATACAGTAACTGTGAGAAGAGTAATGCACTTCTTTGTAAAAAATGAATGGAGAGGAAAAAATAAATTTGAAACTAGATACATTTAGTATTTTGGACACACTTTTTTAGTAGGTATGGAATAATTAGTAGGAACATATATGTATATACATGTCATTTTATTGCTTCTAAAATGCACATTTTTCAAATTTTAGTATTTCTAAAATCCAAATACATAGCATAAGGAAAGGTATCTTATGATTATAATTATCAGTAGGCTTTCTTTCTTGCTTTATGTAAAATATTGGTGCATATTACTATGAAAAATCTCAGATTGAATGAAATTTAATATGCCATGAATTTCAGTCTATCATGCAATATTTAACTGGTCCCTAAATCTTTTATATCCAACTTCTAGCCATAAGATATCATTTGTGATATCTTGAGTGAATTTCAAACTCTCTTCACCTTGAAACCAATTCCAAATCCTGGCTGGGCAGCACATTCTAAATCATGATTAGAATCTCAATATAGGTATGTTTCAATCTTGCTATTTAAAGGAGATTGATTTAGAGCTGTATTATCATTTTATAATTCTCTCTGACTCTCCACCCTGTGTCTCAGAAACAAAGGAATATTATTATCTAGGAAGTTATACAAAAGCCTTGCAATGAATGCACTGAATCTTACAAATAGAGTCAGGATAAAAATCAATGTTTTTCTGACTTCTTCCTGTTCCAATTGGCAGTATTTTGAGACTGCATGCCATGCAAATCAAAAAACTACATGTGAGCAGAGCAGTGCCTCTCAGATTTCTTTTCCATTACTACTTTTCAACTTAACTTCTTCTGAAGCACCACACCATAATTCTGAGTAATTTTTAAACGACTTTCTTGTTCAGAAACTCTGTAACACCTCATGCTAATAAAAGGTTTAGGGGTGATAAACTAGCATAAAATATATTTCAGATTTAGTCTCATGTGAGATCCCAGGGAGTGTGTTTAGTTGAAGATTAAAGCTTTTGCTGGAATGTTATTCTTGAGTTTTTGTAAGTCTTCCTGTTATCAGAATGAGCGATGTTTTTCAATGAAGAAAAAGGTTACTTAGTGACTGTAAGGTACTTGTAGTTTTAACTTATTGGTAAACAAAAAGTTAATAAGTTGTTTGAGTGCATGTATGCTACTAGGGATAATAAATAATAATAAAAAGATGAGACACACTGCATATGCATATAAACATCTCTTATCAATAGATTGAGAGGAAAGCTGAGCAACAGGAAACAACGCTTAAGAGTATAAGGGCACAAAAGACTTAATCTGAAATTGAGAAGGTTTTAAAGAAGAAAGTATCTTTGAAATATTCGACAAATGGGTGATTAAGGGAGGTGGTTACAGGCCGAGAAATGAGCTGCAGATGCCTGGAAGCATATTATATGTCCAGGTAATTACAAGAATACTCTATGGTTGGGGACAATATTTGTAAAAGACTGCAGTAGGAAATGCAACTTCAAAGGTAGTTTATATGGTTAAGCCTAGATCATTGGACTATGCTAAATGTTCAAATATTATTTTTTGAGGGGAATGGAGACGCTATTAAATGTTTGTGAGGAGTGGAGCATCATCGCTGGACCTAGACAAAGATTCAAAATTAAATAAGACCTTAGTTGTATGTAATTTTACCATCATCACTACACGAATGAGGGAACTAAAGTCCAGAGAAAATCAGTGTTAGCTTTGTTCAGCTTTTTGTCCTATTGCCTGAGGAAATAACATTTTATCTTTAAAAATATTATTCTGAACAAAATATGTAGGGATTATAGGTGAGCAAGAAATGTTTCAAGGGCCTAATATTTAATTATACATATTATTAAGTTAGATATGGAAAAGTGTCACTGTAAGAGAAGTTTACATATTAAGACCAACAGGTATCAAGCTATCTTAGATCATGGAACACTGCACCAAGTAATGAGGGTGTTTATTTCATTCCTGGTCCTTTCTCTGTAGTTCATGTTCCAAAGATAAAGTTAGGATATAGCTTTATGTCACAAAAACCTTTCTGAGTGAAAAAGAGGTAACTACCCAAGCCTATATATATCAGAAAGAATAGTGCATATGTATAAATGTGGGGTGAGTAATGGAGGAGTTGAGGAGGAAGAAGAGATGTTGAGCTTACCTCTGTTTTGACTACTTGTTCTAACAATCCTTGCATTATCCTCAGTTCTTAATTTGACAACCTTTTTTTAAACTATTGAATCAAGTCATTGAAAAAAAATATGCACTTTTAGTTACATAGTATCATTTAGTATGATATAAAATTGATTTTATAAATACAATTCATTTAAAATAAGGGTTAATTTAAAAATAGGTCTATGTTAGTCAGCTTAGTTAGTCAGCCATAACAAGATTGGGTGGATTGGGTGGATTAAATAACAGAAATTCGTTTTCTCACAGGTCTGGAATCTCCAGTTCTAAGATTAGAATGCGGCAGGGTCAAGATCTGGTAAGAGTTCTCTTCCTGACAGTTTGCATCTCTGCTCACATGACATTTCCTTGGTGAGTGTGCATGGAAAAAGTGAAAAAGGATGGCTCTGAGCACTTCCTGGCAGAGAACAAGTACTCAATAAATAGAAATTGTTTCTATTATCATTAACATCAGGGAAATACACATTCTAACTCTCAGAGAGGCTCCTGCCAAAACATGATGATCTCAATCTTTCCTCCTCTGTCATTAACATTGCTTTAATCATATTAACTACAAGATGATCCATTTGAAAAACCAAATAGTTCTTATTATTGATATGGACTTTATTTCTCCACTTACAAAGTTAGGTGCAATAACAACAAAACAACTCTAATTTGAATTTTTATTTTAGAATTACCATGCAACCTGTATTTCTTGTCTGTATAGGAACTGTCATCGTTAATTTTTAATTGTGGCACACAATCTAGTTTGTTTCTTATAATTACACACCTGCTTTTACTTGATTATGCCAGAAACCATCTTGGGAACCTATAATCTACTTTCCAAGTCACATACAGATAACTACCATTGTATTTGCACCATCAATCCATTAATTACTCTAAATCTCAATGCATTTTCTAAAATTAAGTAATACTGATATGCTATCAGAGGAGGTTCTTTGTTTTGTTCCTGTAAAGATCATCTAATTTAACCAGATAGGCATTGCACCCAGAGTGGCTGAGAATGAAACTATATCTTGAATATCAGAAACCAACAGATATTGTGCCAGAAGAGAGAGTGGAGTTTCATGATTCAGTGAACAAGAGATTGATAGGTAGAGAGAAATGTCTGGAGGCTGTGGATGCAGGGAAGCAGGTAGGAGACTTTTACAGGTGCTGATGGGTACTGATCAGTCTTTGGCTATGAGGAAGGGTGAACTAATAAGCATGGAGACACATACTCTTAGCTTATGAGAATTGCAAGCAGAGGAGGAGAAGTTCCCAACAGCTCTGTTACCAATGAACAGAACAGAGAGTGCAATGGATTACATTCCCTTATCCCTTCCACTCAGGACTAGTACTGGAGTTGTGAATATTTGTGATAGTATACAGTCTGCATATTCTAGGTCTGGAAGTCCAGAGAGAAGGGATATCTACGTTGCTACAAACATGATCCTGCCACTTCAGCACATTTGTACCCTGACTGGATCCCTCCAGGTCCAGCCCAGGCTCCCTGAATCAACAGCTGCAAAATCAGATAGGTGGAACTTCAGAAGCTAGAAAAGACCAAAAATTTAAAAATAAAATAAAACTTCAGTGCCATCTACTGGAGCAATAGATCTCTTAAGTTCCTGCTACAGATACTTTTTTAAATTAGGAAAATCTAAAGCAGTAAAGCAGGCAGACCTGAGATCTCTTGGGAATGCATCACAAGGAGAGTACAACTCTCCAGTTTCCAACCATAAAGTCATGGTGGATTTTATCTTCTTATATGACAGTGTTCAAATTTTCTATAATAGAAACTCTATTTGAGTCTCTTTGGAAGGAAATGCAGAAAACCAAGTAAGTGTGTACAGGAGAATTCTGAAAAGCTACTCAAAAAGACAACAACATTAGAAAAATGAATGAAAAACCCAAGAAATAAAATTATGTAAGAAAATAGAAACTGAACCATTATATAAGAAAATAAGAGATATAAAGAATGATCAATGTAGGAGATTTAAAAAATTCCAGAGAAATCTATAAAAGCAGAATTGATGAAATGCCTCATAGAATGCATCATTTATCTTGACAATAGTAATGCAAAAAACACCCAGTTGAAAGGAGAAATAAATACAAAGAAAGAAAAATGAAGAAACACTTTAAGAACTGTATGACAATATTAGGAAAGGAAAATAAGAATAATGTATATCTCAGAATAGAAAAAGAGAGAAAGTAGAATAGAGAGCCTACTCAAAGAAATAATAGCAGAAAGGTTTTCAAACCTAGAGAAGGAACTCAATATAAATTTTCACGGAACTATGAGAACATTGATTATCTAACAGTATTGAGATCATCAAAAAGACATATATTAATGAAGCTAGCAGGAATTCAAGACAAAGAAAAAATATTGAAGGTTATTAGGGGGAAAAAACCTTACAAACAAGATAAATGGAAGTGTGTATTCAAAATACTTAATGATTAAAACTACCAGCCAAGAAAACTATATCCTGCAAGACTCTTTCACATAAAAGACTTTACTAGACAAACATGAGCTGAAAGAGTTTGCCAAAACTAGATTTCCTTTACAAGAACTATTGAAAGGAGATCTTCTATATATCTCAAAAGAAAGAAAATCCACAAAAAATTGAAATAGACAAAACTACAAAACTAAAGACAAAAGTGCAGTAGCAAATACTCATATATTCATGATTATCCTAAATGGAAATGGACTGAACTTAGCATCAAGAAGCAATGGTGCAAGTTGAAAGACAAACTCAAAGTGTGTAATACTACTCACGCACACATATGTATATACACAGACACACACATAACACATACTTTACAACTATACTATAATAATGTTCAAAGAAATTGCTATCCATAAGGAAAAGAAAGGGATACAAATTCACATTACATCACATACAATTTCATATATATATATATATATGTTTTTATGTAACAGTGGGTTACTAATTCCAAGTGGGAAGTGAATATATATATGTAATTTTAAATAGTATAAACATCTGAAATATATAAAAATAAATTCATTAATATACATAAAACTATATAATAATAAACTGAAACAATTGCTAATAACAATTAAAGAGAATCATATACAGGTCTGTAAGCCACTATTACCTCAAAAAATAAAGTGAAACAGCATAAAAATAAATTAAAGAAAATAATTAAAATATGCAGTATTATAAAACAATGGTGAATACATATTAATGGATTGGAAAATTTGAATTGGTTGGATTTTGACTCTGTCAGGTACATTCTCTGTACACCACAAACAAAATTTCAGACAGAACATTTTATGGAAACTGATTCTAATGTTTATGAGAAAGCACAAAGAACCTTAAATGGTCAAAATTCTATAAGAAAAAGTTAGAGAGGTTACACTATATGATTTTAACACTTATTATAAAACTAAAGTAAACTAGTCTATGTGTAGTTTTAGTTTTAGACAGAGAACTAGATTAGTTCAATGTAAGACAGTTCAGAAGTAGACCTGTGCATATACAAGTGATTAAGATGATGTTCCAAATGAAATTTGATAGATAGGATAGTAAACTAGTATTTCTAGTAGACTAATGTTCAAAGAAATGGTGATCCACAAGGAAAAGAAAGGAATGCAAATTCACGTTATACCATACACATTTTTAACTCCAAATTAATCATAATTTTAAACACAAAAGACAAAGTATAAATTAGCTTTCATAAAAATTCCATGATAGTTCTGTTCCTCAAGAGATAATATTTAGAAAGTAAGGAAGCTAGCTACTGACTAGGAAAATATATTTGCAATACATATGTCTGATTAATGACTATATTAATAATATGTAAGTTATAATTTAATTCTCAATTATTAGAAAGATATCAACCCAATAATAATGAGAAAACTAATTTAACAAAGACTTCACAAAATGAATATAGGCAAGATCAATAAAGCACATGAAATAAGTTCCAATACCAATAATCAAAGAAGATGCAACTTAACACCAAAATGTAAAGCTTCTACAGACATTTAAAAATGTCTAAAATAAAAACAGCTGTCTAAACCTAAATGCTAACAAGACTGTGGAGTAACTATAACTCTTACATGTTGTTGGTGGCCTTGTCAAATTATACAAATGTTTTGGAAAAGTTTGGTAACTTTTCATAAAGTGAAATATATATTTGCCAATAGTCCTAGCACTTTAACCCTACTTGAAATGAATAATGAAGTTCAGTTGGAAGCAACATAAATATAAATGTTATACAGAAAAGAACAGCATTATAATAAATGGAATAGTGGTCTGCAAGAAAAAATAACATACTATTGATGACATGCAGCAACATGGATGAAACTTAGGAACAGTATTCTGGGGTGAAAAAGTTACACAAAAAGCAATATATGTGCAGTCTCATTCTTTTGACAATCTGGCAAAACACACAATCACTGTGATGTTACTGGGAAAGGTTTTAAAGAAATACTTTGGAATGATGGTAATCTGTATTTTGATTGTAATAGTGGCTACACAAATGTACCAACTTATCAAAATTCATGCATATGTTGTGTTGCAACCTGGACATTTTTATAGTGTTTATAAAATGAACATGGAAGAAAAAGATGCAGTGAGTTGACTAAAGTATGAAAGAACTACCTTAAAACACCAGTGTTCACAAAATAGAATTGGAAAGTCAGTTTAAAAACTTAATCAAAAGAAATAAAGATATTTGAAAAGTTTGCAGAAAGAGATAATTAATATATAGAAGTGCTTGTATCAGTAGTTCTCTGCTATGGAGCAAAAACTTAATCAGTAATACTTGATTATATTACTAACATTTTGAGACCAAACAACACTTTAGATATTAAACATTTATTCCGAGACAAAATATTTTTATTAGAGGATATTGTGGGCAAAACAATGGAACACATCCAATGTTTAAATAGCTTGAAAATTTGGCAGATGCTGGGTTTCTCTTGTCACTGTTCCATGGCATTCTCATATCAATCAGAATATCTTTACAGACAAGAACAAACCAATTCTTCTACTTTTGGTAGCAGGTTAATTCCACTGCAATTGTCATAATACCTCTTTCCAAAAATCACTAGCTCTGACAATTTTATAGTTTGAAAAGTGAATGAATATCAAAGTTAAAAATAATGCCATGTAATATCCCTGAATTTCTCCTATTTCAACAAAAAGGTGAAGTAATTGAACTAATTGACTAAGGGAAAGCCACATAAAGAGCTGATTTCCTTTAGAAGTAAAAAATTAACCAGAAATATAGAAAAAAATACTGCAGAAATAAATGACATTTATTACCTTGATATCGAATTACTATTCATATTTAATAACTACATCAATTTATTATCAATTCTAAAGTCATCTTGATATCTATTCTATTATCCTTTAGTATCTCTCACCCAAAATATTTTCATTTTTCACTTTTAAAAAATAATTCTGTTCTAGCTGATTTTCCTGTTTGTCTCTGGTGCTGCCTCTTTTATCTTTACATGCCTTATATTTCTGGCATTGGGTCTTCACCAAGATGTTTTCTTTTCTAAATTATTTTTGAATGAAAAACCCAACTATACACACAATTTTTTTTTCCTTTGTTGCTGCAAGAGTCCAATTAATTTTAAGTAAACCTGCTCTTTACTTACTTTAGGTAAGTCACATTTTTTTTTAATCTTTTCAAAGTGATCTGGAAACAGCCAAAATTTGGTTATAACTAATTAAAGGCAAATTATTTTTTAAATTTTTAAAGAAATAATAAATAAAATAAAAATAAATGAAAAATAAAATTATCTTTTAAATGCTAAAATGTGAAATAATTTCAACAGCAAATAGTAATTAATCATTGCCTCATGACCATAGAGCACCTGAAAATAAACAAGTGTTAAAAAGGTAGTGGGTTCAAAGGAGAGTCCAGTGTTTGCCACAAGTGTATGTCTACTTCTGGTCTGCAGCCTACATCTCTCCTTGTTCAGGTCTCAGTGAGGTCTCGCTGGTAAATCATCTCGACTTGTTCTTGGTGTCTTGCAAGCAAAATAAAGTTATATCTTAAAAATGGGGGAAGTTTCTACTATGCAGTGTTGCTTTGCCTCTTATTTACATAACCATCTTCCTCAACATTTTCAGTAAAGTCAAACTGATAATTAGAAGGTAAGTTTCTGATCATATGGTTATATAAAAAAAACATTTAATGACTTCTTTCATATATATATATGCATAGGTGAATACACGCCCACAAATATATGCAGACATATATTTATCATATCCTGGTAAATACATTGCTGAAATAATTAACTGATTTTTATGTTATACTCATTTTCTTCTGGATCCAAATAATAACCTATGTAGCTTTTATTTGTCCTGTTTAAATACTATGATTTTATGAATTTTGAGAAAATGTTATAAACTAGTTTAATTACTGTATTTCTGTCTCTCTGTCTCTCCTCCCCATGACCCTTCTTACACATATAAGTCATTCTCTCAGGAATGGTATCATTTCTAGTCGTTTACCATCAAGTCCTTGTTTTAACACCTTTTAGATACTGTTTAATATCAAAACACATTACTTAAGCTTTATGATGTTTCTCCTGCTTTTATTTTTGGAGCAGGATTTTAAGTGCTGCTTAGTTTCCATTTTGTATAATAGGAATGCTAAATGGTATTTTAGAATGAAAACAACTATTTTATTTTTCTTACATTTATTATTAAGGACTCCCTTAAACTCAGCAGTTTTAAAAGCTTTATTTTTAGAGACAAGTCACTCTAATGGCAGGGGGCTGTTATTTGGCACTGAAACAATGAACTGTGTCCCATTCTTCTTTGAGACCTTTCTATTTTTTTGGGGCCAACTAATAACCAATTGTGAAGGATCTATTTTTCTCAGTTTTTAGTTCCAAAGTCCCATCAATCATACCAGACCGGAGGGGAGAAAGCATCGCGTGTGCACTAACATTTTCAAGCCCAAAGCTGAGTTGTTGCTCTCTGTAGCAGTACCATCTGCTCTGCGCCAAGCTTAAAGTCAAGGGACTTCAGTAAATCCACACGTCAAAAACTTCCCACTACGCAAGGGAATCATCCCAAAAGATCTGTGTAAAATGTGAGGCACAAACCCACAAACTTCAAAAACAAAAAGGCAGCAGTGTTTGGAATAGCACCATAGATTTCAAACAGCGAGCCTATTACAAGAAGCAACTACACCAGGAGGTGGCACACTCCAAAGAAAACTGCAGAATAAATAGGCATGTAAAACATTATCAATAAGTAACTGGAACCGTTCTTTAATGAAACAGGAAAAAAAGGACTTTCTCAAGTTGTGAATGTAAATGAAGATCCTTTTTCCGCAGAAGTTGTATCTCTTTTCTATTACTTTGGATGCTATTTTTAAATAATCTTTAGGGATACTTAATGCTTAAACATTTTAAATGTATAAGATTGTATTAATTAAAACAAATTAACTAGGCAGTCAGATACAAAAAGTAATGTTTAAAAATCTTGAACTGCAAGAATATTGTGGTATAGGCAAAGAACTTTGAAATAAAATGTCTTATTTTCATGCAATTGTTTAGAGCTATAAAATGCTTTTGTTTTAATAATTTAAGTGGTTTTATATTTGAATGCATTTTTCTACAGAGATTATGAAAATACTATGCTTCTATTCAGAGTTTAATATACATCAAGTTAAATAAATATGTCTTATATACTTAATTACGACATACATTTTTCTTTCAGAATTTTCTTGTAATTAAATACTTATAAGAACAAACAGTCAATTTTCCACATTTTACTTTTTGTTCTTTTTTTGTTTGTTTTCATTTATGGGACATTATTTTATTCAGAAAGCCCATTGTGCACTTTTACATTATATTTGTTTTCTGTTATGAATATTGAGACTGCTTGACTTACCATTTTTCAGTAGAATAAATCACTCAAAAATGTAGTGGTTTGAAACATTCCTGATTATCTCTTACAGTTCTGTTTTTATTGGGACTGGAAAACTTATTTTCTTCCAGTGTCCTTCATGAAGATGTATTGATAGTTCACATGCTCTTTAGATTAGGTCACTGCTCTAAATAAAATTAACATAGGTGTGATATTGTCTGTGGAAGAAAGTTTTAATGAAATAGATTTACTTGAATTTATCTTTAAGGTCTGCTCCAAACTGCTTACCAAATTGTTCATTAACACACTGTAACCAAGTTTTAAAATCTGTCCTAGAATTTACACACTGAGATATACCTATTCCTGAATCTAATGATCAATTCAATATAAGTTTCTGCAAACTTGACAAAATCAGTCATTCCTTTCTTAAAATACACTTTAATTGTATTTTTGAGGTAATATGACTTACCTCATATGATTTAGGGGTATAGTTTCATACCTCTTCAAAAACAATTTTTCTCAAGCTTTAGTCAATTTTCCTTTTAGTTCTTTGGTCATGGGGCCTCCCTGGTGGCACAATAGGTTAAGCAATGCACTATGAAGCAAACCACAGCCACTGCAGCATGAGTTTAATCCCTGCTGCTGGCCAGGGAGGTGACCCACATGGTGCAGCAGACCTCTCCTGCCGTGCCCGCTTCTCCCTTCAGCAGTGTGTTTCAGTCCATCTGCCTGTTCTGTTGCCCACTCTGTCTCTGGTGGATCCTCTCACCCCCATACCTCTGGCCTGTACACTAGTTCTTGTATGCATAAATAAGTAAATCTTAAAAAAATTCTTTGCTCATTTCCTCTTAGTCTTTATTACTGTCCTTTTTCAGGATTTCTCTCTTAAATTTCAAACAACTCAATTATATATTTCCAGACCAGAATTCTCACTGGATTCCAGTCTTTAATCTCTACAATGAATCACAATCATACCATGGTCAAAATAAAATGAATGATCACCACAAATCCTCATCACGTCAGCTTTCCCTTCTTTGAGTCTTCTTTGATTTTTCTCATTTTTATGTATCTCATTTCTAATCTATTTGCATTTTATTAGCACTAACTCCAAACTATTACATCAGTGTAATCACTTCTACTTCTGTTATCAAAATTCACAAAATTGCATCATCTTTTCTGAATTCATACAAAAAAACCCTTCTCATTAGTTTCTTTGCATTTAGTTATTGATAAGTTCATCTCCCCACAGCAACAAAGTGAACTGTATAAAACACAAATCAGATAACATCACCCCACTTTTCAAGTTATACCAGAAGTTATCAACTGCAAATGTAATAGAAAACAATAGAAACAGAAAAGGTCTCCTTATGTAGCATATTCTGTGTTTGACCATGTTATTTATACTCCTAGTCAAACTGATTTTCTCAACACACTTCAAACATGTAAAGCTTGTTTCCATCTCATCTGTATCAAAAATAGCTAAATTTATTGAAACAGAAAGCAGAGTGATGGTCAGCTTTCGCCATATAAATTTATTTCCATTTTTAGGAGGAATTGTCAAATTCTCTTTTGGCTGCACAAATTTACAAAATAAATGAATTTCATAAAACTTCCTGAAATAAAGTGAAATAAAACATATGGGTAAAAAGGATCAGGGATGAGGCATGGATGAAAAAATGGGAGTAAGCACGAATCTGATGAATATTCTATCTTATATTAATATCAAACATTTCCATAAAAGAGTCAACAAAAAATAAAGTAGACAGAATATCTTGATCAACTGAAATAAGTCAGAGTGTGTCCTTAGTTATCCCAAGTAAGCACAATGGGCACTTAGTAATGGTAATACAAAGGAATGTTATGGATAGATGCAAAAGCATAAGTTGCCATTCACTTAGGCTTATCCAGGCACTGTTATCTGTAAGGTTGAATGCTCTACCTGCAAATGACCAATGTTAAGGGATGAAGACTAGTATTAGTTAGGTTTCTCCAGGGAAACAGAACTATTTGAATCTATCTATCTCTATCTACTACCTACCTACCTAACATCTCTCTATCATCTATCTATCTAGAGATGTTTACTAAAATGAATTGGTTTGTGCAATTATGGAGGCAAATCTCAAGATCTATAGTTGGCGAGCTGAAAATCCAGGAGTGCCAGTGTGTAGTTCCAGTGAGAAAGGTGAAAGCTGACAGGTCAAGACCAAGAAGAGCAGATATTTCATGCTGAGTCTAAAGTCTGGGAAGACAACTATCCCAGCAAGATCAGTCAGGCAGTGGGAATTCTTTTTTGTTCAGTCTTCTGATTCTTTTCAAGTCTACAATTGATTGGAGGGGACCACACACACTAAGGAAAACAATCTACAGATTCAAATTATAAACTCATCTAGAAACACCACCACAGACGTACTCAGAATGTTTGACCAAATGTCTGGGTTTTCTGTGGCCAAGTAAAGATGACACAGTCACATAAATTTATTAATAACTAGGACCCAATATAACTTTATCTTTCAAGGAGACAGGCTACTGTTTTAGTGGCACATTTATTGGACCTTCTACCCTCAAAAAATGGATGATTGTGTATCTTGACTGGTATCGAAACAAACACATTTCAAGTAGAGATTTGACATTTTTGTCTTAGGAGCTGAGCCAGCACCACGACTGAAAAAAAATTCAAAGTGCTAGATTCATCAGCTTGCATAGTCAAAGAAACATCTTGATGACAATAGAGATGCTTCTAATCATGCTTATCTACTTGTGTCTCATACCTTATCTCCCAAAAGCTGCTACATTGATAGAGTTACAGAAGGCATAGCTGAGACAACAGAAATGAAGAGGCATTTTATTGTATTATTTTCTCAGCAAGCTGAACACAAGTGTTCAACTTAAAACTAAAATACAGTATCAGGAAATGATTGTGACTGAAGATTTTACAATGTTGATATAGATGCCCCATGTGCATGATAATGACTTATTAAATAATAAAACACAAAAAAATGAAAATTGGTCCCAAGCCAGAAATGACCTGTAGAGCACAAAGAGAAAATAAGTGTAAAGTTGAAAACAGTCTGCAGGGTCTGCTATGGGTGAAGGTATTAAATATATTCAGAGGAAGACACAGGCTCAAAGTCTGACTTAATGCTAGAATTCAGGTGTTAGGATTATATGTTCCCTGTGTATGAGCAGAATATCATTTAACAAAAGAAAAAGTCTTTCTGGTCATACAAGTGATGATGCACCACTGCTGCTTGACCTGGTCAGGAAAACATGTATAACCTTGATACCAGGACAAAACTAAATCTCTCATTGGCTTGAAGATTTAATAAACACTATCACTGATACCCCTGCAGAGAATAGCAGAGAATGTAACACAACAAGGATAGCAAAGATTGAGGTAATTTTGTTTGCCTTTATAACATCAATATTGTTTAAAAAAAAAAGAATAATGGATAGGGAAGAAGGAAGAGAGTTTCTCTCAAAATAAATGGCAAACTGAAATTCTTCAGGACATAGAGGACTCTAATGCATAAAAGGCCATCAAGCAATGAAAATATCAGAATGGGTTTATTTCATATGAAAAAAATTTATAGAATATTCCAACAAAGAAATTTCTTGAAGTCGGTAGTGTCAGGTTAAGTTCCCCAGGAGTCAGGGTATGAGGTGCAATTTTGCATTAAGTAATATCACTGAAGAGTACTTTTGGGACTAATACTTGTGGGAAAAATTAGGAAAAAAAAAAGTAAGCCTGACAATAGGTAAAATGTACTGTAATGCAGTGCAAAAGGTCTTGATCAAACTGAAGGGGTGCTTTGGAGCTGAGATAGCATTTTAGTGTTGTTTCAAGTTAATGTAAGAGAATGACTCAGTCCTAAAGGAGGAATCAGTATATACTACAATCCACCATTTATGTGGATAGCACTTTCAGCTGTTTTTTTTTTTTTTTTCCTTTTGTCCTGGGGAAACAAAGAAGCCTGAAGTGTTATCTGCAACTCCTGCTGCCCACCTAATCATAGAGCTTCACTAACAATCATCATTTCCTTTCTCTATCACTCCTTTTAGAGTCTTATTTTCAACTATCATCTCTGTTCACCTAAGTGACTCTGTGGTGCACTCGGAGACTTGGAAGGTTCTGGATCCTCCTCACCATGTTCTTATTCTGCTAACAGTACTATATCTGCCCATTTATCAAAATTAATCAATGGAATTCAAAAAAATATATTGCCTAAGTGAATCACATAGGGGGCATGTATATTCTCCCAACTCCATTCTGAAAAAGCACCGTTATTGCAACCAGATGATTAGGATAAGTTGCCTCTGTCAGATTTGAGTGTTTGTTTCTCTTTCTGATCTCTTGGAATGAGGAAAACAAAATGGTAGTCAATACTTAAAATGCAGTAAGATGCTTTCAGTATCCCCTGGTGGAAGTATATTATTTCTAAGAACAGAGACACTTAGATCTGCGCAGCCCAGGAGTTTGAGAAGGAAAATCACACATTTTTCAAATAGTTCTGGGAGAGTTATCAGTAGGGTCATTCCTATTTATGTCTTTCAGTTCTTGAATTCGTGTGTTCATCTTACTGGGGATAAAATACCATATATTTGTTTTTGATGTGATTCTACTTCAACATCACAAATGTATACACCTTTTCAGGTTTCATTTCATGTATCATGAACTCTTCTCAGTAAGTGTTTACATCCTTTATAATTTTTTTTTAGCACAGTGAGTTCCATAGAATAAACCAAATTAAATATTTGTTAATAATGACGAGTTTAATAGAGGACCAACATAAAAAAAGAAAATAGAGGTAACAGGTATCTTGGAGGAATCCCAATAGTTGAAGTCACATTTACAATCAATTATTTCATTAATATATCTTAAAGCACTCAATTGAATTTAGTATTCATTGCTGTAATGATGAAAATATGGCACTGAGTAATACAGATCAGGAATTTGTTAGAGTTAGTAAATAGTCTAACAAAGAGAAAGATTATGACAAGGGACATGTACAACATTTAGAAGAGAAGGAATCAGGAAAAATTTAAGTGTGGTATGTTACTAAAGAATAGTTTGCCCAGTCTTTTATTTCTGTGTGTGTATGGTTGTGAGTTAGAGGTATTCCTTTGGGTACCAGGGGCTTGGTGCCTAGGGGAGAAAAGAGCAAGTGGGAGTTACTACCACCAACACTGTCAACTTCTCAACTTTGCTGAGAGTTCCCTTGAGCTGGTTGCAATGCTTGTTTACTTGAGCAGTACAATTATTATATATTTTTAAAGAAACTATATACATATTAATCTTCTCTAAAGATTAGGAGTGAGGTTACACTCAATAATGGGAAAATTAGAAAATAGTGAAGAACAAAAAAATATATTATATAAACAGTATTCCTAATTTCTACTGCACATACAGCATTTCTGGCAGGAAATCATAGGCATAACTCATATCATTTTAATTTTGCCTCCCTGGTCAATGAATTATATTGTAGCATCAAAATGTGAGGTTATTAAAACCAGGGCTCTTCAGTAGACAAAGTATTCTTCTTGCTCTGCTTTTTTTTTCCTTTCAAATTTGGCTCAGTTATTTGTTATGTATTATGACTAACCTAAAAATTGTTCATTTAAATATTATTGCAGCTCTAAAATGAATGTTTTATTTTACTACAATTATAATTTCATGTTTAATTATTTTATTGCCACCAATTTTCAACCATTCAATAATTCCACTGTGGTTTTTATATTGAGATAAAAGAATGAAAAAAAAAAAAAAAAAAAAAACAGGCTCTGCCACCCACTGCTTACCAGGGTAAGCCCCAAGCTTAGATTCCTACACTCACAGGACCAAAAAATTATTTTGAGTTTCTAAAGTCATGCCATTGAGATAAAAAGAGAATGAACATAGAACAACATTTGAAAATACAGTGCTGGATTAAAATGTAGAAAGTTTCTCTAAGGTAACAACACAAATATACTAAATTTTATAAAGCAAATTCAATGTATCAAAGTTAAAATTCAGATATTTTTAACATTTAATGTACTAGTCACCTGTCTAAACTGATAGTAATTCAATTAATATAGTAAAAGTTTTTTCATAATGTTTTTCTAAGCATATTGAAAATTTATTTTATTAAACTGTAGTTTGTGCATTTTTTATTGAGGTTTATAAAATTGGTTTATAAAATTGGTTTATAACACTGTATGTAATATAGAATTTTGGGATAGCAGCCTTATTGTACATGTTAACACTCTATCAGCACATCAAGACACCCACACTCCACCACCATAGTGCAATGTGCCCTCTCCTACTTTGCTTTTACCCCCTCCCTCCCCACTGTGGTTACCTGAGGTACAATGGGGGCAAGATATTTTGAAAGAAAGTTAATAGGATCTTAAATGTGTTTTATGTCACTTTAACCTAGATACTGAATAAGGTATCTTTTGATATCACTTGCCAGAAAAATCTGGCACCATTATCAAAGACCTAAAGGCAGAAACCATCAAAAGAAATGAAATAGGCATCAAGACCACAGTTATACTGACAGGACCTGAATCCTGGCTCTGCCACTAACTAGCTTTGGGAATCTGGATAAATTCTTGAATTCTATGTATCTCAGTTTCCCAATCTGCAGAAATCATGGTGATAATAATATTCATCTTATGGAATATTTGTGGCCATTTAATAATGCAATAAGTTAATATGTGTAAAATATTTATAGCAGTGTCTGCAATATTATGTATTCCTACCCAATGTTAGTTATTTTATTTACTGTTTGCAAAAATTATTAAAACTCATAGAGCTAAAAGAGGGCTATCTGTAGTTGATTTTGAAGCTTTGACACTAATTCTATTGATGTCATCATTGATCAAAACTTACTTTGAAACCAGTTTTAAGGCTTACACACAAAAATGTTCAGCTCATATTGAATAATTGGCATGTAATATATACAAGTCATTACTGAGGGTTCGGGGGATGAAAAATGGGTAAGACATAATTTCTGCTCTCAAAATGTTAATAGTCCAATAGGAGAGATAGGATACACAAATAACGCAACAGAGCACAGTTTAGGTATTTTAGTAGAGGAATTTTGACACTGAACCATAATCAAGATATTATATGCAGCTTTTATTCTCATGGGACTGCTATTCTACAGAGCAGGCTTCCCCGGAAATAGCTACAGGACTCTAAGAATCTAATGATTGTTGAAGGAATGTAACAGTAGTAAATATAAATAAACAATGAAAGTATGGGGAGAACTGTCAAAACGTCATAAAAAATCTCTTCCTCCTCCTCCTCCTCCTACTCTCCCTTCTCACTCCCACCTCCCTCCTCATCCTTTCCTTCTTCCCTTCTTCCATTTCATCTCTGAATCATATAGTCTGTAATTCCTTAATTGTTCATTGTCTCTCCGTCTCAACTTCGGACAGAAGGGATTTGCTTCTTGGATAATTTAGGAAAAAAAAAATTCATTTTTTATTCACTATACCAATGCTAAAACTGCTTTTAATTGTTAGAACACACAAAAAGAGTTCTCTACCTCGCAAACTCTCATTTAGCATTTAAAATCAAAAGACTATTTTTATGAAGAGAGAGAACCCAGAAAACTCAGCATATCTTTTGATTTCAGTCTAAGACAAAGGTTTGAATGACTGGAGAGGTGGCAACTCTGTATTTGATTGTAGATCGAATTTTAGAAGCTATCCCCCAACTATGTCATTAGTGTTGGGGTGCCTCTTTAGTTATTAGGCAGTTTTTCCCTGGAGGATACAAGAATATTGTGACTTAGGATATTTGTCTCCTTACCTAACTCCTACATTTCAGAAATAATAGTGTATTTGTGAAATACTTGACTTTCTAACAGCATTAGCAGAAGAACCATTTTAATTGTCCACTAAAGTAAGTCCTTTTCTGTTTAGGACTACTTCATATGATCCCTAAAGTGAAGAAAATCACATCAAGAAGTTTTGGTCTTAGAGTTTTACAAAAGTTTGTGCAAATACAATTGCTTACATCCAACATTGCACAAAGATTTATTAGGGTGAAAGAAATGCTTCTGAATTTCAGGAAAATTCCAGAGACATTTTAAAAATTCTGAGATAACAAAAATTTCAGTATTGTATATTTAATGTACGTATAAGAAGATAAATTCCAGATAGGAATCTAAGTTAAAGGCTTAGACAACTGATATTTTTGTTCTATAGTAACAACTATTGCCATATTAAAATTAAATCCTGATACATGTACCTAGTTCCCATGGATATCGCTTTAAACCTCTTATGCATGCAAAGTATTTATATGCATCCCTATATAATCAAAATTCACTGTGGTATCATTATATACAATAAAATTATCACAGACACTGTTACATTCAATAAGCATAAAAACTATATACATAATGCACACAAAGAGATACTTCTTGATAATTTAGGGCCCTAGATTAATTGCATTCTACTTACTCTTAACCCAAACCACATAGCACATCCCCAAATGGGACTATGAATGACTCAGTCTGTTTCATATCCTTTTCATTGAAATTTCAGTGATTTTTTTAAATCGTATTTTATGGAGCAGCTGCAGGACCTGAGCTTTTTATCCTGGAAAAAATAAAGGCCTCATTTAGCTCCTGGTGGAGCTATGAGCTGCAATGTGTTTGCTAGTCTAATGCATCTGTCCTTTGTGTAGCCACAAACTCCAGAGAGTGTCACGACCCTTTTCCTTGCCAAGCTATGTGAGAAGACAGTAGGGCATTGCTGCAGACTACCATCCAACAAAAAAGGAGAGGTGTGAAGAAAATGTTTGTGTACATTTGGAATGCAGTGACTATTGCTGTATAATTAGCATAAAACAGGCTGGTCCAAAACCACAGGAAAGACAGCAAATTTAATTGACAGCTAAATTGAAACTACGTTAATCTGACAAGGATTGTGTAGAAAATTGCTTGCATTTAGTTACCAGCACCATGCTATGTATTGTGTACAGATTCTACTTTTGTTTTTATTGTTAAGTGATATTTAAAATTCTGATTTGTGCAGTGTGGAACTTTGATCAGTAGTAACCACCATTGCCAAGTTATGGAGAAGTCAGAGACAATAGAATTCACTAATTATAACTTAACACTGCCCTATCTCTAGTTTACCAAATTCTTCACAGCATTATCGAATGTATTTCTTAGCGAGTAATCTGGGAACAGCACAGGTCTTTTGCAAATCTTATCAGAGGCATTCAAACTGTTTCCAGAAAACACTCTGAGCTCTAGCTACAAGACAACTTTTAGACTTTTCTCTTACCCAGATGTCTTTTCAAGCAGTACAACCTTCGTTCTAGTTGGAAGATTTACTTCACCCATTAATCATCTGTAATTGTTTCCATGTTACAGAGTTTTTAGTACATTCTCAATGATGTGATTTATTAAATTTTTGTAAAAAATGAGTTATGCTCAGGAGCAGTAAAAGACATGCACAGTGCATGCAGGAAACACTACTCTGAGTTACAGGTGGTAATTACCTTAACATACTCGAGTGATTTCTTCTATTTCAGACTCATAATTCACAACCACTTTTATGACCTAATTTTGAGATACTTGGAATAAAAAGATGAACTTTTATTAATATTTATACTTTTCAAACACATAACATACATATTTGTTAGTACTGAATACAGTAGTGATAGATTTAACATTCTTAAATGACAAGAAGAAAGTTCACACTGTAATTCCACATCAGGAATTTTACATAGTTAGTTGGCAACTTAAATATCTCTAAAAACATGACTAATATTATGTTTGCATTATGAAGTAGCCATGAGATAGACTATGTTTGAAGTGATTTTTTTGTGAACTAAATTGTATGGTTGGAAGTTAGCGATTCATAGTGGTTGAGGTAGTTAAAGTACAAAATATCATCTATACAAAGAAAATCATAATTGCAAAAAAAAATGGATATGGGATAGAGACAAACTTAACTAAAGTAAATATAAAAATACACCCTATAAAATTATATCTGAAAGAATAAACTATTCAATGTTATATCAGAAACCATGTCATAATTTTCAACTTTTGGCTAAGGTTCAATAAGCTTATATATATATATATACAATTTATTTAACTTATAATATATAGCACTTTAAATCCGTACACCCTTTTTAGTGGTATGATGTTAGTAAAAATTATGCCTTTCTGCTTTTTAGAGGTAGAATTGTACTAGATAGGTTTAGAGGAGTGAAGGTAATAAATGCCTGAAGATAAACATCAAAAAAGAGGGTAAGTAACCTCAAAAAGAAGTTGCAGGAGACTAAGTTGTGTGCCCCCATAATTCATATGCTTAATCCTCAAAGCCAAAATGAATTTAAAGATGGGATTTTTAGAAAGAAATTAGGTTAAACGAATTCATAAAGTTGGGTGTCTAATAGGGCCCATGAACTTATAAGGAATAGGAGAGGCCTTTCTCTCTCAATCTCTCTGTCTATTGCACACACACACACACACACTCACACCTAGGTGAACATACAAAGGAAAGATCATGTGAGCACACAGCAAAAGCAAAATAATGGCCATCTGCAAGTCAGGAAGAGACGAAGAGAGTCCTCACCAGAATTAGACTCTGCTCACACCTGATCTCAGAATTCCAACTTCTGACCTGGGAAAAAAATAATTTCTGTGGTTTAAATCACCAGTCTATGGTATTTTTATGGCACTTCAGCTGACTAATATATAAGCACAACAGATAAATTGCTCATTTATATATGAATAATTTTATGTCATGAAACTCTAAAGTTCTATCTATCACATACTTAATTAAAAATACTGCTTTTATTATTGGGCACAGGACAGAAATGCAAAGTATGAATTCTGTATCTTTTTCTAGCAAGAGATTTTTCATAAGTATACTAAATGCCAGCAGTTGTGGAAAATAAGGAGGAATATCTAATGTTTCTTTATGTTGCTCAATCCTATATTCACATATATAAAAGAAGAAAGGAAAACATAATAGACATAAAATAATTTCAGTTATGTGATATATTATTGAAGAATACAGTAACTGAGAGTGTTAAGAATTTGTTTTCTTTACACTTCCTTAATTATATGTAAATATTATGTTGTAAAAAATAAACAAGCAACATTCTACAAAAGCGATAAAGGAAAGTAACAGTGCTACATTTAAGATATAATACTAATTTTCCACTAAGGCAAGCTGGTGTGTCTCTTTGAGGACATTTTCAAGTAATAAACTTAATCAAATTAATTACTGTAGATAATTTACAGATCACCTTTTAGGACTAAGGAACTCATTCCCACCACAGTCTGGAATTCTTGTTCGCAAAAATATATTATCCCTTGCTGAGAGCTGACTCACCTGAAACATTCCCCCTCCCAAGGGGAAGTCCACATGCAATGATTGATCCAGGGACAAAGATTAGTTCTACTCTTCCGTTAGAAGAACCTCTGATGGGTCATTTCAGCTCTAGATCCCAATTGGTGAGAGCTTATGATTAAGAGGCGCATCAGAATTGGAATTCTCAATATACCCATTTCTATTTCCCTTAATCCCTTACATGTGAGGTTCCCCAGAATACTCCCAATTAATCTCATCTGGGGAAATATTCAAGTATCAATTTCTAATTTCTCATTGAAAAAAAGGGGGAGGGAAAGGAAGAGAGAGCAAAGACGTCGATGAAGGCAGAAAGAACACAAGGGACTGAGGTGATGGTGCAGGGGTGGAATGGTGGTGGGAACTCCCTGGGGAATACAAATGATGTCAAAAATAATTAAATAAATAAATTGAAATGAAAAAAGAAAAACATTTTCTATAAAAAGTCAATTGGGCAGACAATTGATAAAGCATCTAATAAGAATTTGTGAAAAGTGTCACTATGAGATAGTGATGTTTGTGACTGTGTAAGCGTAACTCAATACCATGTTTTAAACATTTCTGGGTAATGTTGTAATGCACTCCCTAGATCCCCCTTTAAGAATGTGGTAACTATTTTGGAAGCTACTGGTATAATCTTCATGAGATTATCCTTAGCTTTCATCTACCTTTGGGTATCAGCTGAAGAAAACCATTTTGCCTAAAACCAAGCCTTTTCTAGGCAATTTGCATTTAATAACAGATTAAGGTGAAAAGAGTTAACAGGTTAGTTGAAAAAATCAGTCCAATTCCAGAGTTATTACTGGATTTGGCAAAGGGGTGAAAGAGCTCATAGGCCAAGAATTTAAGTAGGCACACTATAAGCAGCAGTGTGTATTCCTGGTCCTGCGGGGTAATGTAGGTAGCACACCCTAGTATAACTTTCCCACTACCCAAACTCTCCCTTCCCTTCACTGGCACTGGTCTCCAGACCACTTCTTAATTAATGTCTCAGATGCTAAAAGTTGCTCAGTTTCCATTCAAGGGAACTCAAGCAATGCTGACATACATCCATGTGTTCTTTTTTCCCCTTTTAATTCTATTGTCTATTTAAATTCAAGTTTCCAGAGTCAATTTTTATCCTTTCCACACCAAAATTAGATTTTGTTCAATACTAGGTTGTTTTTTGATATTAAAGTTGTGTTATACTCAACTTTTTTTCTTTTTTTTTTTAAAGATTTATTTATTTATGCATACAAGCACTGGGGTACAGGCCAGAGGTGTGGGGGGGTGAGAGGATTCACCACAGAGAGC
>JAGFMF010011446.1:11500630-11688850 GCA_019455555.1 Galemys pyrenaicus | reverse complement strand
CTCCCTGGCCGGCAGCAGGGATCGAACTCATGCTGCAGTGACTGCGGTTTGTTTCATAGTGCGTTGCTTAACCCACTGCGCCACCAGGGAGGCCCTCAACTTTTTTTCTATCCAGCATGCACTTGGTTATCATTTCAGTGGGAAGCTTGGTTGTGTAGTAAGCATAATTTTGTATTCAATCTTGCTACCTTATGATTAGACAAGTGATAAATTAGGACCCTTCAGTATGAATAGTTGGAACATAGTGAAAATTCACTCCCTCCCCCATTGGATCACACAGTAAATGCATATTGAGCATTTATGTAATGATAATGGTAATGAGCAAAAGAACAGATCTTCAGTACATAAACATTCAACACTTGCTAGCTTTGAAGTGTAAGTACAATGAGGAGATGTTCAGTACTGTGCTTAGTTTTGTGATGTTTATTCTAATAACAATATCATTTTGCTTGTATATCCATAAGGTAAATTACATTTGCAACATAATTGTTAGTTACTCAAGCTTCTAGTTTTGGGGAATTCTGTGTAGACTAGAAATAATATGACTCATGTCAGTTTTTCAAGTAAAGTTCAATGTGAAATAGCTACATAAGCTTATAGTAGATGTGAGCAAAATGCAACTCGGTTTAACAGGGGTGTCAGACTGTCACTAAGCCTGATGTGATTTGGAATAATGATGCTAATAATTAGTAGGAGTCATGATTGCATATTTGCAACATGCAATATGAATTCTTTTGGTCTAGTGAAGTGCACAGAAAAGCTCTCTTGGGATTTGAGTCCCTATTATGGAGAGTAGAGTGGTGGAAAGAAAAAGGGGATGTAGGGAATTGGTAACTATCTAGATTTTGGTGCATGATATAAATGTAAAGCTATTAACAGAGGTGTCAATGAGTGTGATATTATCATTCTAACACAATGGAAATAAAAGCTTTCTAAAATGGTTTAATATACTTCCTATTCATAGTGAACTGAATGATAGTCCTCGGTGTAAAATACTAATAGTATGCTTACTTTATACAATTTAGTAATGGTATATATAAAATTGTATTGTAGGATTAAAGATGGTAGACAAGAAATGCAAAAAGAGGGACAGAAACAAAAATATAGTGGGGTAGTTTATGAAGCAAGGAGATAATGTAACTGTAGAAATATAACAAATTAAGTTAGTATTCTTAAAATAATGGACAGCTGATTTAGCAATGAAATGACTGATCAAATATAAATAAGAGAATAAACTATAAATGATTACATTCTTGGAACCAAATAATTTAAAGGGTGACAAGAACATAATAGAAGTTAAGTCAAGTAGAATTTTACAATGGGGAAAGAAAGCATAGTTTATGAGATCTTTGTTGGTGGGCTACACTTTTTAAAAGTGAAAAGCAAAATCTTAGTCTTAAAATCGGAACATTAGAAAAGTATACTAGAAGTTCAAATAGAATTGGTTACAAAACATTCACATTTTTTAACTAAATCCACTGAGACAGTAAATGATTTCATAGATTTCTTCCTTAAAAGATTAGAAATAATATTTAACACTGCGCAGAATATTATTTTAAGTATCATGACATATTTGTACAGTTGCTTCTGTCATGATTAGTGAAGGTAAGTGCTTAAGAGATGTTGAATAATGACTCAAAAAAAGTTAACTAAACTCCATAAAATTTGGTGATAGTGATTCAATATTTCTTACTGAATGTGTACAACATCATCACCATTAGTATATTTGTGTTATGAATCTATATAGAAAAAAAACTATAATGTCTCTTTTTTAGATAAAAAGTACATGTAAGAATAAATTATATATGTCATATTATGTATATATATTACTATGGTATTGACATTTAGTAGTAAACACTAAATATGAAATATTTAGATTAAAAATGCATCATATTCTTTGTAAAATATATTTTAAATTAAAAAGAACATTTTTATTACTCCATATCTAAAAACATAAAATTAGTGACATTTCTACTTTGGTGTGATTTTCTACAACATTTTATCTGTGACATTTTTAAGGTGAAATTATAGTTTATAATTCCTATATGTAATCCATCAAAACTTTATGTAATCCATCAAAACTTTCCTTGGAAGTATTTCTCGGTGATTAAAGTATGGTATGGAAATATTAAAAATTAATTCTTCACCACAAACAATTGAACATACAACTTTGGGCTTACTATATGGCTTGATCAATGTTAAGACAGTTATGTTTACTTAAAAATACTGCATTATTGGAGCCCCTCTGGTGGCCTAGGGATTAAGTCTCAATGCTGTCAAGATATCCATACGGCTGGACCTGAGGTTGATCCTCGCCCATGGAACTAACCCACATGGCACAAGAGACCTCTCCTGTCTTGCCCACCACTCCTCTTAGCAGTGTATTCTTCCCACTCTGTCTCTGGGGAATCCTTTCACCTCCATGCACCTCTGGCCTACACCCTAGTCTGTCTCTGCATAAGCAAATAAATGTTAACATGATGGTATAACACTTTTTAGAAATTATATCATTGTTATTCACAAATATAAAACACAATTTAGTATAGAGAAGTTAAATAATTCCCTAAACCTCATTAAATTATCAGACCAGAATTTTAATTCAAATTTATATGATACCTAATAAACATTTCATTTAATCTAATCACATGTACAGTTGTTTCAATACCCATAAACTGTGGGCACAAAACATATAACATTTCTTAAACTATAAAACATAATATAAAGAACACATATTTATGTGTTCTGAATATTTTTATATTATATAAATATTTGTTAAAATTTGAAATATTATGAAAGATAAATATTACATAGTATTTGTTGTATCAGGAAAATATGGGACTGAAAAATTGCTCTCATGCTATTTATATATGGATGAATACAGAAAACCGTAGCAAATGAAGTAGATTTTTTTTCTCTGTGATTGAATTAGGAATGCATTACCTTCAATATTATGGTATTCACAAGTAGTAGTAAACATATACATTCAACTATAACATTATCTAGCTTGATCAATAGTAACTGTACCAGTAAATGTGTGGAAACCTAATAACGAACCAGAGGGGAAGGAAATATTATTCAATAAATCACTGTTTTCTAAATGACACAACATATAAATACACTATTTCACAACTACTTCAAAACAAACTTCAAGTCTGCCAAATAGCCAAATATTTATATATTTATAAAACAGAGGAAAATAACACTGAATATTTATTAAATCTGGGAAGAGGCGGTATAAAGCAAATATCCTCTTTTTAACAAATGTATTTATTGAGACAATATTGATTAACATCATAGTATATAACTTAGGGGTACAGTCTTACACCTCTATAGTTGCATGTTATCCCACTACACCCACCACAAAAGCCCCAGTAGTCCTCAATTACATGTCCCTCTCCTCTTTACCACCCCCCCCCCAACACATGTCCCTTCTGGCAGCCTTAATCAGTCCAATGTGCCCTTCCCTATCCTGTTTTCACTTCTACCCCATCTGCTTTCCCCTCCTTTCCCTCCTGGATGCATCCTTTCTATGGTCAACTTTCAATGTTTGGCTTTGTCTCACATTGTTTGTTTCTCCATATTCTACATATATGTAAAACCATCTAGTAGTTATCTTCCTCTTTCAGACTTATTTCACTTAGTATAATCCTTTCTAGCTCCATCCATGTTGAGGCATATGGCATTAGTTTATCTTTTTTGATTACTGAGTGGTAGTCCATTATGTATATACACATCTTCTTGATGCATTCATCTGTTTTGGTGTATTTAGGTTGTTTTCATATCTTGGCTGTCATAAATAGTGCTGCAATTTATCTGTCAGTGAAGATCTCCTTTTAAATTAGTGTTTCTGTGTTCCTTGGTTTGATACCTAAGGGTGGAATTGCTAGGTTGTATGGCAGATTCTTTTTTAGTGTTTTGAGGAAACCCACACAACTTTCCATGGGGGCTGGACCATTCCAAGTTAATATATCATTGGAAAAAAATATAAAGAAAAGTTTGATCCATTTAAGTACATTACAATAAGAAATATCCATTTATTAAATATGGGGAAAATAATAGAGTTGTAAATTATTTGCCATGTATATAAAGTAGATGATTAAAATGATAATAATTAAAATTTATAATTAACACAGAAACTCAAAATTTAAAAGTGAAAAACATCTTTGAAATCACCATAACTAACAAATAACTAAATTGAAATATCAACTTACCAATAAGTAAAGATATACCTTTAAAGCTATCAGCAAAACATGCATTTCCATTTCAATTTGGGAAATGTTAAAGAATATATTATGTTGATAAAGAAGAGGTAAAATGTGTATTTTCCTATAGTGCTGATAGAAGTGCAATTAATATAACCAATATAAATAATTTCTTAATATTTAAGTGCCTTCAGAAATTTCATATCATAGGTTAGAGTATAAGGAATTACTTGGGAGGGGAATCAGGGTTGAGAGAGCATTAGGAAAAAATATGTTTAGTGAGACATTATTCACAATGTTAAAATTTGGTAATGATTATCATCCAGCACATGTAAACCATAAAGTATTCATTTAGTACTACTCAAACCTTGAAAAGTCATACTTGCAAATTAGTAGTATCATATAATTTTCATGCAATATCCTTTTATAGTCTAAGGAATATAGTTAAATAAAAATAATCTTCATCCCATGATATAGGATTTCCATAGGAAGATGAATTGCCCTTTTTATTCAAATGAAATTGACATGAAACTTTGTGAAATTTTATTTGCAGTTGTTTTTAATGTGCACAATTTCATTTTCCTAGATCTGTGCATGTAAATTATTTACATTAACATGACTTCAATCTCCTGGATTATGTGGCCAGCCTACTCCATCAAACAACCCATTGTCTGCCAAGATTTCAAGAACTTTTAGGAGTCACTGGTTTCTCCATATATTCATGACTTACTTTTGTTGGACTGCTTTTCTTTACTTTTTTTACTTACTTTCGTGTTCCTATATTTTTCCATAGTACGTGCCATTGTTCAACAAGTTTAGCCATCTCCATTGGAATTATCATGGATTTATCATTGCTTAAAATTAACTGTTTTTTTTCTTCTTCTTGAATTCACTCCTATTCCATTTAACATTGCAATTTCTAATGCTCTTGTATGGGTTCTCAAAGTTGTCTTGATTAGGCATGCTGTTTTCTCTCTTAACATCCACTTGGATAACTTTGATGCACTGCTAAAAAGTCTGACTTTTTCACCCAACAGCTGTGACTTCTTCACCAGGTGCAGGCATGCTTTCACTCCTTTTCCAGGTAGAGCCTCTGTGTCCTGTGCCTATGATTTTGTCTCCTGTCCCTGCCACCATGAACTCATGGTCCCAAAATAGTATAATTATATCAATCAGAATTGCAGCTAGGAAAGAAGAAAGCTTTTTTCCCCTTAATGCCACATCCTAGTAGAGGGTCCCAAAGCAGTGCTGCTTGTGATCCAAGCTTTTACAAAATGTACTTTTTTTTCCTTACAGCTATTTTCATTTCAAAAATCTAAATTCAAGTGACAGCCATCCTGCTGTATTCATAATCGTTAGTCTTTTTTGATGACTAAAATCTTTTTTACAGGATTGAGAGTCACATCTGGCTTTATGCCTCCCATATCTTCCTAGGAATACAGCTGTCCACTTCCAGTTTTTCTTACCACTACCAAATAACTTTCTTGAACAGAATCTAAATGCTAACCATCTTTTCTGCACATCTTACATATATTCAAAACTAAGCACACACACATTCTTTGCTCTGAGTAATTCTGGAATCTTGGTCAAATCTGATGTAGCAACAACTGCTCTAGTGGGTCATTATATGTTATCCACTCAGTTCATTGTTCATTTTATAGTTATTTTTTTTTTACTTTTAATTTTCACCTTTCTTTTTTCTAGTTAAGGTAACACTGATTAACAACACTTCTTATACTTCATAAATATAGGATTTCATCACCAAAGATAGGATTCAGGTGAATGATTTAATAATTAGAACAAATGGTCCTTAGAATTTTCTCTGGAAATGTATGCTTTCATCTTTTTTGTAGTTCCTTATCGATTACCTTAGGGTTTCAGAAAAACCTTTCTTTTCATACAAAGTTACATATTCTGAACTTTGTTAACAAAATCAAATATAAAATTCAGTCAACTGACTAGTGTTCTGCATATAAAATTATGATTAATTTGATACCTTTTATTATTATCTACATTTTAGGAGGACAGATATATTATTGGGGATCTTCCTACATGATATTAAAATGAACAGTATATCTTCACTACCAATATCATTATTGCCCCCTGAAATACATTATCAAATATACATGCTCACTTATGATAGGCTCTAGAGCAACTTAACTTCATTTCACAAAACTGTTGCTACTAAGAAAGAAACTATTAGATTTCTTGAAAAAGTATAATTTTTAAATTCCCACAATTATTAGTGTATCACAAAATTCAAATTTGTATTTATTCAGAATACTTTTATTTGAATAATATACTTAATTTGGATTTATATTGATTCCTTTGTAAACAATATTAAAATTGCTAATAATACATAATGTTTTTATTGAAAGCTGCCACTTTATAAAGGTTATTGTGAACTCTTACAGATCAAAATGATACTCAAGTGCTGTGAACTTCTAACATCATTCTAAAATAAATAAAATCTTCATCTTTTTTCTCCTGGAAAGAGAAATTGATTTGTAATTCACATAATGTGTTTTAGTGCTCTAAACAAGATGCTAAGAGGAACCATTTTATACTTCATCCCTAACAAGTGTAAGACAATGACTAATAAATATCATATATATTTAATTACTGTATACATGAAATATGTGCATACTTGTATGTATGCATGCATACATGCACATGAACTGAATGTACTTGTGGGATACATATATAGACTACATGTGTTTATGCATATATGGAATTAACATTTTATGTTTGGAATACATGTGTGCATAAACATATATAACATATATATTTATTATCTAAATACGAACAGGAAAACCAAATATTAAATTCACATAAATGTTTAAGCATCCTTAAATTTCTGCCTAATGGTCGCTTAGCTAATTGTTCCCTGGTTTCTTACCTGCATTCCTTAAAATGGTAAGTAAATTTCTGTTGCTATGGCTTAGAATTTTGAATAGAAGACTGACAATTACATGATTCAAAGTAGATGACAGTTTGCCTTTTTGGAGGTAGTATTTATAGTCTAAAATAATAATTATCTGTAAGATTGTCAAGGGGTTACAAAGTTATTACAATTATTAAACACTTCTATTCATCATAGTAATTTGGAATGCAGCTTAAAATGGTTAGTCTCTACCTTTTGTAGTAGAAATTATACATTTTTTACATATGAGTTAGGCAAGAGATTGAAAAGAGAAAATCCAAATAAATTAGGCACTGACAACTAGATAATAGATACCTTTGATATAAGACTTGCCATATTGATCAGCCCAAAGGTCCATTCTTTCCATGACTTTATTTCTTGATAATTTGAACTAAAATATTTTTTTTTGTTATGACAAAGTAAGGGTGGCATCAGGACATATTCATAATGGACTGTTTTTATCTGTAAATTAGGAATTTAGCTTAACCCTTTATTCTGTAAAATATTTGGCAGTTTAGAAATCTAGAAGCTTCATACATGCTGTATAAAAAAATCTTTCATTTGATTTGTTAAACTGGCCTCCCTCATGATTCATTGAAACAAGTGGTTAGAAGACTCTGGCATTTTATACATAAGTCAAGGCAAATTATATCTACATTCTTAATGACTCTACAAACCTAGCCCATCTGTCACTCAGTCTCCATATTTCCAAAACAAAAAAAGTCTGATCTCATCTAATATCAAGTAGATTGTACTCTCTTGACTAATATTGATAATTTTATAAATTACTGTTTCTTTTTAGTTTTGCTTTTTAATAAATGATCCAAAAATGATTCAAGTGACCCTAGGTGAAAGCCACATTGTAGTAAGAGCTTAAGTCAGTGGTTTAGTGAAAACATATTAGTTCAACAATCAGTTCTTGATCAATCTCTTGGTTCCCTTCATTACCAGGCATTACCTCATGTAATTTACTTTGTCTCTTTGACCCTCAATTTTGTGATTTACAAGATACAACATTTTCCACATTGAATTTTTATGGTATATAAATGATAAAACATGATTTTTAAAAAAGTTTTTTGGTCTATTGCCTAGAAGCTTAATCAACAGGAACCACTATTATAAACCCAATCAAGGACAAAGCAGCATTGACCAAATATGTGACCCCCAACGGTAGACAATATTGTATTTTGATCTTTCTGCTCCTCTTCTAGTTCATTTTCAAGGAAATGGACTAGAAATATTAATACAACTAGTTTGAAATCAAGGGCCACAATATTAGATGCATGCTCTTTATTTCTGGAAATGCATTTCATAGGAGTGTTTTTCTCTCCTCCATTTATGAATTGTAGAATATGACTAAGTTTAAAAAGATCAGTGCTTCACTAGGCTCAGGGCAAGCTCGTCACATGTTCCTATACATGTAAATAACATGCTATTTCTTTAAGACAGATTTTCCCTAGCATTTAAGTCTTAGGAAAGATGTAGTCCAGAAAAAACTTGAAATAGAATCTTTAAGTTTGCCTAGACAAAAAAGGTGACTACAGTCTAGCTCAAAAATTTAATAGATTCACACTTTCGGGTCACTTTCAGTGCTGGTGGCAACGTATAAGTGCAAAAAAAGTATGCTGGTTTGGTCTTGACCTCTGCATATATATTTCTTTGAGTAACCTTCAAAAGTGTATTCTATTTATTTCAGTTCTAATGTTAAGTTTTTATGTGATTTATGAATATCAATGGTGAAATATTTAATAGAATCTATTTCATTTGGTGTATTATTTGTTATTTTTTTTCTCTGCATCTCTACATTGACTAGCCAACTCTCAAATAGTATGGCTGAAAAATACATGGGGTTATTTCTATTTAGTCTCACTTCCTGCTTCTTTCCATAGTCAGCTTCTCTAACATTGTGTTTGCCTCAAGGACTACATTTTTTATCTTCCTTAGCTTTGATCTTTGATGCTCAACTTAGGGTGGAACTTTCATGTATTCACTAAGTCTTATAAACAAACAAAAGTTACCACATGATTAAAAATTTGACCTTCTAGGTAACCACTGTCAGATCTCTGCAAAGCAACTCCCTTGGTAAATGATCCAGATGAACATACAGTGGGGACACTTCAATGAGTGATCTAAATTCTGTTGCATTTTAAACCTATATTATAGTAAAAATAAAGCATACATACAGGAAAGTATACAGAACAAAAACGTGAATCTATTAAATAGAGTGAACACATTTAATGGCTCAGATAAAGATTCAGAAAATTGCAAATATTCTTAAAATTACTTTTCTTCAATAAACATAGGAGTGCAGGTTTCCTTTTGAATATGTATTTTAACTGATCATTTCATTTAAATGTGGAATATAGAGAAATCTAACAAAAATGTCGGGGGAAAAAAGATAACATTTGCACATTGATTACAGATCTGAGGCATAGAGCAGGGAAGGGGAAGGGGAGAGGAGTCAGCAAAGGGAAGGGAAGAGCACAAGGGACTATGGTGATGGATCAACGGTGCCATGGTGTGGGAGAGCTGCTGGAATCTATATCAGAGGGTAGAAATCTAATTCTATTCAAAAATTAGCAAAGATGTAAGAAAATAAACAAGTAACTTTATGCCCTCTCTCAATCCCACTCATTTTTTCTATAGGCAACCAGATTAATAAAAATGTCCCTGTTAGTTTTGTTACAAAATTATGCATTCTTAAACATTAGAAATAAATTCTTCAATAAAATTTAAAGGAACACACATTACATATGTAAGATTTTTTTTATTTTGCATTGTTCATCATTAAAAATATTTTGTGTGGCATTTATTCTTATTGTGTTGGGTTTTCTGATTACTTATCCATTGTTGGACATTACATAATTTAAGTGTTCTTTCCATTTTGTTGCACATTAAGTTGTTTGTTGGTAATGACTATTATGAAATTTTCCTCTCTAAGCATTCCAGTGTTATTTTGTGTGCATCACTGTGTAATTCTTTGGGAAATATTCCTTTATTTGAACTTGCAAAATTACAGGATAAGGGTATGTGCATCTTTAGCAGACAATGCTAAAAGCTTTTCAAAGGATTATATCTAGCCAGCAATGTCTGATATTATCTGTTACTCTCTATATATTCAACTTTAGAATTTAACGACCATTTCTATTCTAGTTATTGTGATCAGTTATATATAATATCATAATTTTATTTTAATTGACATTTTCCTGATAATTAAACTTTTAAGCATATTTTCATATATTTGTTGATCTTGTGCAATTAATTAGCTTAATTTATGAAATGTTTATTCAAATATAAATTTTAAATTAAAGCAAACATCAATAAAATATTTATTTTATTGATATGATTTTTTTTTAACATTTGACTTAGACTCAAAATACCACTGGAAGCAAAATTTGAAAAAAGAACTAGCCCTCCCTCCAAAAATTAAAACAAAGAACAACCACATTAATTCATGGGGGAGATCTAAGATTTTTCTAGACTGATGCTAAAATTGATACTTCCTTCTGGGAAATACAGTCAGGTGTTTCTGGAATATCTTAGTTGGGTTTAATATTTTCCATATCATGGAATTTGAGGGAATCCTCAGAATGACTTAATGGTGTCTCTGAATGTGATAAACATTTCTTCAAAATTTTCTGTCCGTGTATGGTAGAAGGGATGAAAAATGGACAAAAGCCTTAACTTATATCTTCACTACTTGAAATATCCTGGGTAAACGTATATTGCAGAAACAAGGAAATTGTTGACCCATGGCCCCAAGCAAAAGAAAATTGAAAGAAGTATGGCTTTTATAATGCCATAGTCTTTGTTCAGGTTACAGAAAAAAACTTCCATATTTGTTAAGGTGGTTTTGAATTCTGATACCTTTAGTGTTATTGAAGGAATCTAATCTGATCATCCTTATGAGCTCTGTGTGGAACATTAAACTTCTATCTTCAGAGAGAATAAAGATAAGTAAATGTTTAATATAGCTAAGAATCCATCATCTCAGATTGATTAGAATAAATTATCTTGTATAGATCACATATGAATGGACTTTGAAGATTTTCTTTTATTTATTTTCAAGACAATTTTAAGACTTATCAATGAATCTCCACCATGTTCACAGCTCTATATTGATTTCCAATTTTCTTTGATATTAAGGTCAGTATGTTATTTCTTCCTTGACAAAACCTTCATTTTAATATAATTGTTGTTCTTACACAGTTTTGTTTAGATGGAATAGCATGTTTATATTAATTTTCCACTTAAACAAAGTTGTTTATTTGATTACCTGTCCATAAAATAGAGTTTCTCAGATAGATTTTAGCTCAATTATAATTCATATACTATACTGGATGAGTAATCTGTAAAGTTGTATTTTTTATGTATTTTTACAAGTTTAGAATGTATATCACAATTTTTCTAGAAGAAGCATGTTCAATAGAATATTTTGCTATGTTGTCAGAATATTGGTCATCATATGGCAATTGAGAATTTAAAATATGAACATGAGATTAGTATAACTAAGGAACTGAACTTTAATTTTATTTAATTAATTTAAATTTAACTATATGTAGCCAGTAGGCACCACTTAGTGTAGTATAGAAAACTATCTGCATAGAAAAGTTTAAGAACATTTCTTGCAGCAGTAGGGTTTATTGACAGATTGTCATTTTTAAAATTATGACTACTTCTGAATGTTCCAAATCCTACATAATTTCCTGCAACTTTCTACTAATATTTTAAAATATCCTCTTTTGATTTATATTTATCATATCTAGTTTCATAATTATGCTAATAGAATATCCTTAAATTTGTTTTTAATTTTAAGTTTCTTATTCAATGCTTTCTAAAAGTAATTACTATAAAAATTCAGCAAAAAACTTCACTAACACTTGATGAAAGCAATTCACTAGGTTTTACATATACATCACATCCTTTTTGCACAGTGTAACAACTGTTACCAGTTAAATATTTTAAAAGAAATCTTTCTTTAAAATTTGAAGACTACATTAGAGATTTATTTTTTGTTTAAATACTTTCTCAGTTTTGTCTGTTATCTAGCACATGACAGTTTACTATCTTATTTCATTCACTCTCCTGCTTTTGAAAAGTGTGATTTTTTAAATTTAATAACAGTCTATCTTGATAGTTGACAATTCAAACTACAGGCAAGGTGTGTCTATTTCAAAATTGACCTTTTGGTACAAATAACATACCCATATGTTTTTGAAAATAATCTGCTCAATTTCATTAAAAATAAATATCAATATTTTCCTATTGCTTATATAAATTGAAGTCACTTCCTTTTCAAAAATTTGTAATCATGCTAGTATATAAGCATTCAAATTTTCATTTATTCATCAAATGTGGACTTGTGTTATGATAAATGTTTATTAGAACTAAATTTTCTGTACTCACTTCTGCCTTCAACTCAAAGTCAAATTCAATGTTCTTGTTTGCTTTGTGAGTCTACATAAATTTGATTAAGAAAGCAGCTCTATCTTAAATTTTCACATTTACCTATATATCTTATCATAGTGAAACATTCTGTGAAGTTTTGTGTAGAAAAGACAGAGGTTCATAGTATTTTTACCTAGTTTTCCAAATCTCATGAACTAGGTGAGCAGTTCCTATACAGAATAACTGTATTTTCTACCATGAATTCTAAAGGATATATAGTACCTAATTATTAAATTGTTGGCATATCAATTAGCATCTTAAGAGTTAAATTTATTCTCAAACATGAATTTTGCAAAAGGGTAGAGAAGAACTCTAAATACTTAATAGGAATAAATGCTGAAAACTTCAAGCAGATAAGATTGAGAAATAAGGAGAGAAAAATGTGAGTTACAAAATATCAAAGTATCACACACAAAAGATCAAATACAAACAACATAAATTTTCTTTATAAATATTGGTGTTTTTCCAAGGTTTCAATTTTATTTTGCTTTGTTGATTTCTCCTATTTCTGACAATCCATATTCAGGAATTTTATAATATTACCAATTTATCAGTAAGCTTTATAATCCTATGTCATATACTTAGAGAAAATGGCATTAATAGTCAGCAACCACTTACTAAACAGCCAACCAATCAACAAACTTATGCTCTAATTTAAAAACAGTTTTTAGTGTATAGATTTTACATTAATTAATTGTAATTTGCTTGGGATTACAATTATTTTAGAGACGAATCAAACAAAATTTGAAGGATGTATATCATACGTCATTCAGTAAATTAAAATATCTAACAACATCTATCACGCCTCTGTATTCAGTAGATTGATAAATTTAGAATGTGCATTTGCAAGATTTATGTTAACACACGAGTTACGTTTATGCTTTTAATACCCATCACTAATTGAAACCACAACATGAATTTTAATCCTTATATCTGTTTTTTTAGTCCAATTTTAATTTTTAAAACACCCAATCTGAACAGAAAACTAAAGCATCTATTTCTATTAATCCTATCTCATTTAAACTAGATTAGTGCTTTTAACATTTCTCTTTAATCCTGAGATGGAAGTGACAGGCTTCTCCCTTCTCATTTTGCCTCATTTATTTCTCATTTTCTTCTGTTGAATATACTCAGAATTTTAGAGAAATGGATAACTCAGAAACAAAATCATTGGAAGTCACTATGTGAGAAAAATAGCAAACCAAAAACATCTATATCTGTTGAAGGATTTCAAAAACATTTTCACTGAAATCATGACATTTTCTCCCTAATCATCTGAATGTATAATGGTTCAATTATTTAAAAATTAGATACAAGTTTGAAACTGCACTGGGATTTTTTTAAGAGTTATAACATTTTAATAAATGTCAGATCTTAGAACTTAAGCAACTAGAACTCCCCATGATTTCACGTTAACATTCTTTGTGTTGTTAAAGGCAACAATCAGTGATAATGTTGGCATCTAAACACATAACAGAGGAGATTTGACATCGACCTCTGATAGCACATTTTAGCTTCCATTTATTACTGAGACATCAGCTAACAAAGATAGGAAGGGACAGTCTACCTTTCCCACCCTAACTTTGGTGTTTTACAGCAAAAGAAAATTGATTTAAGCGACAAAGTCTCAAATACCACTGTTCTTTTCATGGAGTATTTAATGGATTCTAAATCTGTGCAAAAAATCATGCTCAGGCAGCGTTTAATTCTAAATAGCATCCTAACCATAAAAATGTGACTCTTCTGTCAGCACAACATAGACCTCCTATGGAAGATTTTAAAAGAACCATGCACAGTGCTGCAAATATTTCATTTCAACTTCCATACCATCCCATGCTGTGATGTTTTCCTTGTTCCTTATGTGCAGGTCAGTCTGCATATTTCCCACAGAATTCCCGCAGAGGACCTTTGACATGTACATGAAGTTATAAAAACATTTGGTTGAGCCAGGCTGCAAACTATGGAGACACATTCCAAAAGTTTACTCAATCCTATGAAAATAGTTAGAGATGGAAAGCTAATTACATGAGTGAGAAGTTGCCTTTATTTGAATTCTTTATTATAACAATATTTCTGCAAATACCAGTGGAAACATTAATCAGCAAGTTAAAATGAAAATACACATATTTAAACATATTTTCATTTTCTACGGTGATTATAGGGGTAAGGTTGCTAGTTTTTTGTTTGTGGTGATCTTCAATTTCAAGAATAGGACTAAATCATATAAATATGCAGTGAAGTGTATGTACTCTTCTTACTTTTCAAAATGTACCCTTGAAGCAAGTATAATTTAATGTGAAGAAAAGGCTGCAGTAATTATTTGATATTTATTATGTGGATGTTTGCTTCTTAATAGTGAATCCAGCATCTTTCATAAGTAAAGATATTAATTAATGAATTATTTAAAGATAAGCCAGTGCAACACTTGTAATCCAAGAATATATAAGGATATATAAAATATATGCTACAATTGGGAGGTGCATACCAATTGTTTAAGAATCTCATCTCCTGGACTAGAAATAATATATTTGTATTTGATTCTGTTTCATTTTCTCTTCTTAAATAAGAACATTATTTGTCCATATTAATGATTTATCTATTTTTATCCTGAACATATATTATTTTTAAAGTAATCTTTATTTTTAAAAGTTTTAGATTTATAAGAATTTGCAACAATTGGGAAGAGAGTTCCAATAGAGTAAACATCTAGTTTCCCATATAGTTTACATCTTCACTAGTAGTATACATGTATTACAACTAACTAGCAATGTTGAAACAATGTGATTAGCTAAAATCCATACTTTAGTCAGGTACAAGTGATGTTTTTATAGGAGATAAAATGAAGTAACTTTGAACAGTAAAAATAATTGTAGGATTATGGATCTAGACTTTAATTAATGTCACTAATGTATTTTGTGACCATGTTCACTTTCTGATTTCAATTTCTCCATCTGTTAAATTATAAAGATAAATACTGTGAGGCCAATTTATTTCCTCAATATAAACTAATTTTAAATTTTGAAATATACAAATAACAAAAATTTAGTAATATGATATTTAAATAAGTAAAACATACAAATTTTTTATTGCTTAACTATAAAAGTATTAGCAATCTCATTGGGAGCATTAGTCAAACCCTTTCTAATCAAATTATCTCACTTAACAAATATTTACTGAATGCTTACTATATGATAATGTCCTTCAAAGTACCACAGATAATATTAATAAAATAAGCAAAATTCCTTGCCTTCAAAGAGTTTATGTTTGACTGGAATAGTTTACAATTATACCCAATAATTTTGTTTAGGCCACCTGTTTAGTTTTAATTCTTAGTAGGACTCATTCTCGCTATGAAAACTATCTTGGCTTGCAAAATATATTTTATGTTTACTGTATCCCCAAAAATGAGGAATCTGTGCTAAAAGTATCTGTATGCACATTAGATAATTTTTACAAACATTTACAAAAAAAAATCATGGGTCAACCACAGGCAATTCAGTGCCTGATCAGATTTAAGTTATAAATAGATCATTTATTTGTAGTAGTATACAATAATATTTAAGAGGCTTGTTTAGTATGGAAGCCAAGGGAAAGCAAGGAATCCAGAAAGACCCCCAAATTTCAGATATGGTGACTGAAACTCTGACTTTGAGGAAATGATGAACAGTGTTACAGAAAGCAAGAAATATATTTGTTGATTCAGTTATCCATTCAAATTGATTCAAATGACACATTTGTTTGTGATTTAACATCATCTTTCTATTTAAATATTCTTAAGAGTATCAATCTTGCTTGCAGCCTATGGTTATTGGTTTGCCCAAATTATGCACACCAAAGTCATATCTTACAGAAATTTGTTAATTTTCAATAAAATTGCTCTTAAACTTTTATTTAAAAGCTAGATACAGCTTTCCTTTAAATAGAAACCTATGAGCTTTACCTAACATAAAATTAGTAAATCATGTTTCAAGCCAATTAAAAATAATGTGTCACAGAGTGTTTTTTGTTTTCTTAAAGTCTAGTCATTTAAATTTGCTCTTAATTGTAATGACATGTATCACTAACTTAAAAAGGCAAACTGTGGGAATTTTGCCATTTGACAATTCAGTCTCTTTGAATTTGTATGTAGGATGCCTAGGTATAATACTAGATAAGAGCTAGTTCACTCAGTTTACAACCATGGGCAGTGGCATGAGGAGAGCCTTGACTGTCCAGCTTCCTAAGTTAATTGGCTTTCTTAGGTCTTGTCTTTCAGAGGCAAACAGTGATTATTCAGCTCAAAGTGTCTGCTGGAGTTTGTCAATGTTAAAAATTTTGGAAGAGTAGCAGACTTTTTTGATGCTTATCACACCTGTCTAGTGTTCTTTAGTAAATAACTGTTCTCTTCATAGTTTGATGAAATATTTCCCATTTGAAAAATATAAATTAAACTGCATGACTCTGCAAAATATTATCCTCTTTCCCACTTTCCTACAGCACTTCCTAAGGTTCTGAAAGGCTCTGTATGTAACCTATACTGCTTAACCAGATGCTATGAAAATACCAATAGATTTGAGAGACGAGAGTACCAACTGAGGACAAAGACTAAAGTAATCAATGTAATCTTTATTTCTTCCATTCAATTTTTTTTCACAGTAATTTTAATCTCTTTCCTTAAGTTCATTTTCCTCTTTGATTTTTCTACCAATTTCAAAAATTTCCAAAGCTAATATTCATAACATTCTATTTGTATAATAACTTGCTAAAATTAATGGAAAGGATGTTTGCATAATGGCTTTATGTGTTTTCTCATGCAAAAGAAAAAGAAACATGCATAAACTCACTTTTATTTTTCTATGAAAGAAATCTAGTTTAATAGTATGGCATTTGGCTCAAATGAAAAATTTTACCTCACCACCAATAATGAACATTCACTGGAACTCAAACTTAAGAGATATAAAAGCAATTGTTCTAAAAATGTTTTTTTTTCTCTTAAAGTGTAATTTTTCTAATAATCATAAATCCAAACATTCATAATTTCATAAATTTTCTTGATATTTTTTGAAACTCTAATATTATGGTGTGATTATGAACTAGTGATTCTGAATAAGTAATAGTATATTGAATATTACCTCTCATTTTCTCTTTCACCAATATATGTTTACAACAAAATAGACTATTTTAATAGTCTACATTATGACATATTATAGGCAAATAAGAATTGGGAACAACTTTTAATGTCAGGAAGAGTGTAGTATTCAATGTTTAAAAAAAATATTAATCAGTGACATAGACACATGGTCCCTTGTTCTAAATCTACAATTCAATGGTGAAAAATTTAAATTCCAAAATAATTATGAACTAAGGCAGATAGTAATGTTACAGATGAAGTTCAGGAAAATCTATGAAGACTAAAATGTGAGAGACTTGACTTGTGGTTGGGAGATAATAGCTTTGTCAAAGGAACTACAGTAACAGATGACAAAGACCTGGAAGAATTTATAGACGCTCAACATGGGAAGGCCAATGGAAGGGAAATATTATGAGCAAAGACAAAATGATGAGCTCAGCATTTTGCTCAGCAACATAGCAACCTGTGAAAAAGGAAACATTCCGTATGGAATGGTGTTGAGTTCTATCTAAAACAATTGACCTGGATATCAAAGAATCTGGAATTTCAAGATTAAGTGTCTCTGCATAGGTCAGTAAGCAATGAGGAACAAATAAATGCTTCAGAATTAGGGAGGAAGTTTTATTTAAAAATACCACTTAGTGATCTTAGATACCATTTTAATTTAGAAATAGCTGATGGCATATCACACTGGATAATAGTTGTGTGTTAAAATATCTTTCATTTAGAAAATCAATAGTTACTATCTTTGGTAGGTAAAAGAAGAAGAAAACTGAAAAAAAATAGAATTATATAGGTGAACCACCGGAAGAATAAAAATTAGAAACCTTAAGAGGTGACCTCAAGGAAGAGAGACTAAAAGGAGTAAGGTATGGAAATGTACTTGTGCCACAAATAAATTCTTAATTGGAGGAAGGTAAACATAGAAGAAAACTATTTCCTGACAAGCAGAATTTAGAATCCTTTAAAAAATTCTGGTGACAGGATCACTGTTTTCCTCTAGAGGTGACAAAGTTTCCAGTTTTCCACAGTTAGATGGAATTGGCAAAATCCCTAATCTCAAAACGGGGCATAAGGCAACACCTACATTAAAACGACGTTTGTTTTTCACCCTGACTCTTAATAAAATCTTAACAATCCATCTATAACGTTGGAAATATATAAGGTGTTTTACAAGGATTTTAAAGAAGAATAGACAGGTGGAAGGAAAGGGAGTGGGATGGAAGAAGTGAGTGAGGGAGGGTCCTCCCTAGTGACGCAGTTGGTTAAGCAACGCACTATGAAGCAAACCACAGCCACTGCAGCACGAGTTTGATCCCTGACTCCAGCAGGCCAGGGAAGTGACCCACATAGCCAACAGACCTCTCCTGCCTTGCCTGCTGCAGTGTATTTCAGTCTATCTGCCTGTTCTGCTCCCCACTCTGTCTCTGGTGACCATTTACTACTGAATTATTCTAGGAAAGCCTGAACTTAATTTTAATAGAAAAACAGTATAATGATGGATGGGTGAATTTTCATGGAAATTCTATAGACTACACTTGAGAAAGAAAAGTAAACATTGTTTAAAAATGAACAATAATGCAAACTATATATAAATTTTTATTTTTTTAAAGAAAAAGGGCAATTATTTCAGTGACAGAAGAAAATGACAATTTTCTAAGCAATAGAGATACAGCAGAAGCAATGGCATGAGGGAATTTAAAGGCATAGTATGTCTAGTTTTGCTGATGCTGGTGTGTAAAACATTACCTCCGTTAAGTTTTCCATGATAACTTGTTATGATTTCAAGTTACTCCTCTTATCTACCACAAACATCTACTACTCTTTACAATAATTTTTCTTCATGAATCTGTTTTCACTATAAACATTAAGTAAATATTTAAATCAATTTATTCCTCATTCACACTTTTGTTTTATAAAATACTTGAAGAATGACTGAATAAATGATCAATACATCCAACACTCAAGAAGTTTAAAAATCAGTGAACAGAAATTGAATAGATGGTGCATTTGACTTATTCAATTGTCAAGATGCTGATATGGTTGAGTATTACTTAAAAGACCCTGAAATAATTTTAAAATGTTTTTCATTATTTTTGAAAACCTTTGCTTGAATTTATTTTTATTTCATTACTTTTTAAAAAATGATTTCAAAACAAGGACGCACATTTGCATGAGAATGAAATGGAGAGCTGAATACTTTCAGTTCTAACACAGATGCATCTACAATTTAAGAAAACATTTGTAATTTATGCCTCTACTAACAAAGTAGTATGTTCAAGAACATATTTTCACCTTATTTTCTATTCACTTCTTCCTTTATAATTCACAGGTGAACACATAAACATGAGTTGTCCCAAATACTCTGCCCTTTCTCCTGTGCCCTCTGGTAAACAGCATATTTTTCACTAAGCCTATGATGTGTTTTTACTGTCTTTTGCCAGCATAGGCATTTTAGGTTATTCTACAGATTAATGGAATCATTGAATATCTGTCTTACTACCTGAATCATTTAACTTGGTAATCACCTCCAGGTTCATCTATTTTATGCTAAAAGGCATAATTTCATCTCTCTCTGTTTGTTTTTTTTAATAGCTGAGTAGTATTCCATTCAGTATATATTTCACAATCTCTTTATCAAGTCATCTATTGATGGGCACTTAGGTTGGCTACATGATTTGGAAATTGTGGAAAGTGCTACTTACTATGAACACAAGAGTACATGTCTTTTCATATTGGATGTTTTGTATCCTTTGGGTAAATGCCTAGCAGCAATATTACTGGATCATATGGAGTTTTTATTTTTTTTAAGGTAGCTTCAGGTGGCTATCCAAAGATTCTGTACCAAGTCACACCTTCCTAGACAAAATCCACCAAAGGTGAATTTAAAAAGCAGTCAAAGTTTTATTACTGTCTAAAACTTATGATCTATTGACATCTTTTATTTATTATTTCTCTGATGGATCTTGTTAATTAATTACATTAAAGTAACACTGTGTTTTAGAGGTATGAGATCTTCCTCTTCAGCTGTTGTTATTACACTACACCCACCTCCAAAGCACCCACACTTCATCTCCTTAGTCTATTGTGTTCTAGCTCTACTTTCACTTTTTTCTAGAAGCACTCCCACTTTTCTTCTCACTCAGGTAGCCTAGTTCTAAGATAAGATTTCTAAAGTTTATTTTAGTTTGGATTTATCTTTAGAAAACAAAAATATTGCAATGATTATTCATGGCATGTCTATTACACAAATATAGGTATGTCTGGCTTTTAGCAAAATATTTAGGTGTATGACAGCTTAAGACTCATCTTTTCAGATGCTTTCTAACTCTTAGGGAGGCCCGATCCTACTTACTTGAACTTTTCCATATACCTGTATTTCAGAGTTCTGTGTTCTTCACAAAGGAAGATTAAATGCTCTCAACTCTTTCTTACCTAACCCCAAAATATTATCTTTCCATCATATTATTTCGCCATCTCCTCAAACTTCATGACTGCTGGTGCCAGTGGGAACAACAGAAGGTATACATTTAATTTTGGAAAGTATGGTGTCTGTTAAACTTATAACTAGCTAATAGTTAAGGTCTCTTAGGTAACACAATCTTTGACCAATTTCAAATACAAAATCTTCTCAGTAAGTAACTGAAGGTATGATAGGAATGGTAGAGAATTTCAACATAAGGACAAACTAGCAGGATGATATAGAATAGATATTTTTAGAAACTTCATTTGCTGTCATTTAAATTATATTAGTAAAATGATTTTTTCTGTATACATGTAATTAGGTCCTCCCTTGAGGTCAAAACTGTGCAATGAAAGTGAATATGAAAATTATTAACTAACTAAATCATATATCAATGTAGAGATTAGAGACACATTTCAAATCACATTTTGGAAACACATTTCAACTCACCATTTTGAAGAGCTGCTTATTTTTTATAAATTAACAATAATTTTAATAATATTATTTTTCTCATATCAACTGTTGCTGAAAAAGCTAAAAAAATAATTCCTTGGTTCCCACCAAAATAGGTATCTGTATTGTTGAAATCTGAACTATATAGGAGTAGGGATAGTTTGAAGTAGAACTGTGGCAAAGAGCAGTTTTTATTCAGACTGGTTGTCTATAAGCCTGAATATATACACTGATTCTCATAGTGTGAGGTATTAAAAATGAGTCCATCTCCTTCATTCATGGCTATATTCATTCTTTTAGGCTGTGATTTTTTCACTATCCCATCAATTTTTTTAATAAATTTTAACTGCAAAAGAGTACAAGCGTAACTGAGTAACTGGTTGACGATTCATAAAATCACTAATGTGTACTCCAAGACAATTATTAAGTCACTCCTTACACATCTTTCCCTTTACACATTTCAAATATCATTCCTTCTTTGGAGTTTAAATTTCCAATCACTTAATCATATATCCATCTTACGGGCCATCTTCAAATTATCCAGACCAAAGTTTGACATGTTTTAGCATTAAACTGATCAATGTGAAATATGTTTAATATTTTATCTTACAGCTTTTTATCAGAATAGCCTAGCTTTTTATAGTACAATTTTAATATATGTGTGCAAATCTCTAAAATAATGCTACTGAGACAAATTATGTTCGTGCTTTCTATGATCTGTAGGTTCTTTTCTGTCACAATCATGCCTAATTAGTCATCCCCTGTCTTGTACGTATCTTTTTGTTCCTTATAATAGTTCATTCTTTATAGCTGACCTCAGGATTTTCATTATTTCTGGCTACTCTTCCAACTTGTTCAGGTCAATTTGAATTGTAACCTTCATCTCTAAAGGGTTAGCAAACCCACACAGTTATTCTTCCAGGTCACTGATAAAACATATAAAACTGTACTTGATTTCAAACCTATGAAATATTCTTTACTACTTCTGTATAATCCAGTATCTATCAGAAACATATCTATCATAGCCAGTTAGATAAAGAATGCCAAGCTTTTAAATTTAATCTTACAACAACCCATATTGGCTTTCTTATACTTAAAAATCCAGACTAATTCTCTGATGTTTGTCCAAATGACAAATACATGCTCATTTGAAAGTTCAATGTGAATCTCAAAGAGCATTAAATATTAAATTTTTATTTAAAGTATATAACACTTTATAAGTCAACACGTCTAGTAGTATCAAGATATGTCTTTAATATGACACAAAATGTAGACAGCCAATGCCAGTTTTTAGACTAATTATGGTACCCAATTTTAATAATTATGGTCACTCTAACAGGATGTGTGAGTTGAATTGTTAAAAAAGAAGTGATGCAATAATTCGTCCATTTCATCAGCCTCAGTCTCACCATAAGTAGTGATCTGTATAAACTGATTTTAAATTTTCATCTTGAATCTTTTAAGATGATGATAAAATAATTTTATGAACGACATGTTTTTTGAAAACAGAAGTCATAGGTTTTATTAAAAGCAGCCTTTTCTGCCTGTAATAATTCTGGATAAAATTTTATATGCTAGAATATAAATACAAAGTCTAACTAGAATTTTTATACGAAGATTATTCATACATATGTCGAGTTGCCATTTCCCTTGACATATAAGACTTGCTTGTGGAAGAATAAACTTGTCTTTCAAATCAACACACGTTCAGAATGTTCTACTCATTGAATAGAAGAAATTTTCAGTCCGTCTCATCAGCCTATCTTTTTAAATTTGAAGTTCAGAGTTCAGTCTGTTGGTCCTTTCTATTTTTTATCAACATTAACTTTCATGAACTTATTTAACCTAATGGGATTATATATTATATATAATATGCATGCATATATATAATCATTATAGGTATATTAAATATCCTTTCTGTATATCATCTATCTATCTATCTATCTATCTATCTATCTATCTATCTATCTATCTATCTATCTTTTGTTTACATCTAAGTTAAAATGTTTCCTTTACTCCTTCCTAACCATAACTACAACTATTAACTATTATTGTCATTTCATCCATTCCATTCGCAATGGCCTTCTTGAATTCTTCAAATAATTATACCTATAACTTAAGATTTGCACTCATTTTCCTTTTGATCTGGGTTTCTTATTATACCTCTTCTTGCTAATGTAATCTTCCTCCATTCTTTATCTTGCTCTAAACTGTGATTTCATCGACCTCAGGACTTGGTCTCTGACTCACCACTGTGCACCAGTGGTCTACCACACTTCTTGGCATAAACAGGTGTTTAAATTGCTTAATAAATGACTGTATATTACTTCAATAGAATGGATATTAATACAATTTATGTTTGAAATAAAAATTAAGTAGAAACTTTGATCTTGATTTATCTCTAAAGTGAAAAAGCAAAAGCCTGAAAACAGTGGTCCTTTTCTAAATATCATGTGGATGTATGACCATTTGATCAATGCTGAAAACTATTTATCTTATTATCAATAATAAATTTAGTAACTAGTTTGAAAAAATTTCTCAAACAATGTTTTTGTAAGATTTACAATGACAAATGCAATGTCAGCATTTGATTTTATCTCTTATCCTAAGATACTTTATATTCCTTCACTTTAGCATTTCTTTACAGTGGCAATAATTATGCTTCTAATCAGTGGATGGTATTACACATTTAAATTGCTCAAATCTCTTTAGGTGAATATTCAAATTAAAAAATGCAACATATGCACTAGCTGTGTGTTGAAACAAAAATGTCATTCATTATTCTATGGTTTACTTTCTCTTATTTTACATCCAAAGAATAAATATATGTAAAATATCCTCAGATGAAAGATTCCTCTAATTATTCGAACATTACCTCTAGTTATGAAATAATAGGTTAGTAAAACAATTTGGTACTTTATAATACTAGTATTACATGTAATAATTTAATGTCATACATATATATGCATAAATATATATTTTAAATTTCTCATTATCCACAAAATAGCATATTAAATATTTAAGGTTTGATAGGGACCAATATATAAATTATAGAAAGAATAACATGCTATTTTGATGATACATGATTATAAATGTATAGAGAAACAAGTTAGACATAATAAAGAGCTGAGAAATATACCCTCACATATAAAAAAAAATAATATATGACAGAGGTGAAAAGAACTCAGTAAGAAAAAATGGATACCTCAGCAACTATGCAAGTTCATTTTGACTATTATATGAAAAAAATTCCCTTGCATTGAAATGTATTATATATATTTAACACATGTAAAAGGCAAAATAATAATATTTAGATACATGAATAAGTGAAATTCATTTATAATTTTAAAATGTAAATATTAAGTACCATTTTAGGGTCAGGCACATTTCTAGGGTCTTGGAATATAAATTTTTTAGACTGTTTTGTGACCTAACCTATTACCCATAATGAAGTATATTCTTTGTGCCTTGAGAATAATGTATATTCTTGTGGTTTGGGGTAAGTGTATGTCTTTTAAATAGCAGAATGCAGGATTTTTTGTTTTGTGGCATTTCAAATGTTTCTTCATATTTTATAGCATAACAAATGTTCTTTTACTCTATACATTTAAGTTAAATATAATTGTCATCATAATATTTCCAAATAGAGAAGTATTATAGAATATTGATAATAGAAGAAATTTTAAAACAAAACCTAAAATCCTATAGGACAACAATAATTCCTATTAGTTTATGTTTTTTTCCTATGCAATTTCAATATTTCTACTTTAAAAAAATAATCTGTAGTGTTGCAATAAGTGGGTTTTGTAACTAAATTGATATCCTTATTATTAAAGTGTTATACATTTATAATATATTTCTTATATATTCAGTATTTGGGCCAAAGTTTGATCATATCTAAGATCTTACATAATAGCAAATAGTTCTCTTGAAATGTATCAACTTAGTCTCACTATAAATATACAAAAGGGCTCATTCAAAGCATACATTAGACAACACTGGATATTATATTTCATTCTTTTACCAATTTATAGGTTTTTAAATGTCATTCCATTTATTGTAATGTACAGAAAAATTGAACTATTTTTGAATATGCTTTGTGAGCATTTACACTTTTTTCTTTTCCAATTTCTTCAAGTTTATTTTATTCAATGTGTGTCTTTATTATCATAACTAAAATAGTCTTAACTGAAATAATCAGTACATCTCATTTAATTTCAATTTGATTTTATGCTTAGTTATTTTAATTTTTTTATCTCTGGTCTTATGCCAAATTAGACTAGTATCTCTCCATTACTTTTCCTCCATTGATTAAAAATATATGCTAGTATCCCCACACACCTAAATGCTGGTTATCCTTATGCATTCTACAATCATATATTCTTCTTTTCCATTTAATTTTCCACTTAGGAACACCTATACACTATGATAATAAAAAGTGAGGCTAGAGTATGCTTACATTCTTTAGATTTCCTTTCATAACATGAAATTGCTACTTCTAATCTTAGAATACATTTTTGATACTAATCTTATCTTTTTACAATTGGATTTTTCTAATACAACTGTAAAATTGTATTACTATATTAGTAGTTGTAATACTATATTAGTCTCCATTCTACTGCTTTTTATGAGTACCCTCAATTCATTAACTTTTTTCCTTTCCCTTTCTTCTTCAGCCTAAAATCCTACTTTAATTATTTCAATAGCATTGCAACATGAAATCTTCATTGATACTCTCCTTTTATTACCTCAAACTATTGAAAATTTACCTCTAGATGAATGTATTTCTCCTTGCAGTTTTTATTTTTGCTTATTTCTAGGACTGTTGAATCTACTATGTTATTAACTTAAATGTGTCTCTGATGTGAATTAAGTATGGTGATGATCAGTTTATATGTATACATGGGCATATACACACATCCTTCTATCAAACTTTCAAGATTATAATTATTATATCTATTCTAATAATGAAATATCTGAATTTAAGAAAGATTGCATGAATGATAATGATTATACAACTGGCTAGTGATGAAGAGGATTCAAACTGTCTCCAAAGTTTATATAATTTTCACTATGTAGTATAAGCCCCCACCTTTTATGTTTTTATTTTTGCATAGAAGAACTGGTTGTAGGCCAGAGGTTTAGGGGGTAAGAGGTTTCACAATAAACAGAGTGGGGAACAGAAGAGGTAGATTTACTGACATACACTGGTGAGGGGAAGCAGTGGGTAAGACAGGGTGGTCTGTGTACCATATGTGGTTTAGCTCCCTGGCCAAGGATCAAACTCAGGCCTTAATGATGGCTTAACCCCTAGGCCATCAGGGAGGCCCCTTAGCCATTTTAATGCCAATGTGCTGGTATGTGAATGCTGTGCTATCTTTTCAGAACTTACATATTTTTGTCAAAACACCTTATACTCTTATTCAGAGATATCAGCATTCATAATAAAGCAATCAGTACCTTTAATCCATAGCATAAATGAGCCAAACTTTATAAATTTGCTGACAGATTTGAAAATTAGTATTATTTTATTTAAATGGTATTTTTAAAATTCGTTGCTTATTTCTTTTACTGCTACTTATTTTCAGTAACAGAAAATTCTACTTAGTTTAAATATTTGCAATAAATACTTGTATATCAATATGTTCCTTCTCATAGCTAAATTTTTTAATTGAATAATGTTTTTCATAACATTTGTTCACTTTTCTCGAAGTAAGCTTTTCAATATAACACATTTTAATTCCAGAAAATCAATTAGAACTTTGTCACATTTTCGGGCTCAGATAGATTCATGTTGCATTGGTTGTGAATGAATAGGATATTTGATTTCATAGAGATAAGTGACCTTTTGGAAACAGCAATTAAAGTTAACTTGATATGATTAATAAGCCAAAAAGGGAGAAAAAGCTTAGAGTGAAGAACTCCTTTCCAATGATCAAACACATACAAGCATTGTTAGAAGTGTATTTATTAAGTCCTAGAATTGAAATTACTTACATATGAGAATTAGTCAAATTCTTTTTAAGTAAATGTGTTAATTGTTCATTTTTATTTGTTTAAGTAATTTGTTTAATATATCACATAAAAATACAAAAAGAAGTACTTTTTACACAATGTGCTTACATTAGGATGACTAGAGAGATTATGTTTATTGAACCCTATATTTAAATATTAGTTTGTAAGATGGTATTCTTTCACATTAATTAAATGTGGGAATGATTAAAGACTTAACTGATAAAGATTTTGGTATATCGGGTCTCCCCGGTGGTGCAGCGGGTTGAGCGCCACACTGTGAAGAATGCACTGCACAGCAGTGTGAATTGGAACCCTGGCCAGGGAGGAGCCCCACGTGGCACAGCAGACCTCTCTTGCCTTGCCCGCTGCTCCCCTCAGCAGAGTATTTTAGTAGATCTGCCTGTTCTGCTCCCCACTCTGTCTCTGGCGAATCCTCTCACCTCCTGTGACTCTGGCCTGTACCCCAGTTCTTGTATGCATAAATAAATAAATCTTAAAAAAAAAGATTTTGGTATACCTGAAATGATCCTCTTTATTATGACTCCATTCCTGTCAGTTTATGTATAATTTCATAAGTCTATTTATTTATTTGGTATTTTAGACTGACATATATTAAAAGATTTCAGATAGGAGAATTGTTGACTAAAAATAGAAGATTGTTATGTAAAAGAAGACAATTTTGCTTCCAGTTATACAGAAGTCATTATCATATTCCCACTAAGATTTAAAAGGCACTTATATATAAATAACTCATGTATATATTATACATATATACATATGATGTATTTTAATTATTTGTTGTAAATATTTATTAAATGTTATTACAAATAATAATGTATATAATGTATATGTACATTTATTACTTATGTATATGCTAATGATCATAGGCAAACATTAAAAGAAGCTCAACATGTGGGTGAAGATGACAACAGTGAGTCATACCATCCATTTCGTTTTACAATTTGATCGTTTAGTACATGAATTTTCTGAGAACTGTACTATGCAAAATGCAGCTATGATTTTGTAATATTTTAATAAAATAAAAGAAGCTTTTTTTTTACACATTTATGGTTAGTGTTAATTCAGGTAAACTATGTATTCAAAAATTACAGATCTTAGAGAAAATTTTAAGTCAGAGAATAGAATTAGATATTATGATTTAAATTTGAGATACAACTTGAAGGACCTACATGTATTAGACTGTTATGTTTGTTAATTTTTATCTATCAGGCTTAATAATACACTTTAGAAGAAGTGAAGTCTGCATGAAATTTAGTTTGAACTGAGTAGAAGTAATTATAACCTGATCTTTTGGGGATAGAAGGACATTGAGATGTGGTTCTGCAAGTGCAAAGTTGCTTTCTTATAGAGGGTCAGCTTTCATGGAAGAATGATGAGAAAATGATTTCCTCAACAAAGGGAACAGACAATGTGCCCATATCTGTCTCTGTCATATAAGAAATAATGTTGATTCTAATACAGAGCAAATCTTTCCTTCAAGAAGAGATGTTCTTCAGAAAATAAAAACAAAAACAAAAACAAAAAAAAAAACCCAGACAGCTATCAAAGGCATAAATAAAAAGTTTTTTAAATGAAAATAAAATTTTACTTTAATTCAACTCTTTAAATTAATTATTGATATATTAGTAGCAGCTCTGAGACAAAATAACCACTAACACACAATAAAAATATTTCAAGCAGGGACTATGTTAAACATTTCAGGAAAGCAGCAGCAAAACTTGGGCAAGGAAAGAGAATAAGCCAAGAAGACCACAAAGATTACAATTCAGCAACTGGGAACAGAGAGTATATATGGTTCTTGTTATAACAAAGTACTGAATTATATACGTCTCACTGTAAAATCTAGTTTCTGCATTTTCCAGAAACTGTATTTTCCCTTAAATATCCCATTATTCAGACCAAGTGTTATTGCCTATAGATCACTGGACAGAGGAATGAAGATCAAAACATAAAATGAAAACAGTCAGTTACTAGGTGATATGAGAAGATGGAAATACTGCTAAAGATAATTTCTTATTATGTAGAAAAATATTGTTTTAAATCTTAAAATTCTAACAACAGAGCAGTTTTCTTTTGGAAGCAATCCTAAAAAATACTGAGGCTAAGTACACACATTAATGTATTAAGATAGACACTGTTAGGGCCTCCCTAGTGGGCCCAGGTGTTAAGTCTCAGCACAACCACTACCACTGCGTTGGCCTGAGTTTGATCCTCCCAGGGAGCTAACTCACATGGTACAGAACACCTCTCCTGTTTCTTCTGAGGCTCTCCTTAGCATTTTATTTCATTAAATCTGCCTGTTCTGCTCCCTACTCTGTCTCTGGTGAATCCTCATACACCCGGCACCTCTGACCTGCACCCTGTTCTTCTATACAAAAATAAAGAAATGAAATCTTAAAAACAACCAACAAAACATAACCATAGCTGTATTATTTTCAATTATGAAATAATGGCTGTGATGGCTAACTTTTATATCAATGACCAGACCATGGGATGCCCATATTTGGCTAAATATTACTTAGGATAGGTCAGTGAGGGTGTTTCTGGATAATATTGACATATAAGCAGGTAGATTTGAATAAGCCACTTTGTTCCTCCCTCGGTGGGTGATTCAACCAGTTAGTAAATGTCTGAAAAGAACAAAAAGGCACAGTGATATTCACTCTACTCATCTTTTAACTGGGATTCAGGCTCATTCTTTTGCCTTTGGACCAAACTTGAGTCAATTTGGAACTTAACCTTTGGCTCTCATGATTTTCAAGTGTTTGGACTCAGAGAAAGTACCCTATCAATTCTTAGGGGTCTCCAGCTTGGCTACTATAGGTCTTGAACATTTAATGCCCCATAATCACATGGGCCATTTCCTAATTTTATAATTGTATTCTATTGGTTACTTTTATCCAGTTGGTTCTGCTTTCTCTGGAGAAGACTAATACCAGGGGCAATCAAATTGCTCAATAATAGATAATGTGTTAAAATTTAGATTGACTAGGGCCTTCCTCGAGGCACAGGAATTAAGCACTGCACTGTGGGATTTCTGCAGCAACTGCAGCATGAGTTTGATTCCCACATATCGCAGCAGACCTCTCCTGCCTGGCCCACTACTCCCCTCAGCAGTGTATTCCAGTCCATCTACCTGTTCTGCTATCATTCTGTCCCTAGTGAATCCTCTCACTTCCCACGACTCTGGCCTGTACCCCAACTCTTGTGTGCATAAACAAATAAATCTCAAAAAAAATGTACATTGACTAGCACAAACTCTTTCAGCAATGCTAGAATTTAAGTCTGTCTTTCTGATATTCCACACAACATAATATTGCAACCATACTATAAAAATGAAATTGTATACAATCTTCTGTATTTTAAGTGAGACAAGTTTTTATGTTATTCCCTACAGGATTACCAAGATTACATTTGATAATTTTCATACCAACTATTGTGGATTGAAAAAAGACCAGAAATTTGTCACTCCCTTTGAGAATTGCAATCTTATTCTTTATCCGTTTGATTCTGGGTTGTATCTATATTTTTTGTGACCCACAGAATATGATAGGAATGATAATGAGCCAATTCTGGACTTACTTTTATTTTATTAATTTTTAAAGATTTATTTATTTATGCATACAAGAACTGGGGTACAGGCCAGAGTCTCAGAAGGTGAGAGGATTCGCCAAAGACAGAGTGGGGAGCAGAACAGGCAGATCGACTGAAATACACTGCTGAGGGGAGCAGCGGGCGAGGCAGGAGAGGTCTGCTTTGCCATGTGGGTCCCCTCTCTGGCCAGGGGTTGAACTCGGGCTGCTGTGCAGTGTATGCTTTACAGTGTGGTGCTCAACTTGCTGTGCCACCAGGGAGGCCCTGAACTTTTAAAGCAGCTCCTATATCCTGCCCTTTTTGATTCGGTCACTAGATAGTGAGGAAGCCCAGAAGTCATGTGGACAGGCCCCAGAAAACTAGGGACCTTATCTGAACATCTGAATTTCCAGCCTCAATCATCTACTTAGCTGTGAGTGTGAGCCATTATCAAGCTAATGTTCTAGTGTTAGTTGAGCCTACTTACCTGAGAACGTTATTTAGAACAAGGATGCACTATGCCTTAGTCTTAAGTTATAAGCCAAACCCATCAGCATATTACTGATGGTTATTTCAACATAAGCCATAGCTTCCAAGCTACACTGAGCTTTTCTCTGGCATTAGAGTGAACTCCCAGGAATTCCATGAGGTATTTTAAATTTTAGAGAGAAAAGCACTACTTGATACCTGTCAGATATGCATAATATACCCATTTCTTATATAATAATTTTATTATTTCAATTGTGATAACATTAGTGTTCTCCCCATCAGGTATCAATACTACAGGGTACTCACCACTAAATTGCCTGTAATTCAACTTCATACTCCTTTGTGCTTCCTTCCCCCTTTTTATTTTCTATTCCTCCCCCTCCCCACCTTTGGATACTTGAGTTCTGTATTTAGTTTTCAAGAATTAGTTTCTAAGGTTTTTATCTATGGTTCTTAGTTTGCTTTCTCTATATTCCACATGTTAGTGATTCCATTCAGCGTTTATTTTTTTTCCTTCTGACTTATTTCACTTGGCCTTAATGTTTCAACATCATCCATCTTTTTGCAAATGGTGTGAACTTACCTTTTTTTGATTACCAAGTAATAATACATTGTAAATATATGCCACATCTTCTTTATCAACTCCTCTATCTTTGGTCATTTAAGTTGTTTCTGTATCATAGATATTGTAAATAGTGCTGTAGGTTTCCTTTCTAAAAATTAGTGTTTTTGTGTTCTTTGGGTAGAAACCTAGGAGTGGAATTGTTGGAAAATATGGCAGATCTATCTTCTGTTTTTTTGAGAAACCTCTATTCTGCTTTCCATAGGAGTTGGACCAGTCCTGACCCCCACCAGCAGTCTAAGACGGTTTTTCTCTAAACCCTTGACAGCACTTGTTTCTATTCATTTTGATGTGAGCCATTCTCAGTGATGTAAGATGGCATCTCATTGTGGTTTTGATTTGCATTTCCTTGATAAGTAACGATGAGCACTTTTTCATGTGCCTATTGGCCATCTGTATGTCTTTGGAGAAGTGCCTATCTTGATCTTCTGCCCATTTATTGATTGGATTATTTGTTTGCTTCATGTTGAGTTATGTAAGAGGAATGGGAGAAATATTTCTAAAAAATATTTTATCAGACAGAGGACTGATAAATAGATGTACAAAGAGCATATAATTCAATAATTTCATGTGGTTCAGTTTCAACATTAGAATGGGCAAAAAATCTTTCAGTGACAACATATCTTCACAATGCTGACTTTTTGGATGTTTTAAGGAAAACAGCAAAAACTGTGAAAATCAGTGTGGAACAGAAAATGAGGATGGTGGTGTCCAGTATAACCCCATGGTTTAGAAAAGTAGTGCCTCCCCAACAGGTGCAGATCCATTTATAAGTGATTTTTGCGATTATTTAGAAGTGAAATATCTTCCTGTTTTATGTGCATTGTTTTTGAAATGGTATTAAGTTATTAAAGATATAAACACTTCCTAAGTTGTTTAATACATCTTCATAATAAAGAGAAACTTTTTTCTGGAAGTGCAACAAAAATACTAAGACCCTAAGCCCTACACACTGAGGAAATTTGGAAAAATGTGCCATAAATATGTATAGAACATTTTGGTACATAAATATTAAATTTCTTGTAAAAATGTTTATGATAAAGTTATTAAGTGAAAAAAATAGTTTGCAAAATAGCATGGTATTATATGTGATATATATACACATACATTTGTATATAAAACTGGTAAATACATATTTTCTATCTATATCATCTATCTACCTACTTATTTTTAAATAAATAATGAAAATAGATAAATAGATATGCCTGGATGTTTAGTGTTTAACTGCAGAGAGTGGATTATGGACTATAGAGAGGTGATATTTGCAAGCTTTGATATCAAACTTTTATTCTAATCTATTAATTGCTATCTGTTATTACATGTATTTTGGATATGGTACTTTGCTGTGCTTTAGTTTCTTAATCTCTAGGACAGTTACAATTATGAGTAAATTCTAGAGTATTTGTGGGAATTAATTAATTGTTTAAATTATTGATTGCAATGAGTATCATGGAATTTAATAAATATTAGCAGATATTATTAAAGAGCTTTCTTATTTCTGAAACTTTATGCTTTATGAAATGAAATATTTTGCAACATTAAGCATTTTTAGAAATATCATTAAAGGAGAGGAATGTCATGTTACTCATTTTTGGGCTACAAATAAAATATATTTTTTTCTAATTTCTTCTCTCATTCTTACCATTTTCCACAGTTCTAATATTGCTTACAACATCTGACAGAAATACAGTGGAGATATCACACACCCCCATAGACCATACTGAAATTGCATATTCTAAAAACAACACTGAATCAAAACTACTTTATTGAGGGACTTTCTGTGATAAAATATTGAAGTAAAAATTAAATAAAGATTAAACTGAGAATTTAGGTAGGAAAGTATCAGTTCTAACTTTCAGTGGGAAAGTTTAGTTGAAAATGTTCAAAAGTAAGATGAAATGAGTTACAGCAAGTGGTCTAGGACTGAGGGTGGTGAGAGATTGTGCATACACATCTTCGTCACATGTGTACCTTTTGTTTTAGTTATGCATGTTACTGTGAGTGCATGTGTGTGTGGGTTTGTGTGTGTGTGCATTTTTATTGTATTATTTTGTATTGAGGTAGTACTGGTTTACAACTTTGTACATAATTCATAATTACAGATTCATGCCTCTTCAGATGTGTATAATAACACCATCCCCACTACCAAGGCACCTTTAGTCCTCCACCACATTGAGTCCCTTCCTAATCTTCCTTTATTGTCATTATTATGACAATATTTGATATATTGACATTATTATGACAATGTTTGCTGCACCTATAAATAAATTGATTATAAGTAGAGTTACAAGGTTAATGGATTTGAGAAAATAGATTTTAATATTACCTAGACAAAAAGCAAAATATTTCCCATCTAATTATGGGTGTAATTACTTTCAATATATGTTTGTAAAATTGTTGACCAAATCTTTTTAAAAATTCATGATATAGTAATATATTAGAATAAAGTTAAATTACTCACTTTAATACAAAGAGATACTGAAATTTTATCGATACTATATAAAAGTATTTACTTAAACTATGACTTGGTTTACAGCTATATCTAATGCACAACACAACAAATTATGAAGCTGACTCCCCTAACTGAAGTTTAGGAAACATTGCAATACAGTAAAGGAATGAATTTGACAAGTTTTAGAGGAACAAGAGCAGAAAAGTGACCAAAAGTCAGTTTTGAATATTTTAATAGAGAGAGAATCTTTATTCTTCTCCTTATAACTTTACTTTTCTAACTTACCAAAAACAAACCAAAAAAAGCCTATTGTTCCTTGCCTTTGACATGTGATATTGTGAATGTGTCACAGTAAAGGCCAGCTCCTGACTGGTGATCTTATCAAGAGGACCAGCAAGGGCTTCAGCAGGTATTCCCACCTCAGCTTGCATTAGTGACCCAGAGGGAACACCTTCCTGCCACTCATATTATAACATTCCACATCTGATATTGGCCCTTTTCCATGAAGGGTACATTTTCCAAACTGAATTTGTAATTGTCATAGGAAGGCAGATTTTCATATATACAATATTTGACATTGTACAGTTAGATTCACATTGGGAAAATTAGAGTCCATCCCAATCCAGGAGTCAATTTCACTTTTAAAAACTTTTATTATTATTCTTGATAATGTTAAAACAGCTAATTTTTAAAAACATGACATTTTTATGCATAACTAAAATCCTGAGTTTTGTATAAGTAAAAATAATAGTAAAAAGTTACATAAACTATTTCACATATTGTATACATATTTGAAAATTGGAACTGTTTCTAGAACCTGTGACAAACTCGTCACAACTAACACAGTTCTAATAGTTTCAATGTTTATCAAAAATTCAATTTGTATTACTTATCAAGTAGCATTAAAATCTAATTAAAAGATATTTATGAAACTTTCAAGGTAATTGGAGAACAACTATATCTCATAAGATCCTTAAATATGAAACTTCAAGATAATAGGAAATGATACCTTATGACTTCTATGTCTATCACTATGTTGTTTGAAAGAAAGAAGTAAATCCATGTCATGCTTCCTTACATCTATCCTAATAATATATTAGTTTGTGTAGGAGGAATGGTGGAGTCAAGGTTTTTCAGAGAAGTTGTTCTTTCTGTGTTTTGTATGAAGTCTTCATGTTAATAAGAGTAATAATTTACCTCGACAGTGATCACCTTTTATTGTTTTCCTCTCCCCTTTATCTTTTGTTAAGCTTATTTAAAAGAAGAGATGAAAATTATGGTAAGGAACACAAATTCTGTTTTTAAATATTAATTATGAAGAATCATAAAAAGGTTATTTGTGACAACTAAAGTTATCAAAATAAATACACATCCTTTTTTAATTTTGTAAATTTTATAACCTTCCTAAAATTATTTTAGTAAATAAAACAGCTTTTATGCTAAGGTATATTTAACTCTAAAAAACTATTTTCTTCATGTCTGGACCCACAAGATAGACATTATCTATGGTATTCTTGTGTCAACCCAGTTATTAATATAAATCACGTTAACAGGCAGTTTATAAATGTCATGAAATCATACATGTTCTTGGAAAATAATGTACCTTTGTGTCAGAAATAGAAATGCGACATTTAGTAAAAGACTAAAGAAATATAGCATCTCTTTGTGTGATAGAAAAATTTTGTTAAATATAGAGATGTTGTCATCAATTTGTGCACTCTTTTAAGCTCCACCCTACTCCACCCAATGCTACTGGTTTCTTCAAAGGAATGAAATGCTTTATCTTCTTGACAGAACAAATTGACTGGAAAATTGCACAACCCCCTCAGCAGATGTTCTTTCCCATTTAGTTTGGAAATTTACACTGCTGTACAGTTTTTCTAAGACCCATGTGGTGATAGGCTTGTAGAATATAATTAACATATACAGAATTTACTACAAAGTATACACTGAATATAGTTATTCTTTATGTAGTCAAATACTACTTGGGTATTAAACAATAATACATTTTAATTTTGTAAAAAGTTATTAAACATCCAACATATTTAAGTTACTCTAGTTTGTCCTACAAACACTTAGCATTTTCCTACCCAAGTGAAATTTCAGGGTCCAAATTGCCATATGTTTTTGCCATAATGTATGAAGCTAAGAGTCAAGAATGTCAGGTAACAAAGAATAGGAAAAAGAAACCAATTTTGACTTTCAATTCCCTGCATCATATTGCTATCAGTCTAGCATACTAATCTGTGCAAATCAGGTGGCATCTTCAAAATTATAATGCACACCATTGAACTAAGCATCTGTATAACAATCTGAATTGTCATCTCTTTGTGAACAGTATACTACAACTTACTGTCATTTAATTCTAAAATGATATCCATCTACATAAGTCTAACGTAGCAAGCTTATCCTTGAACTTCCTTTACTTTTCAGGTGTCCAAAACTATATTTTGCCAAGCAGTTAAAAATTTTAAAAAGTAAGGCAACCAGTCCTCAATAAAAGACTATCAAGCTGTTCAATAAATTGTCTATAAAAATTTCAAAGTAGATGTTTTCATTCCCCACACACTGAAATTCTTTGCAAATCTGTGTAGTGCATTGGTATTTTCAGCTCAAGAGATCAATTTTAGAGAGGAAAGGGAGTAAACCACTCCAGAAGTGGAAGAAATGCCTTTAATAGTTATTCCTAAAATTACAGTAAGAAAAAAATTCAAGATAATATTGGTGTAAAGGGAAATAATGATTGCCATAGTAACATGATTTATAGATAGGGAACAGTTCTATACATAAACTTTCATTAGGATAGCTCATTTTCTATTGCAGTTTACACTGATTCCTAAAAAGTTGCATTCATAGACATGATCATATTCTAAAACAAAGTGAAAAAATAAATTTTAGAAAATAAATTTTAGAGCAATCCAAATATTTTATTTTAAATCCAACAAAAAAGGTTATGTTTTCACCACTTTTTCTTACTTAAATGAGTCAAGGTTTTCCATCGGTAAAGCTCTCATCCTGTCTCCAAAACACTAAAATTCTACTTCAGGCATTTCTAATAATTACATATGCCTCATTGTTCAAGTCATTCTCTGGATGCCTTACTCCCTATCTATGAAATTAGCAACTTCCTGGTTCCTGACAAATCTCTGTCAGACACAATGAATTTTGGAAAGACAGTAGAATTTTGGAAAGGTCAGCAGAAGGGGTCTTTGTGAAAGCTTTACTCTCATACCAAGTAACATGGATTTTATCCTATAGACAAGGGGCTTTTAATGATTTCAACCACAGCAGCAACATCAATTATCAATGCTATGGGGTTAGAGGTCTGAAGAAAATCCAACACAGTAAAATTGACTTATGAAAGTTATGATTACTAAGTAATAATGGCAGTAAAAAATCTATTTTACATTTGGTTTTTAAATAGGTTATAATGGAAAGAAAAAAATCAACTGGGAAAATTATGAAGAAAGCAGTATTCTATTTGATATGTTTAATTTCACATGATGGCACAGACCTAGAAATGGTTCATTTTCTCTTTTTAAAGAGAAAATATTTTTTTTGAGATGTGATTTGCTTTTACAAAAAAAAAAAAATTCTGCTTATATACATTGCAATCAGCAAAAAAAAAAAAAATGGAAACGGCAAATATGATAGTGAAAAGATAAAGGATAAAGTTACTCAGAAATGAACACAGCATATTGTTATAATCACACATCAATAGGCTCAATTTGTATTGTGGTTTTAGGGTGTTAGGATATTCAAACACTATTTGCTTAGTTGACTCATTTACCCCTTTGATGAGATTATTTTTATATTGTTTTTGTATAAGGAAGAGGAGAAAAAGACTATGCACTCTAGTTCATGTATTCATTTATAAGTTTTGAAATTATAAATTCATTTATAAACTTTTCTATTTGAAATTATATAAAATTATTGATGTTTCTAGTTTTTAAATACTTGCTAAATCACCCCTTATATAATAAACAGTTAAATTTGGTGGAATTATGAGAATATATATATTAAAATTATGGTGCCAGCTTTTACTAAGTAGACTCAGTTCAGGAGTTCAGGCCACTGAATCTCATAAGGAAATTAGGATGCCAGTACATCAGTGGTTAAACTACTGCTAATAACTGAAGTCCCTTCTTTTTTTGTTAAGCACACTATCAGCAAGTTAAATATAGTATACAACTTTCTGAGTAATAAGGACATCTGGTAGGGGCTATTTTTTGTTTTTATTATTTTGGAAACTGAGAAATTATTCAGTATAAACAGAAAATTCTAACTGATGAAAGTAACTAAACACCCCCATTATTATTAACACTGCAGGTGCTTCACAACTCAGAAGAGTTTAAGTCAAACATGTTTTTGATGAATATACAAACTCTTCAATGTTTTGTAAATACCACTTGGACAAAACAAATACAAGTGCAAAAACAAGCTCTCTCTCCCCCTCCAAAAAGCATAAATGGTTTCAAAATGATAATATATCAGAAAATATCTATATATACTTACATGAATTCTTGTGTTCCTATAAATTACATAGGTAGGTATTCCTTTTTTTTCTTATTTCTGAAATACTACTTCTTTTTGTCATCAAATAAACAAGCCAAATATCTTTATGTGTGTGTATATATATATAATAGGTTATATTATACATGTACAATCTATTACAAATGTTTTATGGGATAATCATCTTGTTTAGATATTTTATAACACACAGAATGGTAATTCTTAAATTTACAATTATTTCAAAATAATAGTGTGGGTGTGAAATACTTCCATTTCCCTCAAAGGTAAACACTCTTAGCTGTGTAATAAAATTTTCAGATAAAACACAAAATAACATTTAAAAGTATATACAACACTGGTAGAGTAAAATTTGCCTGACTATGAGATAAAAATAGATAATCTAGGACATCCCTAGTGGCACAGGGGTTTAAGTCTCAGAGCTATGAGACTATCCCCAGTCATGGCAGTATGAATTTGATCTCTGGCCAGGGCGCTAATCCACATGGCACAGCAACCTCTCCTGTCTCCCTGTTGCTCCCCTCAGTAGTGTATTTCAGTGGATCTGCCTATTCTGCTCCCCACTCTGTCTCTGGTGAATCTTCTCACCCTCCCCACACCTCTGGCCTATAACCCAGCTCCTGTATGCATAAATAAATAAGTCTTTAAACATAAGTTATTCTATAGTCACATGGCTCTCTAAGGCTGCAGTCTACTACATGTGTTTCAGCAAAAGCAGTCAGCTTATTTGGGCTCCATTCACTCATACCTTGTATCACTGATTTAGATTGCCTTATTCAATTCTTTGACTTGAATTACATTATCCATCAAATCCTTTTCAAATCAACTGACTAGAATGAATATTATCTATTTTGTTATGTGCTCTTTCGGTTTTAATCCACCTCTATTTCCATACTCCAGCCTATGTGTTTGTTCAGCAAGCCTTGGTTTTGTCTGATCATCAGTCCAATTATTTACACATCATTTAAATTTTAATAACTTAAATCATAGGAATTTAAAGAATAATGGGGCTCAATAGAGGTTAGTAAATATTCTTTTGCTGGAAGTATTCACATATAAGTTAACTCTCCATGGCCCAAAGCTTATGTGCTTATGACATAATTCATAAAATCTGAAAGTTGACTACTTCCTGCCTACAGCTGATAACAGCAAGAAAATTAAAACTGAAAAGTAGGCAGAAATAAATTCTTGAGAACTACAATCCAAATGTATCAGGGACTCATTCTGTAACAATTTTTAAAAGTAGATCAAAGTTAACATCTTTAACCACTGAAAATCAAGCCGGTACTACTATCTCCCCATATTTCATTACCAGTGTAATCCATTCAACATTTATAATATACATGCAAATCTCCATAAATTGACTAAGTCATGGTCTTTCCTTATGTTTTAATTCTCAATTTCAAAATTGTAATTTCAGGAATAGTCTAAAAATTTCTTCAAACAAAGACGAAGGTACCAGTTCTCCACAAATCACTACAGTGATTTTCTTTATTACTATGAATTTACTACCACTATTCTTTTTTTTTAAGATTTATTTATTCATGCATACAAGAGCTGGGGTGTAGGCCAGAGGTCTGAAGGATGAGAGAATTCACCAGAGACAGAGTGGAGAGCATAACAGGCAAATCTACTGAAGTACACTGCTGGAGAGACAGGAGAGATCTGCTGTGCTGTGTGGGTCAGCTCCCTGGCCTGGGATGGAACTCAGGCTGCAATGTCTGCCCATAGCTTCATAGTGCTGCAACTTAACCCTGTACACACCAGGAAGGACCCTACTATCACTATTCTAATTGTAAATTACTTTTCAGAGTGATTAGGGTTTAGAAGAAGTAGGAGGTTTTAGGGTTTAGGAATGCACTTCAGAAAAAAATGTGATCTCAGTTTTATGTACTCATTTAAGAAGGAGCCTCTTGAAAATTTATCTTACTGTAAAGTATCATTTCCACTTTTCTCTTTAAAAAGGATGATAGCTGGAAAGGGCACATTTAGTGCACATAAGACTGAGTTTAGTGTGTATTCAGATGTATCACAGACTTCTGTATAAATACTAACTCTCATTTGTTTGTTAAAATAACTGTCACAGAAATTGAGCTGATAATTTATTGCATAGAAATATCGAATATTCTGAAGAAAAACACATTGTGAAATATTTCAAATAATAAAAATCATGGTGGTATTAATATGTCTATAAATATTTCTAAATTAGTATTTCACTGGCACAGAAAAGGCACAAAAGGGTCTGATTTGTGTGTGTAGGTGTGCATGTGTGTGTGTCCAGGAGTAAGCTAATTTTAATGATTTAGGATATAGGATAAAGATAACAAATGTAATATACTAAACAGAAGAAAAATTGTTCTGATTAGTGATAGACAAGTCAATTAGTTTTTCAGAAAACTTGCCATGGGTGCTATGATTCTAACACATACTGTTGAAGTTATTCTATGGCTCATGCTTTAATATATCTACTACTGCCCCCTTAAATGAATAGCTGACAATTACATGGAAAATTATTCTAGTATGCATAATATAAACTCATACGTGCTTAAGTAGACACTGAACATTATTTCACATATGAATACACTTTGGTGGTTTTATACTCTGGACATTTTGCTATGCCTGAACACTATTATCATAAAAATGTATTAATACAAAAAGTGGAATAGTGTGAAAAAATTAATTTAATGAATTTATTATTAAAGTACAAAATTTGTGTTAAGAAAAACTAGACTTTTATCTTCAGCGTAAACATACTCCAGTTGCAGATTACAGTTGGAATACATCAAAATATGAAATGAAGTATTGTCACTTTAAATGTCATATAATTGTTAATATCTCCAATTTCAGATAGCCATTATATTGTAAAAAGAAGTCATTATATGCTTTACAATTATTACTCAATGATACTAAATATGTGTATCTATTTTTTTAATATTTGTCTTCTACAGCATAATTTATTCTTCTTAATAAAAAAGAATAAAGTACCAAGAGAAATCTCTTTTTCTTGCATTTATATGTCAAGATTTATATGTCCATAATTGTATTTTTCAGAGATTTTTAGCTAGTTATAAAATTTAGAAAATGATAAATATTATTAAATTTCAAATATTAGGTCATTAAAATTTTCCCTGGCATGTACATTTTCTGGAAAATAAAATTCTCCATGAAAAACAGATCTTAATGTGAATTCATGTATTCTTATTTCAATTAAGCATAGATTTGCATTAAATTCTTATGAATTTTTTTCAGATTTAGTAGTCTAGCATTTTTACAAAAGTAAAAAGTTACTTAAAAATTATGCATTATATTACCTTAACTGTCCAACATTATGAACACTCAGTACTTGGAGTTATTAAAAATTAAAAAAAATTGAGTTAACTTAAAAAACAATATTTCAATAACAAAATTTTTCGTGCTATAAAACAAGATTTGACTTTTGCCTTAAAATTAAAAACAGGAAGTCTCTTCAATGTGTCCAATTTCCTAAATGTGTCTAGCAGAAAAGCATTCGTAGGCACAATCTTTAAAGTTAACTGAAAGGGTAAAGTTGCTCATGTTACTCATAAGAGCAACTTGGTTCTCTTATGTTTTATTCATTGAACCAGAAAGTGGTCAGATGACCCTAAATTAGATAGAGAGGACTTAAGTTTCTGTACCATAAGAACTAAAACTATAAATATGTTAAAAGGGACTAATGGAAAGGCAGGATAATAGTATATTCATGACTGAAATCCAGTCTTCATTTTTTTATTTAATTTATATCAAATAATAAGATTTTAATTTTCTGCTTATATCTCTTTAGAGTCCTTACTAGTATTGCAATAATAATAAAAAAACCTTATTAAAGAACCATGATAAAGAAGGTTATTATTTACTAAAATGTGTTCTGTATAACACTGGTAATGAATATATTCCAGAAAGAAAGGAATTTTGTTTTAAAGTATATTTAATCCTGCTTCTTTATATATCACTTGGAGGTTTTTAATGCACATTTTCATTTAACATTGCATGATGAGCATATTTCTAGACCATTGACTAATCTTTGAAAATATTTTTTAAAGACTGCATAATCAACCAATATACAGTTTCTCTATAATTTATCAATTGCTCTATATTAACATAAGGATTTTCTGTAGTCTGTTTTATTAATAATTCTATATATAAAGTTTCATGCATATTTCTGATGTCTTTTATGGAATAAAACACTATAATTGGATATAATAATATTTCATAATGGATGAGTATTTTAGTGTTCCTGCCAAGCATTGCCAAATTGCCTTCCAGAAAGTTATATCAAATGTTATATCCAAATGAGTGCATTACTGCATATATCCCAAAGTTACACACATAAGAGTTTTTACAAATCAACATAAAATCCCCAAAGAACAATGAGCAAAGCACTTTAAAAAGGAACATCTACTAGTTACAAATGAAAAAAAAAGTGCAAATCTTAAGTAATGAAAATATTGCGAATTAAATAAATTACTAAATATACTTAAAATATGCTTAATCCATTACATTAACCAAAGTAATCTGAGAATGAAAATTCTGCTTTAGATACTCTCATATGCTAATGGTTTGTCAACTTGGCCCAAAACTTTATGAAAGCAATTTAGTAATATTTATTATGGTCCTTAGATTAACTCATCCCCTTGATACTTTTTAGAGAATTAGAAGTGTGGATAGAAAAGTTTTATCTAAGAGTGATCAACACAGCCTCATTAATAAAAGCTAAAAATAACAAAATAATAATAATGGCCAAAAGTAGAAGACAGAAATAACTTTGTTGATACTGCTAATATTGTTTAATGATCCATTTTCTCCTACCTCTTTAGTATAACAACCCTAAAATGTTAATATATGGTCTCCTAGAATAAATACTGCAACGCTGAGCTTTTCTTTCACCTTAGGGTGGCTACTTGACTAAGTTCAGGCCAATTGGAAGCAAACACACAATTAATATACAACATCTGTGGTCTTTATACAAGAGAGAACCTCACTAATCATTTCTCCTTGTGATAATGTAGATGGTTAGAATGTGTTGAACAATCATCTTCACTCCTAAGATGGGACCATGGATTACAGAAGAACATACTCAATGAATTTCAGATCTCTGATGATTTTTATGTTTTAGGAAATTTCTGAACTATCTACATCTGAGACTTACATATGAAAGATAAAGCAAAGTGTTTAAAACATTTCTTTAAATTATCTTGTTTAAACCAGTGTTGTTTGGGTCACTTTTGTTACAGTAGTCAAAATTACTTAACTACGATACTTTCATGCCTCCTAAAGGAGTTCATTAATGTTTCAAAAATAAAGCAAAATTAATATTATTCCAATTTTCCAATGTATAGATATTAAAGGAAAATATTTTTAAAATGTAGTTCATATTGAGTCTTATTATGATAAAAAAAAAATCAGGCAAATCCCAACTGAGGGACATTTTACAAAATATATCATTAGCAGTTTCCAATTCTATCAGATCAGAACCAAGAAAAGTCCAGGCAACTGTTATAGCTAAGTAAAGACTAAGGAGGCATAAATGCTAAATGCAATATTACCTCCTGGATAGGCTCCAAATAGAAAAAAAATAAAAATTACACAAAATTAAGGAAATCTAAAAATAGCTTTAGTTAATAATATATTAATATTTGTTCTTTGATTGTGGCAAATTTGCCAAGTAATACAAGAGATTAACAACAGAGATAATTTGGTATGGGCTACATGGGAATGATGGGGCACAACATACTACAGAATAGCCACTGCCAAGGCAGGACTTCAACAACACGGAGTGTAGGCAAGGTCATTGCAGGGCCAAGACTAGATGCAGACTCACTGCATCTTCATATCCAAGTCTCCAAGGAAGGCATGACATAGCCAAGTACTGGATGGAGCACCATTTTTAACCACATAGAGAAAAGACACTGCAAGACAAGTCCTTCATATCTAGTAGTGGCTTTGCAAACTGTGCAAGACAATTAACCTATATGCACCTTTCTTATGCCCTGCTGGATGCCCACCTCTCTCCTATGACTATGGAGTCAAATGCTGAAATCTGGGACATGCCTAAGGACCACTGACACACATGCCTAAGAAAACAAGGGGAAAGTCATAGAGCTTGAAATAGGGTAGGATATGCCCACATAAAGTGATATTTGGGCTCTTTATTTCCTGGTAAGGAAGGTTAAGGCTCAAGTCTTAATCCTATACAGCCAAGAAACAAAGACGGAGTTTACAAGACTACCTTTTCAACAGAAAGTCTCTTACTATATCTACAAGTTTTCTTAAGATAAAAATCTACTCTTTAAATTATAATTTTTATTATATACATAATTATATATAATCTTTATTATTATAATTATTAAAGTGTTCTAGATACAACTGCAGGTATAGACTTTGCTATTGACTGTTAGCTCACTTGGTCCACTTGGGAGAAGCACATTACATCTCTAACTTCTGCCAGATTTCCCCTTCTGACTCCTCTTATTCCTGAGCCAAATGAATATTTTGGTTCATGATGGATATCAGCTTCTTCTGCATTTAACATGTTACATTGGAAATGGACGTTTGGAATTAGTGATTCATCAATTCAGGTCTCAGCTTTATATTGTGGATTTTAGTTTGTCTTTACCCTCCCCTGCTTCATATTTTTACCTTCCCACCTACCCTGCTAACCTCAGATCCGCCACCAGAGGCTGATACAATAGACACACATGAACTGATTAACCAGTTTCCAAACACAGAAAGTAAAATCCATAATAAATCCTATTAATTATATCACTCTGATGGTTATGTTTTGTGACCTAATTTTGTGTGCTGTAACTATGTAATCTATTATCATTTAATGAATATCTTTTTTATTATGTTGTTGCTGTTGTTGACGTAACATGGTTTATAGCCTTATATATGATTTAGAGGTATAAGATCACACCTTTAAGCTACATAGTCTCATATCTCACTGCCACTGAGGCACCCATAGTCTCCACTATCATCCCTTGTGTCCCCCTCTCACGTTGTTCTTTCCCCTTTCCTTCCCTATCTGGTAGTCTCAATTCTATAGAAGATTTCTAGGGTTTATTACTAGTTTAGAAAATCTTCTTTATTGAATCCAAATTGCTTTATTTCAAAGGCTGTCTCTGAATCAATCAACCACTACATGACTGACAACTAGAAGGTAGTATCTCCTTGAATTCCAATACAGTATCTTGGAACTTTCTCAAATAATGCCATTTTACAAAATGAATCAAGATAAACAGCCATTTTGTTGACCTCTCCATTGAAGAAGTAATAATATTAATGAAATCTACTATCTAATCAGTGTATGTTCTAGCTCTTTTCTGCTCTCAAATTCATTACATCTGTAATGAAAATAAAATATACTTTTAGTGGTCAAAAGACATAAAATGATTAATCTCATATCTACTAAGGGCATTTTTAAAAGTATCTCAGCCCAGAAATGTGACACTATAATCATTAAAAATCATATTCAATTTTAAAAGATACTAATCTTAGACTTTATATTGCTGGCAGAAACATAAAATTATATCCAGTAAGCTCAGATGCTCTGGATAATGGAAAAGCTCAGTTCTATGGTGCTGCCAGAAAATAATATGCTCTTAGAAATTCTGCAAGTTGAGTAGGGAGATAACTGATCAGAATATGACAAAGTGATGTTACAAATTGTTCAAAACAGAAAAATTCCAGATCCAAAGAGGTTTTTTTGGAGACACTGATTGAGGTCCAAGAGCAACATAATGGTACCAAATGGATAAAAACAACAATAAAGTCACTTCTCATGCATAATGCATAGACATTCTCTATTGGAGTCGCTATCACCATCTGGTGTCTAATTATTCCCGCCTCACACCACACGGTGGTATGCACCTAATGGAATGACTGTATATTATAATAACTCAGTACACAGACTCTTTGCTGCTAATTATAAGGTGCTCGTTGTTGTTGTTTTAAAGATCATGGAAATTCCATGGAATTTGGTGTGCACGGCTTAAAATAAATATTTTGTGGTGTGACTGTAGGAAAAGACACCTCTAGTTAGTTTTTAATTATCTAAATGATATATTATTCCTTTATATTTAATTAGTTTCTTCTAATATCTACATCACAGAAACTATAATCTTGATTCCCTATCCTATTCAGATTATCCTGTTTTCAAATTGTATCCTTTTTAAAAAACAAACATCTTTGGTTTTTTTGTAATTTGTTTTTGCCTATATTTTTCACTATTTGCAAATAAAATTTATTATTACTTATTAATAAAGAGTCTAATAACATGGTTTCAAATCCTGAACATGATCAATAATTTATCAACTACATTTTACTATGTACAAAAATTTCATATACAAAATAGTTTGCAATGAAAGTATATATTATCAGCTAGTGGGTGCTTGTTGTGTTGTGTTAGTATATTGCAAATTAATCTTTAGAATAAAATAGGTAAACTGGAGATATTTTTTATATATATAATTCTATTATTTAGTTACCAAATTCTATGTTGTGGTATATTTGCCTAAATATTAACATTTTATAACTTATTTTTCCATTTTGTAAACTCCATTATAGATGGTAATAGTTCTCTTACTTTATACACAAGGCTGACAGTTTTCATATGTATTCAATGAGGGGGACAGTTATGAAAACCGTGTGTGAAAACAACTGGGTGAAAAGTCAATCAGAAAACTCAAATCCACAATACTAGGTCAACTGTAATCATATTGGAAAATTTCCTTATGAATCTTTTACTCTTCATTTTTTTATGTTATTCTAGGAGAAAATTACATGAAAGTAGATTATAGTTATACTTTGAGACAATTATTTCAAGACCATTTGAGAGCACAGAAGAACTACTGAAGAGCTATTTAAAAAAATTACAGTTATATTTTTTAGAAGGCTTCTCCATTAACATTAATTATGTTTCCCCTAAAGTCATGATCTTAGGAGCCTTTTGAAAAGGCAAATTCACTCACCAACAGGTGAACACTTTAAGTTTTCAACTCATTATCATTTAACCTAAAAAATTTAAAGTAATCTCAATTTTTCTAAAGAAAAAGCTTTATTGAGATATATGTTCTAGAAATTTTGCCCAACTGGAGTTATAATTCATTGGATTTTAGTTTGTCTACACAGTTGAGTGTTCATCATATATTCACAAAAATGTCTTCAGTTTAAAAGATCCCTCTTGCCAAATAGCAATCACTCCCATTCCTTTCATTTTCACTACCCCAGTCCTAGCAAACTTATTTTTTAAAATTTGCCTTTTAATTTCGATAGAAATGGGGGTGGGGGGGAGTGTTCTCAATTCATAGATAATACAGTATGCAAATCACTAAGTGATCACTATGTGATCTTGTGTTAGTAACATTAATGGCCAGGCAACGTACCTTTAACCCTATCCTATGAAATGATCAAAACCCTTTTAATGAAATACAGGAATATAGCAACAGGAGGTAGCTTAACCTTCAGCTCAAGCGTCGTGCATTATAATCATTTTTAGAAAGCTCATTGGGGATATATGGGAAGAAGAGCACACATTTCTCCAAAATAATGAATCTTCTGCATATATGCTCTCCTATTTATTAGCAATAGTTGTATCATTAATGACAGTTGTCATGTTGTTAAAATAAGTATATATGCATTTTCCTGGCATTCTTTATATGGCACAATATAATACAATAAAGTGATTGAACACATGGATTCGGGAGTCATGTGACAGACATAAGGTCACAATTCTGACTCTTATATGCTGGTTATTTGAATTACCTAAACTGTAGTTTCCTCATCTACAAATATCAATTTTTTTCAGTCACTTCACATAGTGCAAAAAATGATTAGTAGTGTTAGCTATTATATTATTTTTATTGTTAATATTCACATACATTAAAACTTTACTTAAGGTTTTTGGGGTACTATTCATTTAAAATATTTTTTTTCTTGTAAAACAACTTCCAAGTAACCTACTGAATATTTTTCATAGCAAAGACTAATTGCTGTGTAAGAACAATATAAATGTGAATAGATGATCTAGTTGATTCTTTCTCTTTAGTCAGGAAGATTTACAGTTTTTAAAATTTTTCACTGCATGTGATATTATTTAACCATATCTTTCAAACTAAATGAAAGAAATTTTTTCTAAAATACATGTTGATGTTGACCATCAAAAATTTTAATTATGTATTAGGGATAAAAAGGTGGGAAAGGGTAAAACAGTATAATATTGTCAAGTCATGGAACTATTCCTTATAAGTATGAAATAATTATATGTGATCTTTATGTCTCACTGTAAATTAAATTTTATCATTCTCTCCCCTCTTCCACTAGGGAGTGTGTGATGCCTGTCAATTATTCTGATAAATTAAGATATAAGGAAACAAGGCATTAAGGCAAGTTCTTATGTAGGTTGATTTACCCCTCCCTTTGAGTGAAAATTCTTAACAACACACTTTTGTTTTGTAGTGATTCCTCTATATATTTGCTTTCCTAAATGAAAAAATACAATCTTCATTTTGTGCAGTCCATTTTCACTCCTACTTTGTAAGTTCCCTGAAAGCAGGCACTTTGCCTCTCATACATTGCAGAATCTGCAATAAATTGTGATTAGATGAATGCATAAAAGAATTCAGTAGAGTATTTTACACCTATTCACTTGGAAATAAAGCTCTGTTCCAAATTGATCCCTTTGAGAAGAATAAGAAATTGATAACAGAAATCACAAAATGCACTTGATTCATTATGTAAATGTGCATGAAGATATATATATATATATATATATTCCTAGGACCGTGTAAAATTAAGTCATTTGTATATACAACAGCAAGATGGGTCAGAGTCTGATTAATGATTATGTCCCTTTTTTCTATTTTGCTTTGCGAACCTATCTAGCTAACTAGTATTCCTTATAGCATACAGATTAAATAAGCTTGTTATGGTTTCATTCTAGTAGGAATATAAGGACCATTTTTGTGATCCACTCCAAAAATAATCTGAATATTCACTGAAAAATTTAGTTCAACAGATTATGAGGAACTGTGGCTAATATGATTAAATATTTTAATTGAAAAGGCTGTAAAGCAATTTTCTACTATAATATAGGTATAAAATAACTAAGAGATAGTTTTAAAATTGTGAAATTAAAGAACACTGGTGTTTGCTAGCTTGACCAAGGCAAATTAAATTATAAAAGGACATTCCTGTTCAAAAAGGGGAACAAAATGGATAGTTTTCTAAAAAGATTTTCTCACATTAGCTTTTCTGAAACCTTTGGCACCTGCTAGGAAGTAAGAGCAGATGACAAAATGAACGAACATACAGCAAATGAATACAAACAGAAGGACTTAGAAATAGCTGATCATAGTTCAGTTTGACAGTCCTTTTCTTTCTACTTATAATGATTTAGTTTGGATCTAAAGTGTCATAGATGTTTATTTTCTATAAGCAAAATTAGTTTTAAATTTATATCATATAATTATTTGACAATATTCCATGGTATAAAGAAAGGGGAGAAGAAAAGGAAAGAATGGCAAAGGACTAGCTGACATTCATGATCCAGATATTACACCACCTGCCTTTGTCTGAAACTCACTGGGGTATAAAGTGACCACATGTGTACTAATCCAAAGCAAGTGTCCTGAAAGCAAGAACATTTATTTTTTGTGCCTACCCCTGTACAATATCCATCCACCACAAACTAACCTCCATAGTCTATTTTTTGAATAAGAGAACAAAGCAATACCTGCTATGGTTTAGAAAGTATCGATATACCTTCCAAGAAATATGTGTGTTTGTGTGTGGGGGTGGGGGAGAGACAGACAGACAGAAAGGGACAGAGACAGAGAGAGAGAAATTAATCTGAACAAAAGTCTGACTTATAATTTCATCTTTCTTACCTAAAATATATAAAAATCAGTCTTGACTATTGTGGTCAATACATACTTAACAGAAAATTTTGATAAAAGAATATCATTTTTCTATTCAGAGAATGCCCTCATTTCTCTATCCACAGTTTTATAATGTGTGTGTTTGCAGCAACTGGCAAGAAACCCAAAAGAGATTTATCTATAGGCACCAGCTGATGCCCAAGTGAAGCCTCACAGGATGCTGTTCTGCTAGTGGCCATAATGGCTTAAGGGCTGAATTATTGCTTTTAAGTTTGGAACATGATTTGGTTGCTATAGTGAAATGTATAAGTTACTCAGGACCTACCAGACTTATTAAATCATAAGTGATCCTCCGGGACAACTGAAATATTTGTGATTTTTGCTAACTCTGACAGTCATTCCTTCACACAAAACTTCTAATAGGAATACCTTCTCCCAAGTATCTGACAAAACTGTTAAATTCTGGCAGACTCAGCTCACATACTAGCTCAGCTGCAAAAGATGCCCTGAGGTTAGGGACCATACTATTTGCCCAACTGCATTCCTTCATATTAATCAACACGTTTCATTGTTGGTTTACTTTTTTGTTAGCCTTTCTGCCTCTCCTGTAAGGTTAGTTTGCTTTGTGTCTAGGGCAGTAGATCTGTGACCTTACATTTCTATGTCACTGATAATGGACATAATTTCTTGAGTGTCAAGGACATTTTTTATTTTTTTAAATTAAGATAGAATGAAAAGATAAATGCATAAAAAGTCCTATTGAATTATTAACTTGCATAGAAAATATATAAACAAATTATTTGACAATATTTTCATCTATTGAACAAACCATTTTCTCTAGACATTTGCAGAGTTTTGATTAGAGCATAAGGAAGTGAATTTGGTCAACTTATTGCAGCGAAGGTAGAACTGGGAACATATGATAGTCTAATAATTAAAAAAATATATATATAGATATTATACACACACATATCACTGCTGTAGTGGCATTTAATACTTACCTAGATTTTATTAGCTTTTACCTTCTCTCCTATACATTTCTTCCCAGCTTATAATTTTTTTTAAGATTTGTTTTATTTATTTATGCATACAAGAGCTGAGGTATAGGACAGAGGTGCGGGGTGGTGGGGTGGTGGTGGTGAAAGGATTCACCAGAGATTGAGTGGGGAGCAGAACAGGTGGATTGACTGAAATACACTGCTGAGGGGAGCAGCGGGCAAGACAGGAAAGGTCTGCTGTGCCATGTGGGTTAGCTCCCTGGCCTAGGATAGAACTCATGCTGCAGTGGCTTCTGCTGCTAGCTTCATAGTACTGAGACTTAACCCTTTTGCCACCAGGGAGTCCCCAACTTTTATTTTTAATTAGAGAAATTATGCTGTTTAAAGGCTGATTAAGTTTTCATATTTTTATAATTTTTCACCTTGAGATTCAGTTTTATTGTAGGTATAATGTAATAATATTTTAAATATTAAATAATGTGGTATTTTAAAGTACTTAGTATAGTGGCACCTGATAAATCCTAAATATTGCTAGCTAAATAATCATATTAATTTTAGGTGAATTTTTAACCTAATATATTATTCATATAATGTAGATAAATTTTCCAAGGGTTACTGAGTCACCACTAGTGACCATGAAGGCTTTGTTTCTTTGTAAGCTTATGATACCAGTTACCTAAAGTTTATAAGAGAAAGCACTTAAATATTCACAATATTTTATAAAATATTTTAGCCCAGATACTTGCTTTTGGTTGATTGGCCTACAATGAAAAAAAAAAATGAACAGTTTTGGTATACAGTAATAGTGGAATCAAGTTGCATAAATGAATTATTATACTGTGCCTTTAATTCAATTCTGTAAACTCAATTTTATCACTTTTTATAATTCTATTATTCAGTCTTTTGAAATTATTTTGAGATGTAAATTATATTTAACTTTGTGTGTGAAGGAAGACTCTACTTTTATCTGTGCTACTAAGAATTTCTGTGATCATGGCCAGCGAATATAACTCTAAATTTAAGTTTCTCATGAAATAAGTGAACTGAATTAATTAATCTTTGAATTTCCTTCCAGGTATGAGAATCTATTGTTCTGTTCAGTGATGGAATACTATGAGGGATACAAAAGACTTCAGAGTTACCATAAAATGTCCATAACTACATGGCAACATTTTTTCAGGGCAATTTCCCCCTTGATAGATACTCCCTAATTGGGCAACATTCATTATTTAAATTGACACCTGCAAGCTCAAAGCTCAATTAAAAGTGATTAGAAGTACATTAGAAAAAAAAATATGTCTATATGTAGTCACATTTGAGAGAACATTAATCCTTGCAGACTGGATTAAGTCTGCATTGCAAATGTGTGTTTACTTTTCTATATCTCCCACTAGAATTAAAACATTCTGAGGTAAAGGAGCACATATTATTCATTTTTGTTTCTTCAGTCTCATAAATAGGATGAATATAATACCTGTTGAATGAATGAATGAATGAATAGTATACAGAAAGTTTATATAATTCATGTACATATCTCATTTCTTGCTATCACTTGGAAATGTATAAGCAACTTACATTATTATAATATTCTATATATGAATACCAAAATATAAATAACTCTGTGAACAGCTGAGAAGTAGGCCAAAACTACACTTAGTGTCTCCAGGACTCTTTTTGTCCCAAATTGCTTGGCAACATTCCCGATACCAGTTATGTGTTCTGTCATATCTTCCTTCCCCCATTCATAGTTAATTTCATCCCAATTGGTGTGTGTGCGTCTGTGTGTGTGTGCATGTGCATGCATTGTGCTGAGGATGATGGGTGGACATGAACATGTCCAATAAAGAAGGCATTGCACATCTTATTGAATTAGTTATACATATTTAGGTACACATTATATGTTAAGTAAATAATTAAAAAAAGATTACCCTGTTCTTCAGCACTCTGTATGATGTAGGGCAATAGCTTCACACCTCCTCAGATATATATCACCAGCCACACCCACCACTGGAGTAATCACCCTTTACCAAAGACAGCTGCATTTTATTAGATCTCACAAAACACTGCATTTTATTAGATCTCTCTTAAATACATGGATATGTTTGTGTCCTGATATTAATTCTTGCTACATCAGGTGTCCACCCATTTTTACTTATAAATGAGTATACTTTGTAGTCTAATTTCTACTTCCTTAGATGAATATAGGCTGTCTCACTGCATTTCTTTCAGTGAATTCCACAGCATAATCAACACAAGTCTACTAGTTATGCTGCTTATGTCAGTTCTTGCAGACACCAGAAAGATTGCAGACAGTAAAATGGCCATTGCAATCAAAATGTTTAAATCATAACAGCTAAGCAAATGCTAATTTCTTTGGTAAATTATCCACTTTCTTTTCAATTGTAAATTTATTTTAAATTAGACAAAAATGATAGATATTTGCCAATCTTATCAAACTAGTGAAATAATCTATATATCATTTTGGAGGTTTCTAATGCAAGGGTGTTATAAAACTATCCTTATGCATCAATTTGTTTCAGATTCTGAAAAATAATAGAAGTCCATTAAAGAAGAAATTTCAACTGTGATTGTAATTTCAATTTATAAAGAGCAGCAGTTTCTCCTACCAAGACAAGTCACTTATTATTTTAATATGATATTGTCCTACTATGATTGGTCCATTTCTAAAAGCAAATTAGGGACCAACCCTACTCCTACACACAATATCCTTTCCCTTCCCCTTCTCCCTCTGCCCCCTGCCCCCCTACCCCCTGCAAAAAGAGTATGTGTTGAATGTTAATTGTCTTGAAAATTGAACTTATTGTTACATAGAAAAGCTAATTTAGGAATAATGTAAAAATCCTATAGCCTCCAGCAATTGCTTTTGATGTAGAACAGTTTGTTCTCCAACTCTTCCTTTGACAATCCAGAAGAAACTTGAGTGTGAAGTTTCCATTATTATTTTTTTTTCCCATTTTGCTGTTGGAATACCTATACTCTTATAAAGCTGAGGTCAGATTGGGGAACTTTTGTAAAAATGCACATTAGGCTTGCTGTTCTTGAAGAAATGAGCAGTTTTAAAATAAGCATTCTCATCAGCATTCTGTACCATTTTAGCATGAATAAAAACTATGACAGTGAACTAAGAAGAACAGAAGATAAAAGGCAATGACTCAGGGGGGAGGAGGAGTTTCTTAATTGAGCTTAAAATCAAGAAAAGAGAAAAATAGTGACATAAGTTTATCTTGGTGAATTATCTTTGGATCATTTTGCAGTAAATATATTTGTATGTCATCTACTTTTAGTGTACCAGATGGAATATAGCTAGATGTAGAGAAAAGACTTATGGTATTGTGGACACAGAAGCTGAGTGCCAAATGAAGGACAGAACAATCAAAGCTACTCAGAGAAAGGTTAGTACCTCCTTGTGATAAACAAGTTCACCACTTGTTACCACTGCACTGTCTAGACACTTGGGGGGAGAGCAGTGGGTGAGGCAGCAGTGGTCTGCCGTGCCATGTGGGTCACCTCCCTGGCCGGCAGCAGGGATTGAACTCATGCTGCAGTGGCTGAGGTTGGCTTCATAGTGCATTGCTTAATCCATTGCGCCACCAGGAGGGCCCCATGTCTAGACACTTGGAAACTATTCTAACTCCTCTTTCCCTTCCATATAGATAAAATTTTAACTCTGAAAGTTCTTGTATTTGTTTCAGTTTTTTTTTTTTTTCCTCAATCAAAGGCAAACTCTCTGTAACATGAACTCTAACTTGGCAATTTTGTTTAATCAATTACTAGTTTAATTGCAGCTAGTTTTCTAATAACCTGTCCTCTCTAGCTGAAATCAATCAATGACATTCATAATGCTCTGAAAATGTTGTCTTCCTCAACATTAACTTACTCATGCAACTTTCCAATTTAAGAAATTTCAAAAGGTTTATTTTTTGTATATAATCATGTCAGGGGTAAATAATATTTTATAAACTCATTTTTCATTCCCCTCTTTTTGAGAAAGATTGATCCTAAGGAAAATCTTTCAATTTTTCACCAAAGATGATCATTACAGTAATGGATACAAATTGGAGAAGGAGGCTAAAATATCTTAAGTGATTTCTAATCAATCATCCTAAACCTTAAATCACATTATCCTTTTCTTCCTTCACTTCTGCCATTAGACTCACTTGCCTGTAAATAGTAGACTCAAATTGGAGACATGATGTTGGGTAATAGCTGTGAAGGATGACCCATTCTTTAAGTAAAGTGAACTGGACATTATCTTTTGGCTATTTGCCTATGATCTGGGCATCCACAGACACATCATTACTGTTAAAGATACTTAAATCTTAATTAATTTAGGAAGTTTTGTATAAGATATTGCATTTCCACCCATATTCTACTTGTGGTTTCTCTTTACTGTCTCCCCCAATATTCTAAGTAACTCTACGTTATTTTTCAGACATTCTGGACTGAATCTTATTTGTGTCCCCCCCATGCCAGGACAGAAACTTGTCATGAATCAGACACCAACTGACACAAGGAATCCAGTAATACTCATCTGTTATCTTTTGTCAGAAACTTTGAATCTCAGAAATAATTTTCAGCTGCTCCTCTGATTAAATCAATATTCAGAAAGCACAACATTGCAATTTACCATGGTGTCCAAGTTGTTAGGATTTATGATGCAAATAATTGGAGAATGGCCTCATGGGAGACTAATTGGTATTTGATATCCTTTTTATTTAACTTTTTAAAAAGATTTATTTATGCATACAAGAGCAGAGATGTAGGTCAGAGGTGCAGGGGTGAGAGGATTCACCAGAGATGGAGTAGGGAGCAGAACTGACAGATTGACTGAAATAGACTGCTGAGGGGAGCAGCAGACTAGACAGGAGAGGTTTGCTGTGCCATGTGGGTCACCTCCCTGGCTAGGGATTGAACTGGTGCTGCACTGGCTGCTGATAGCTACATAGTGCTGAGATTTAACCCCTATGCCACCAGGGAGGCCCTTGATATCCATTTAAAAGTAAGAGGTAGTTATGTTAACCATTCTTTAGATCAAAATTGAGGAGCTACATTAATCTAAATTGAATATTAAAATGAGAAGCTAAATGTATACCATGTTACATATTTTTAGTGGATTGAGAAAATAAGAGACACCATCCTGGTGTTGTCATAAAAATTCTTAAAGCATGGAGATCCTTCCACAAAAGGAGAAAGAAATATGGAAATTGCTTTATGATGCATACAAAATATTTGTGAGGCTTCCAGTTTGGTACTGGTCATCAAAGGTCTGAGCTCAAGTCAATGGGCACTATATTTGAACACATGCTCACAAAAGAGACACAGTTGTAGAAGAACAGAACCATTGATAGAAAATAAATACTTGTACCTTAGATAGAGCTGTTCCTGAAGTGTTAATGGAATTAATAACTAGTGGTGTAGTAGGGTTAAAGAAAAACCTTAAAGGTAGAAAAACAGTAGGAATTCAGTACACCAACAATTGAAACCTTGGTGCCTCTATTTTTCTCCTGGAAACACTTAACTCAAGGATTCTCAATTCTAGTTGTATATTAAAAACTCCTGGGTGATCTCTAAATTAAAAGAAAAATCAATGCCTGGCCACTATCCTAACTTAATTAAATCAGAATCAAGGGGATGCTGCCTGGGCATCTTTATTAAATTTTGAAAGTTCCTCAGGATTTCTTTTATCTCATATCATGTATAAGTTACACATAGCCCAGAAGTTACTTCCCAATTATATCATTCTTTTCAAAGGAAAGAAAATTTAAAATCCTTTTAGGTGCAGTATCAAGTATGATTCTTTTCTCTGTTTTCCAAATGATCAAAATCAAAAGCTTGAGTAACTGTGAATAATGTTGCAAATGAGAAAAATAAAGAAGAGATTGGGATATTACATAGTGAAATCCTCTTTACTGAGAGGATTTCAGGGACTAACACCTTTACTGAGAGGTGTTAGTCACCTCAGTGTAATCTGTGGCATGCTAGAGATAAAATGCATTAACATTTTATATAACCATTAAATTTGTGGGGAGTTGAAAAAATAATGTTTTTCATTAAAAATGAATTCTCTAAAAACTGCAGCACTTTGCAAATAATATCCTATATATTTTTAGAAAATATTTTCCATGACTGCAAGTAATTCCCCTTTGATATCACTGTTTATAAAATCATTTAAATGAATGATTTTTATTATTATGTCATTGCATCAGCAAATAATGATACTTTCACTTCATATTTTCTGATTTCAATTCCTTCTATATCTCTACCAGTTGGTGGATCTTTATCAGTGCTATATCTTCTTGTTTACCAGACCCTTCATTGTTATATATTGTCCATCTCTGTTTCTTATTACCTCTATCTAATTGAGATTATATATTGATATTATCTGTAAAGATATAGATGTTTCTGCCTTTTCCTTTGGACCACCGTTGCTTGTCAGATTGTGTTCTGGCCTTTTAAGTCTGTGCTTTTCTATAGTAAGTACATATACCATGTAGTAAGTAGTAAGTTTAGATTCCTATGAACAAAAGTTGGATTTTGTTTTGTGATCCATTAGTCACTCTATACCTCTAAATTGGTGAATTCACACCTTTGAAGTTTAAAATTATTAATAAAATATATACATACGTTGTAATTACTATGTTTTTGTTTTGTTCAATAGTTTGTCTTCTTTCTTTTTTATATAAAATGGTAACATTTAATTGGGGGAGCTTAAGAATTAAAAGACACAAATATCATTGTGTCTTGCAGCGTTCTTTGTTTAAGGAAATTTTATTTTTTTTATTGAGGCAACATTGGTTGATAACACTGTATACAATGTAGTGTTATAGGATCACAAGTTTCATGTGTATGTTGCCATAGGACCCACTAACAAGGCACCCATAGTACTTCACATAGGCCTTTGTGCCCCCTCCCCACTCTGCTATTCACCACCTCCACCACAGTCTCAGTTATGGTCAGATTTCTAGGGTGACTGTTACAGGCTTTATCTGACCTTTTGTTTCTTTATATTCCACATATAAATGATACCATCTGGTATATTTCTTTCTTTCCTGTGACTTATTTCATTCAACTAATCCCATTCAATTCTATCCAGGTTGTCCAAATGGAAAGAGTTTAGCTTATTATTGAGTGGTATTCTGTTGTATATATATATACACCGAATCTTCCTAATCCACTCATTGTCTTTGGGTACTTAGGTTGTTTCCAAAACTTGTCTATTGCAAATAGTGCTCAAGGCATATATTCCTTCAAATTAGTGTTTTATTCTTTGGGTGGATACTACAAGTGAAATTGTGGGATCATATGGTAGATCTATTTTTAATATTTTCAGAAATCACTGTACTATTTCCTTTAGGGGTTAGAAAAGTAGTTTAATTCTTACTAACAATCTGTGGAAGTTATTTTTCTCAGGGCTTCTTGGTGGCCTAGAGGTTCAGTCTCACTCAGTGCTATCACCATTATGGCCTGCATTAGATTCCCAATCAAGGAGCCAATCCACAAATGGTACAACAGACCTCTCCTCTCTTGCTCACATCTCCCCTTAGCAGTATATTTCAATAGATCTGCCTGTTCTGCTCCCACTCTGTTTCTGATAATAGTCTACCCCCACTCCCTACCTCTGGCCAATACCCAGTTCTTCTACCCAAAAATAAAATTAAAAAATAAGAAAGTTATTTTTCTCCACATCCTCATCAAAATTACTTGTTTCCAGTTTATTGTTATAGGAAATTCTCATAGGTGTGGGGCACTATTTCATTGTGGTTTTGATTGGCACTTCCCTAATGAAAAGTGGTGGTGAGTATCTTTTAATGTTTCTGTTTGCCATCTGTATGTTTTCTCTTGAGGATTGTCTATTTTTTCACTTAATTTTTTTGCCTCAAAAACATCCATTTTTGAATGTTTTTCTCTAGTGCATGTCCATTTTTTCATCTCTTCTTCTAAGTGACTCTGTTCTATATTCTTGTTTTGTACTAGCTATGGAGTTTATATTATTCTTAACAGTAGTCTTTCATATACTAGTATTGACTCATCATCATTGGACTAAAGAATTACAAATCTATTCTTTTCTCCATTATTGTTTTGTTGTCTCATTTTTTAATTTATGCTTCTGATATAGTGTTACTACTAGTCACCTTGCTCAAGATTTTGTGTTCTTTTCATTTTTCTTCTTATGTAGAAGAAATCCTTTGAACATTTCTTGCAGGTGGCTTTGATAATAGTAAACCCTATTAACTTTAGTTTCTCAGAGAAGTTCTTTATTTTGCCATAGTGCTTAAATGAACATGTAACTACTATATATTTGTGTTTGTAGGTTATACTGATTTTTATATATGACAGTGTATTCTTATGACCCAGTCAATGCTTTTGACAACAAACTTGGTTTGGCATTCATTATTTTATTTTCTTCCTCTTTCATACTGAAAATTGTGGGTGTCTATTACTTCTAGGTAGAATTCATTGTTATTTTATAATAGCCCCTTTAATATTTTTCCAAGACCAGCTGGTGGTGATGTACTCTTTAAATTTTGTTTCTTTTAAAATAAAGTTCCTTATCTCTCCCAATCTCCATCCATCATAAATGATAATCTAACTGCATAAAGTATTATAAATGGGAAACCATTTTTTTCTGAGGATTTTAAATAGCCTGACATTCCCTTCTTTATTGCATTCTGCTGATAATAGGAATTCTGTTGTATATAATTATTTTTTCTCTATATGCTTTTAATAGCCTTCCTTCTCACATTTTTTTGTTTCATTATAAGTATTTTGGATACATCTGTTTAGATTTTTTTTTTTGGAACTCTTTGGGCCTCTTAGGTCAGGATATGTTTTCTTTCCCAGATATGAAGATTTGGGGGCACTATTTCTTTAAACCTCAGATATTTTTATGTGTAACCAGGACTGAGTCCTGACTGAACTTGAAGAGCACTAGACAACATTGAAAGTTGCCTTATTTTGAATGAGTTATTTGAAATATGAATTATGGGGGAGATAAGGGGAAATGAACACTTTGTCTCTGCAGCCATATAGCAAGGGGTTGAAGAAGATAGCACAGAAACAAAATAATCTGTAATATTGGGTAAGTTATTTATCCATATATTCTATGGAGTACAGACATCATCAGAAATCTTTTGGTTTATAAATTTTGAAAGAAAAAGTATCATTCACTTAATATATACAGAAAAAGACCAAAAGTGAGATCTTAAAGAAGATTTAAGAATCTGAGAGCAAACCATGAGGTCAGATTTTTTTAATAACTTAGGTCCTAGAAGTGGGCATATGCAGATTCCAAGTCCTAAATCAACAGTCATCTTGAAGTCAGCTGGGGCCTATCAGAGATTATTCACTCAGCTGCACATGGAATTTTTGTTGCATTGCTGAATCTAATTTCCTTGCTCTAAAAATGAAAGCTACTATCAATATGTTGTTATCATTTACCAACTATGCACTTGCAGAATACAAAATTATTTCAGAAAAGTCTGACTTCTGTTTTATCATTTTATATGCTATTTTTTGATATTTTTACAATTTTGATAAAGTGATTCTGCCTTTTCCCCATTTTTTTCTTGCCATGATAATAGATTTATTAGACATTTAATCCTAACTTGTCAACTGATTTGATGCATTAATTGACTATTCATTGACTATTTTCACCTTAGTGTTGAATCAACTTTCTTCTTGTCAATGTATTGTATTGTATATAAGCTTCTATTTCTCAAGCTTATTACTTATTGAGTTCTTAATTTTCACATGCCTTGTCTTGTCATTTTTTAATTTAATACACTGGTTCCCTCATAACAGTCTTTCAATCCACCAAGCTGCTAAACTTTGTGAGGGAAGATCAGGAAGCAATTCCATTAGTATTAACTAAAAGTCATGATTCTTACGTAGTACCAAGATTCTCCTTTACTGGCTCTAACTTTCCGGATTACACTAATTTATCAACTCTCCTAAACCTCTATCAATCTTTAATTCACTATCTGATCAGATAGTTTGATTCACAGCTTATCAGGCTTTTCCTTGACTTTGATAACTTTGACAGTTTTTAGGCATTTTCTCATGATTCAGCAGAGATATGTTTTGGTGGAAAAGACAATGTAAGTGATAAGAAGTTTTCATCAGATGAAGGGGCACATGTTTATCAAGATAACCTATCACTTTCAATGCTAGTATGATACAAATTTCTCCACTAAAACTTGCTTATTGTTTCCCCCTTTCCATACTCTAATCTTGTAATTGACTATGCACAGCCCACATTTTAGGGATGGCTAGTTAAGCTTCACATCATCGAGATAAATTATTTTATGCACATTTTTGGGATAAATTCTTCACCAAAGAGTTTGAAATGCCCTCTGTGCTTCTTGATTCTACACTATAAACACAGAGGTCATTCTAAAGCACATGTCTCTCCCTCTATTTAACACTCTGATGGTACCCAATGATAAAAGTATAGATTTCTAAGTTTTAAACTTAACATATAAAGCCCACTTTATCTACTCGAAACCACTAAATGTCAATATAGGTTCACCTGTGAATCACCAAGATTGTTCAAACCACATGGATGATTGATCCTACTCTAAAACTCTCCAATTTTTTAATGAAGCATGCCTTTGAAATATTTTTGAACATATTATTTTTGTGTAATGTCTTTTGATATTATAAAATATGTATTCTCACACAATTATTTTTATAAAAGCCATCATCTCAGTAATTATATTTACTTATATTATTCATAAATTTTCTGTTTTCAGTTGATTATTTAGAGACAGTGATTGCCTTTTGATATTTCAGAAGTACTTAGATACATGTTATAAGCATTTCAATTCCATTTCAATCCTACATTTTCAGTAAAGTGTTTCCATGGTGCTGAAAAAATGTAATTACTTTATAATCAAGAAATGTATTTTAATGCTCTTACAGAACTCTAAAGCAATGAGAACTTCTAATCTAAGATATTCCCCAGATAAGTTATGTTATGAAGTATCATCTGCATATGTTATTAATTTTCTTTTCATAATTTCTGACCTCTTTTACCTATGGTAAACTACATTTATCATTTACATGGATATTATTCTCCAATAGTATTTGAGAATATTCTCAAATTTGTTTATTAAAAATAAGCTATAAATAACTTACAGTGTACTTACATACGAAGAAATAATAAAATTAGAGTACATTATTTAATATTAGAATTGTAGTTAGTTATGCAACTGTATGATTTTTAAAGTATTTTACTTATAATTTTAAATTTAAATATGTAAAATGAAAAGCATTCATAGATCAAGATTCAACCACCAGAATGCCTCTATATTCTACTATAAAAAGGAGCAATATTTTTCTCTGGTCATGTGTGTGTGTACATCTATCCTTAATATTCAAGGAATATTAGGAATTTAATGTTATTTGGAATATGATTTGATAATTCCTAATTTTTTTCATTTTGTAAATAACTTCACTGGTATTTCTGATTATTGAAATAATAAGAAAATTGAAAGAATGAAGTGAATCTCTTTAGAATCACAGCATTCACATTTGTTACCATGAAAAGCTATCCTCATATAAATATATGTAGGTACACACACAAATGAACATATGCTTATGTGTGTATTTGTGTTCATATGTGGAAATAAATTATGTGTGTACATGTGTTCTATGTATATATATATATATATCCATATTTATAAATGTATATTAATAAAAATAAAGAAATCCCAATCATAGAGAGTAGGGGATGTCATATCACTATGAACATGTCAAATCAGACTTTACTACTAGACTCTTGAGTCTACAGAAGCATATTGATCAGAAGCTGTGCTGCCACTTACCCTTTACTCCAGGAAAATTCAGAGAGCTGGAGGTTTGAAGTTTGATGAAACCAGATAGAGTGTTGGAGAGTCTATTAATTTAACTGAAAAACTAAGGCCCAGAAGACAAATAGGATTGCAAGTAAGTGTGATGCGTCATATGGTAAACATGAAGGAAATTGATCTCATAATAAAAAATCCAACTTAGAAATGATTTTTTTTTTGTTTTCTACTATATAAATAAGGTTTCTAATTTATGGCCCTAATAAGAAGAGAAGACTCTTGTAGTGGAAAAGAAAATCAAAATATATACAGCAAACATTGACAGACTATAAAGAAAATTTATAAATCCAACATTTTAGATTGAGATTTGGCAACTTTTAGGTTGAGATCAGTAAGATAGATATAGTGGACAAACATTTCAGGAAAGATATGTAAGATTTGAACAACACAAAGCTACACACTTGATTAAATGGACATAAACCTCCATAGAAAACATCAGTATCCCCCTCATCTTCTTCTATCCTATAGCTCCCTGTCACCCTCCATTGGCAGTGACACTATGTATCCCTTCTTCCATAACTGATGTCTTTCTTTTGTGTCTAAAACCAATTCTTAAACTATACACTCTGTCACCTTTCTGTAACTTTCTCAATAATGTGAGTTCTTTAAACGACAAATCCAGACAATTTGTAAGAGTGAACAGAATAGGTAAATGACCAAATGTATTAACATATTAAATTTTTATGTCTATGATTCATATTTCCATTATAAATTTTCTGAAACACTACACATGCTGGAACTAAATTTCCTATTCAGAATATTGAATAAACATGAGGGAACTCCTCTTTGAAATTTCTTTCTGGTTTATTGCATGTTTTCAAACATGTTAAAAAAGAGCTATTGAAAATAATTATATATGAACAAGTCAGTTTTAATTCACTCATTTCATTTGAATATTTTATATTTTCAAAAGGTAAATTAATTTTACTGTCCATGTAAGTGTGAGTTTATTTTTGGATTGTTAATCCTATTCCATTATTTTATGTGTCTATTCCATTGGTCTATTTTCTATTTTTATTTTAAATCCATACTGAATAGTATAGATTTGTAGTCTAGTTTAAAATTTGGAAATGTTACACTTCCATTCAAATTTTTGGCAGGGCCGCTTTAAGCATATGGGATCTTATGTGGTTTCATATAAATCTGTTTGTATTGTTTGTTCTATTTTTTTGTAGAATTCCATGGATTCAAAACCACAATGTGATACCACCTCATATCACACCAGTAAGAATGGGGCATATCAGAAGGTCCAAAATTAATACATTTTGGTGAGAGTAGGAAGAAAGGGGAATCCTTGTTCACTGTTATTTGGAATAAAGACAAGTCTAGACCATATAGAAAATAGTATTGAAGTTTCTTAAGTATCAATAATAGATCTACCAAATGATCCCATAATTCCACTTTCAGTATTTACCCAAAGAACACAAGAACATTACTTCCAAGGGCTAGACGCACTCCTGTGTTCACTGGAGAACTGTTCACATTAGCCAAGTTATGGAAACAAAGTGACCAAGGTCAGATGAGTGAATAAAAATGTGTATAGATACACACAGTGAAATACAACTCAGTTATAAAAAGGATAAAGTCTTAATATTTTGACACATATATGTGATTGGATGGAATGATGTTAAGCTAAATAAACTAGCAGGAGAAAGAAAGACACTGAGAAAGTGTCTGTAATCTCTAGGCTTCCATCAGGGCTCAATATCTCAAAAAATAAAATCAGATTTTATTAATGAATAGGAAAGGAAAATGCATGTTTTACTAGGCAATCATCTGTCTTTTTCTCAGAGTTTCTTACTCATTTCCATGGATATAGGATCTGGCAAAGTAGATTAGTATATATATATATATATATATTTAAGGCAATGGAAATTTAGGAGTTATTTTTTTTCTTTTTTTTGATACCATACATAATAAATAGTAATTACCTCCACTTATAAATACTGAATAAAATAATTTGCAAATATTTTTACTTATTAATAATATTGGTTTCAAGGTATACTATATTGCAAAAAATTTCTAAAGGGAATATAGGAAATGAGCTAATATTTGGTGTCATGCATTTTACTCCTGCTATCTCATTTAATTCTCACACAAACTTGTGAAGTATTTTTTCTTCTTCACTGAACGAGATTTACATGGTTTTAGAAACAGTAACAAAAATTTACCCAGCTCTACATTTCTCCTAGTGGGTGGGGGTAGCATGGAAATCTAGGTCTTCCAGATTCTATTTTTTTTTTCAATATATAGCAAACTATGAAGAACATTTAATTGCTGAAGAACATCTATGGAAAAATAAATATTTGGTGTCTTATCAAAGCCTACACATAAAATTTATTTTTAAGGATCTTTTTCATTACATATTCTTCACTTGACTAATACTCCAAGAGTTTAGATTTAAAATGTCTGTCTGCATAAGAGTCATACTTCCTTAAGTGTTTTCTTACTTTCTACATTTTTCTAACTTTCCAACACGTTTCAATCACCTTGTCATGTTTTGAAGTTTGCTTGCCTGAGGAGCTCAGAATGCACATTCTCACTTAAGCAGTGTAACACAGGCCTACCATTCAAGATTCCAATATTTGAACCTTACCAAATAAAGCTTTACGTGATAGTGATTCATTTGGATAGGCCATTCTATTAGGTTCTATATCTTTGGCAAGGTGGCAGAACTGGCTGACACTTGATTTCTGGGAGGAATGTTTGTTACAGTTTTGAATTTTGGTCCTAGAACTATGTCAGCGCTAGCATTTTTGGTTGCAGTGAAATTAAGTTTTTGGCAACTGAACATCATAAAGGCAGAAATGACACACGTTCCTTTTCCTCTGGTCAGTTCTTGAAGTATTTTGGGCCAGTGTTGCTGGAATGTGACTATAAAGCCACATTTCAACAATTTTGTGAGCTTCCTAGTATATTTCTAATCATCTCTTTTTACATTATAAAAACAAAGATTGCTTCTACTAAAGTTTTGAATACATTCTTATATGAAAAACCATAATTAGAAAATTGGAAAATGACATTTAACTTCTGAACAGTTTTGTTTTCTTATTGTGTGACTAAATACAACAAGATTCCATATACACAAAATATTTTTCTAACAATGCTGTGAGATTTAATAATGATTGCAAAGCCCTAAATACAGCAGAATTTCACAATATTGATGGTTTATCCTAGCTTTTCCAATACCTAATGATGTGACCTTGTGAAAATTATAAAAACTCTCTGTTTCAGGTTTCCTCTTTTGAAAACTGCATATTTGTAATACTCAAGTGATGGAGCTGTTCTGAGGATTAAATGATTTAAAATGTTTAAAGGGCTTAGACAGTGCCTGAAACTTAGAAAGCTTTGTAGTGGTTAGATGTCAGTTAAGATATTGTTGTCGCTATTGTGTTGGTGATGACGCCTATGGAAATTTATTAAGTTATAGACTCTAGCAATAAGAAGTGTTAGAAAAAGAATAATTCAAGTGTTTCTATTCAAGGATAAAAAAATTAAAAAAAATACAGATTCTATGAGTTCAGCCTAGATCAATTAAATCAGAAACTCCAAGGGTGATATTTAACCATTTATGTTAAAATAATTATATATAATGATTGAATCTGGAGCACAATTAATGTTGAGAACCACTGGACCATAAATATCTGGGGGCATAATCAATGCCAGCCAAATGGCAGCTCTGTATTTCCACACCTTGACATGCAAAACATGTCAAGTTGAATAGGCAAAAAATTATGGTAAAGATACATTAACAAGCATGATGCAATAGAAAATGCCAGGAAAAAAAGGTTAGAAGACATGTCCTAGATTCTAACTCTCAGACCAAACTCATCATTTGACCATGGATCCATCACAAACTAACAGTTTTCTTTAATTTCCTGAACCTATATCAAGAAGGGTTACTTAGGGGATCCACAAGTGCAATACATTTACCTTTATTTACTGAAGCTATATGGGATGATACATACATATATGTGAATATCTATGAGTACATGCATATGTATATATAACAAATAGGATTCAGGTATCAGAGTTATCTTATTAAACATTTATTAGAGTTTATTAGTATTTGGATTTAAGTAAATAATCAACTGAGCCTCCACTTATAAGGTCATATGAGTTTCATATGCAATAATAGCTAAAATAAATGAAAATAATTAGAAACTAAATAAACATTAGTGCCCTTTGAATTTCACAATTTCATAAACATTTATATTAAACTGGACCCCATCCTGTATTTAATCACTTTTATGCACTGGATAGTTAGTCCTAAATGAAAATACAAAAAGAATGCTTAATAATACGAAACATAGTAAAATGTATTTAAAAACTTGATAAAACTCTGAATACTTTAGCCAAGATTACATTGTAGTTAATGATTTGCAAATGTGCCTTTTCTATTATATGTTGGGTATTACTGAGTGCTTTCATCCTCTAACTGATCTCTTAGTTTATTTTATACCACTTTGGGAATGATTGTTTTTTTCTTCTAGAATTGGATGATGTGATGACTAACCACAAGAAAACACTAAAGGTCATGGCAGTAAAGTATGTTTTTTTCCAAACAGAAGTAAAAATGACTTTACCCTTCTGTAATGTTTCATTTTCATGCTTTTTATATTGGTTCAGTCAGGAAATACATCTCATTCACATTGATCATTATAGCACATGCCAACAGGATAGACATAGCAGAGTGTTCAAAAATAAATCAGTTAGACATCAATAAACATCAAGACATAATACTCTTTGAGTTCCCTATAATCTGTAACCCATACATTAGTGTCAACTTACAGGAATATATATGGACAATAAGTCAACATTAATATAATCTTTGAGAAAATAATATAGTTAGTAATTTTTAAGAATCTCAGATTTTGATTGTGAAAATAGATCATTTTCCATTTAATAACTATAACTGTTTATGTACTTTCTTCTGTGTATGCAGTCTCATCTGTCCTTTTTATAAATGTGATTACCTATGTTTTTAATGTAGATTGCAGATTGTAATTCAGAATATTTATTATCAAATAAATTTTAACTGGATTAGCCTGAGTCCTTATAATTTTACAGCCAGATATTTTTTACTTTTCAGATGTTCATATTATTTTAAAAATATTCCATGCTTTATTGTTCATTTGTCATTAATAATTTTTGATGCTTTTTTCTTATGATTCATTATTCTTTCATTAAGCTAACATTTAAAAGAATCCATTTAATTAGGGATCAGGTGTTACTTGCTAAAACTGCCTTTTTCCCCCCTAGAGTCTATTCTTTTTGAGACTATCTCCCTTTTCTAATTGGCAGTACAGTTTTCTAAAACAAATAACAAAAAAAAATGTCTACAATAATCAGAAACGTGCTTTTTCCCATATTTTCATGCAAAATATAGGGTGGGGAATTGGATTATTGTATAAAGTTTCAAAAATGTGTCTTGAAAAATCTACATACTAGAAAAAACAGAAGTTTTCAAATCCTGTTTACTTTTCAACTTATTCAAATCTTTTTTAGGCTCTCAATTTTCAGACTCATTTTCCAGTTGGAAAAAGAAGAAATGATTGTGATAAAAAATTAAAGCTAAAAAAATAAACTTAAAAATAAAAATTTTCCTGGTCTTTCATGTCTTTGACTAATTAGCCCAAACACTGAGAGAAGTTGTATTTTTAGAATGTCACTTCCTACTATATTCTTGTCCTGATTAATATCACTAATTTAAGATTCAATATCCATTGTCTGTGTGAAGCTTAATCTCTCCTTCATTGTGCACTGTCCCCTGAAGTAAATATTAATATCATCTTAAAATGCTGTTTGTACATTTGCCATATCAGATGTAAAAAAAAAAAAAAAAACAAAACTACATTTTAAGTTATGTAAGGGAAAGATTGGTGCTTTATTAATATTATTGTCAGTGTTAGTAGCACATTGGCAAGCTTTAAGAAGTATTTATATAAATGAGTTAATCAATAAGCTAATTTCCTAAACATTTAAGAAGTCATAAAAGGCTGAAAAGATGCTACTATATTTTTATCAGTTACTTTCAAATATATCTATCTACTAGATACCCTAGGTTTCTTTGAAAAGATGGTTAAGTATAAAGAGGAGAGCTCAACTGCCTTTTTCACTCAGTATGAAATAGAGGCATTCTCTTTCCTTGTCACTGTGACCAGGGCAACTTCACTCTTTTCTGGCTTACCTACTGGTGTTTTCCATAACACTTTATTTTAATAAGTTATTTTTCTTTTAGAAAAAAACAAGATCTGAAATTCTATTTCTAAATCATCCAATGAATTTATTTTAAAAAGTGGACATTTAAAAAGTGGACTGTCTAATATGTAATTAACAGTCTCAAGTGTCTACCTAAATTGAAAGTCATTACAATTAAATAAAATTTTAAATTTAGTGTTTCAGTCATACAAGCTCCATTTGAGGGACGCAATAGTCATACTTACCTACTGAGTACCATTTTTGAACACTATATTGTACAGCTTTTTGTAATCATTACAGAAAGTTCTGTTGGACAGATTTTTTTTCTAAACTAAAATTATCAAGTCTAGATCATTTATAGTAAAACCCTAAAAGAAACCAATAAAGGAAACTGAGATAGAGTATTGAAAAAGTGTGTGAGATGTTAACTTGACTTGTATTAAGATATCTGATCTATACTAGTTCTAAATTGAAGGATAGAAGACTTGTGGACTGTTGACAGTGTGAAACCTGGAGTCTCTATGTCAGTAAAACATGTAGCTGCAATCAAGTTACATAATATTTTTTGCATTAGCACATCTTCTGAAAAAATAATTCTGTAATATTAGTACTTAGTTCATATGTACAATCTCTGAGGATGAAATGAGACAAGGAATGTATGGATTTAAAATAATCTGATATATTTTAATAATCAAGTTTATATCATTGTCCAATTAAAGCTAGTCCAATTTACTACCATCTTGGTTGGGTGCTCTAACATATATAGTATATCTCAGAAGGTATTCTGATAAAGTAACTGGATGCTTTTGTTTTAAAATAAATTGAGTTACTTCAAGACAACTATCACCACGCTATTGGTGAGATATATGTACCAAATGAGGGTGTCCAGAATCTACCAAATGATTTATGAACGGTAAGGACCTATTATTATCCCCAACGACACTTCTTCCATTATCCAATTATGCTCTCAGAAAAAATAGATTCATAAGGTCTTAAGTCTTGTTAGGCATAATTACATTTCTTTTTATAGCCATAATGTGTGCAAAACAACAACATCAACATATACTGAACATAAATTATATAGAGGTAAAGTTCATTTGTACAGCTAGTATTAATAACATCTCTTTTAAGAAGCTTTTGGATTTCTCTATTTGTTAGTTCAGATGTGGTTAGAAGAATCTACATATACAGCCTGAAAATGATTAATTGATACTTATATTGGTAATAACATAATGATATGATAATGACACAGGTCATTTTAAAATGCCCTTCTCTACCTCTAGTCTTTAGACTCCTCATGTAGGTTCTTCCCAGGTAGACCACTACCTGTGTTTCCACATTGAAATACTAGTTACAAGAGAGTTGTGTGGTGATGGGAGAGAAGGAACTTTGGTACTCAAATACCAGGATCAGCCTCTACAACAGGATCCTATGCTCTTCTTTGACCTACCTTTCTTAAGTTACTATCTTTTCACTGTGTTTGCAATTATACAATGTCAAGTGTGATTCCTTATTACTCTATGTGCTATTTCTATACACCTGCCTGCAGTGGTTTTGACAACAAAACGGTACCTCCTGCTCTCACCATTTTCTACAGTAGTACTTAAATTGTATCCCTGACTGAGTAATTCTCAACTTGGAATCTCTGCTTTTATTTTCAGTAGTTGATAACAGTTGTGAACATCAAATAGATCACATCTTTTCCCATGTTTGCTTCAATGACTTCCCCAGTGTGTATTTATAAGGAGTTCCACTAAATTATAATCTCAGGTAATTTAATTTTTCTCACATATTCTTTGAAAGGATCTACAACAAGACAAGTACTGGATTCCAATAAAATAAAGCTAAGCTAGCCTCACTTCTACTTTCCAAGACTTGTATGTAGAGTAATAGTCACACTATCCAAATTTTAATTTCTTCCTGGTCTTTTCAAAACCTGCTATTATATCTTTGTGTAAAATCCAGAAAATACATGCTGAGTTTAGTGAACGGTTTGTAGTTGGTTAAACAAACATGCTGCCAGAGTGCTAATTAAGCAGTTCAGTAAACAGTTTTTAGTTAATAGCAGATTTTACTTATAAGATTTCCCCCCAAGCATCCAGGATATAAATCACACAAATGGATTTGATCTCAGCAAGGTGAGAGAGAGGTAGATTTTTATAATATATTAATATGTCTTTAACCTTCACTGAATTTTTTGAATGGACATATAAATAACTTTATTTATTAAATTTACAAGCATGAAAAGATGAATAATTAGAACTACTGCCTAATGTAATTAGGATTAAAAAAAAACATCAAAATTTAAGTGGAAAGTACTGCTATGAACATAGGCATGCGTAAGTATTTCTGTGTTAGTATTTTCATATCCTTTGAATAAATACCATTGCTGGATCATAGGGATTTTCATTTTTAATCTCCTAAGTTATTCCCATACCATTTTCATAGAGGAGGTAACAAATTGCATTTACCAACAGTGAATGAACATTCCTTTTTCTTCATATTCTCAGCAACATTTATCATTTCCATTCTTTTTGATAGAGACCGATCTCAAGGGTTGAAGTGATATCTTATTGTGGTTTTGATCTGCATTTCCCTTATAATAAATGATATGGAACAACTTTATGTGTGCCTGTAGGCCTCATGAATATCTTCCAATAAGTTACACTCTCAAGTAATTTAATTTTTCTTTCATATTCTTTGAAAGGATCAACCACAAAGGCTAATATTGGAGACCAATAAAATTATCCTAAACTAGCCTCATTTCTACTTTTCAATAACGATGGTTAAAGTAACAACTATATTCACACTATTTATAGGTTTGCTGATTTGTACATGTGCTTTATATATTTTAGAGATCATTCCCTTGTCAGTTGTGTAGTATACCAATTCATGGAACCAACCGAAGCACCCAATGACATAAGTGGAATATGTACTCAATAGAATATTATGCAGCTATTAAAAAGATAAAATGGTGACACTTTGGACAAAATGGATGGAATTGAGGTGATTATAACTATGTCAAATAAGTCAGATTAAAAGATTGGTATTATAATGGTTTAATTTACCTGACTATATTATTTATATTATATATAAATTCAGATATAAATGTAATATATTTGAATATAAATATATATGTCTGGATATAAATAATAAAAAATATATAGTGGTAAAGTGTAGCAAGAAAAATTATTAAAGCTAGTGAAAACCAGTGTGGTTACAAGAGATTAGAGGGGTTAGGGGAAGGAAGCATTTAGAACACTGACATAGGAGGTTTGGTAAAAGATGAATAAAGCATGTTCACAAAGTTATATAGACATGAAATAACTGAGCTATTACTAACATATAAATAAATGGGAAAATCTAAACAATCTCCAGAAGTGAAAATTACATGTGAATCCATTTTCATTAAATTAACTTTACAAGTATAGGAAGAAGAGGCTCTAGTTCTATAGTTGTTTGTGTAAAAATATAATTCAGGAGTTTCCGTAACTTAAAACATTATTCAAAGCTTTAAAGTAACATTAACTCATCAATAGTACTATACTAGTCAAAACCTGATACATGCTCAGTTTTTCAGTTCTATTTGTCATGTATTGAAAATGAACACATTCTAAGGAGGAAGTCTAGAAGGAATAGAGTATGTACATAACACCATCAAAATATAATTTAATTAAATGAAAATTTTTAACCCCATGAATGGTCACAACATCTGTCTTTATACACCTGAAATACTTCTTTGGTTGTTTATATATTTCTTTATTTTCCCCATCCCATGGGAAAAGCCAAAGCAAAAGTGAGAACATTACTTGGAAAATATACATCTAATTACTAGGATATAGTATATATATATTAGTATTGGCCAAAATCATGAATGACATCTCATTTCCTCAGTCAGGAAGACATTAAAGGTAATCAAGGTCGTTGGAGGATAATACTGAATTAAGTATGTTGCTAAGTGCTAAATAGGGTCCATGACAATCCTGAAAAGAAACCTATAATACTTCCAGACCATGTAGTTCAGGTCAGTAATTTGACAGCTGAATTAAATCTTTAAAATATAATTAAATTACTACCCTATGTTAATAAAGATGATACGACGCAGACTGTCAGAGGGTAAAATAGTGTAGACTGGTGACATGGCGGCAGAGTGATACTTCCAGGCTCTCCTACATATATATATTTACAAGTATCTCTTGGCAGAGCAAAGCCCATTCTCCTTAAAAGCCAGACATGACTACAACATACCCTAGGAGCAATGGTCCTGTGGAAAGGGGTAAGAAAACCTTTACCTAAACCATTTGTAGTGATTCCACAGCAGTATATCTCATGAGGAGGAGGGGTAGCTGCCCTAGGAAGGCCTTCTACTATTGCTGACTCAGAGTCATATGCCTACTTCCAAAACATTGGAGACTTAGCACTGCACTAAATAAGGAGGTGCACAGAGTTGGCTTTCAGAATACAGGTTGTAGTATTTGAGAACTATAGAGAAATGCAGAGTGATGATTACTAGTCTGAGCCTAAGACTCCCAAAATAGAACAGCTAGAACCCAAACCTGGAGGGATAGCCAGGTCAGACCACTTGTGTCTCCTGGAGACCAGGCTATTACTTGTAGTCTGAGGATATGATATTCAGAACAGCTGCCACGTGCCCTCCTCCATGTCCTACCCAAGGTCATAACCACCACAATAACTGAAATCTTTCAATAATCACTTTAAATACCTGGATCTTAATGAAAGAAAAAGTACCTATAGCTAAGGCTCTGTATTGGAAAAGCAAAGAGAAAAAGTCCTGACTCATGGTCCAATTTCAACTATGGTCAGCACTGGATCTAGTGCTCAAACATAGCTAGCAAAGACACTTAGGCCGCGGGGTTGACCTAGAAGTCGTAGAGGCAGGGATAACCAGATTCCTGCCACACAGCTCTGATATCCACAACACAGTAGGAAGTGTGACTCTTGATGCTCACAAGAGGCAATGTTTTAGTGCCTGTTGTCCTGTTCCCTTATGCAATTAAGCCTTGCTGGTAACACGCCTCTGCTCACCAGTACAAGAGGAAAGGCAGCAGTCTGACAGTTTATCCCTATTACAACATATAAAAATTGAAAATGAAGAGATAGAAGAACACATCACAAATGTTGGAGATGAAAGGGTAAAATACTACTCTAAGAGCACTAAGATGTGCTGTTAACTGAAGTAATGATTCTAAGATATTAATATAGACATTAGCTCTCATATTACATGTTTAAATAGTCAAAGAAAAGTCCTTCCAAACCCACGGTGCTGTTTACTTAATGTTCCATATCACCAGGAAGAGCAGTAAGTAAATTGATATTGAACATGTTCATAGAATAGATAGCAGGTAAAGAATGACCATAAAGTCTAAAATCCAAAATGATGTCCCTTTCGCAGATGCTTCAAGTATGTGATGATTTTAACATTAGGTCTTCTGATGTCACATTGCTGTCTGTCTCCACACTCCTTGGCTAGGAGTCAAACATTTAAGTCTGAAATCACTTGATCACATCAGACACAGCACTTAATTTGTGCGTTTTGCAGCTACTAAGTCAGTTCCTGCCAGCTTGCTACTAACTAGCAAGTGCCTACAAGTAGCTATGTTTCTTTGGTATGCAACTTTCTCTCCCTGTGTTCAGTGTCTTATCTGTAAAATTATAGGGTTAGGCTGGCTGTTTTTAAGTATATTTGCCCTCTAAAATTCTTTGATTCTCTGTCAGTAAAGTCCAAACACAATTTCTCAGGGGAATTGTGATTACAAATGGCCTTTATCTTTTATCTATTCTGCCACACCAGAGAGGCTTATACTAGTCTCTCTTCATCCTGTTATGTATGGGAATCATAGTTTTTCATAGGTACTTACCAGAAAGACTTTAGTCAGTGATTCTTCTGTTTTGCTTTCCAAGAATTCAAGGAATCTGAAATCCACAGACCAAAAAAAAAAAAAAAAAATTAATGTCAATGTCCATTTTGAGTTTTCCTTTTCAGCTTTTACTGGAGTCAAATACATAAAACTCAAAGGTTAGTGCAGCAGTCTGGGTCCTGCCCTGGTGTGATGGCAATTTTGCCTTATCAGAAAGCACCCAGAACGAGTTTCCTGCATGATCTCTTTGCGTTTTCAATTCCCCACCTGCTTCTTAGGACATGTGTAAAATATATTTTGCTTCTGCTATCTCCGGTTTTAGCATTTTCCCATTTCCCATTTTTAAGCTCATAGAATTTTAAAGTAGCCAATCCTTTTCCTTAATGAATATTTTAAAATAATTTGAATATCAAAATATAGCAAAATAGTTGAAAGAAAAGTTTTTCCATAAAAACAAGAACATGTTTTACAGACTTCACACTTGTTCCTTTTTTTACTTGCTCTAGTCTAAAATGACTTTGGGTATAGACATAAACCTAGCTACCAGCTGTCCAGATTTCTTTCACTAAATTGTCTAAATTGAATTGTTGTTTGATGTCAAGAGGCTAACTTGTGATATTTAGCATTTTGCAGCAGTAATTTTCTAAATATTTTCTGAAGATATAGAAGTCAATGTAATATTGAAAGTTTGATACAACCCAAGAGAACTTATATACTACATCAAAATCAAAAATTGAGATAGAACTACATAATAATTTCAATAAAAACATTAAGTATAAAGAATTATTTAGTTATACTAGACATGTGGAAAAAATAATATAGTAACAGAACAGTTTTCTGAGGATTATTATCCTTTGACTGCATCTGTAAACCAAAATTTAGAAAGCATTTTCATCATTCCTAATAAGAACAGCTGACTGTGCTTAAACTGATTATGCAAACAAAATGTTGAAATCTGGAATTTTGGCACCTATGAGGCAGAGTGTACCTATGTGTTCAGCCTCTATTAAAAACCCTGGCTGCTGAGTTTCTAATAAGCTCTCTGGTAGGCGATAATTCACATGTGTTCTTATTATTTGGAGTGGAAGGAATTAAGTGAATCTGTGTGACTCAACTTGAAGACCCTTGTAACTTTTATGCCTGGTCTCATGCACTTTTTATCCTTTGCTGAGTTTTCTATGTATCCATTCCATGTAGTAAATCATAACCACTAGTATGATGTAATGATGAGTTCTGTGACTTCTCCCTGGTGAGATAAGGAAACTGGAGAAGGTCCTGGGAACCACTGACATACTAGGTATAGTGCCAGCAAAGCCACAGAACAGGTTCTCAATGATTGGAGCAGATGGGCCAAGGAGGAGTTCTGAAGCCCTCAGTGACTTTTTCAGGCTTTTATTGCTGCTTACACCAGGTACATGGCAGGCAGGGAGGCTATGGGGGCCAGGAGGCTGGCAGGCATCTTCACTCTCTGGGTTCTCTCCCCTCTCTCTGGTCTCTCTCTTTTTTCTCCTGGCATCCGAGTGACATCTCCCTTATGCTCTGTGTCAGCTAAGGTGCCCCCACTTGCACATGCCCACACCCTACTTGAGGGGCCCGCCATTAGACACGCGTGCAGGATCACATGTCCATCATTAACACTAATGTCGGGAGGGCAGAAAAGCCTGACAATTTTCTCTGACCCTATAATCCACCCCCTCAGGGTTTTCCACTAAATATGTTGTCTGGGCAAATGTGAACACTGGGGCCATGACCCACAAAAGTAAATACCACAATTGAATACAGTATAGCAATGCAACAAAATACAACAGAAGTGTGCTGAGGTAGGGCACCAACCTAGGGGCAAAACACAAGATTACTGGCACCAGCAGATGATCCTCCACATCTGCTGCCAAAGGCGCTGCTCATGAGAGGGGTGGGACCACTCACAACATCTACCATCATACCAGGAGCCATCAGGCTTCCTGGCCTTCTTTGGCTGTGGTCTCAGCCAATAGTCACATACTGTACCCACCGCCAGGATGCTCTCACTCTTGAGATTGTGATAATACACTTTTTGGGGGTAATTGCCCAATTCCCAGGGGTACTCTCTGCTGTCATTCCAACACGCAGCTTTCATAGTGTCACCAATGAGACACGCAGACCCCTGCTACTCAGGCTAACCCTGTGAACATGCACATGGGTCAGAGATTCGTGGATACAAGTTCTACATGCGACCTCTCTTGGGTTCCCTCTTTGGCAGTGGACTCCACCACAAGCCATGTTCCCCTCCCATTCCCCAAGGATGGTTTCTCAGCTCCTCACACTCAATATCAAACAAAGCATCACCCACAGTGATTTTAAGAGACTCATTGGCCTTCTTTAACAGACTTAGGCTGCTTACCAGCTGCTCAGGGCTTCCTAATCGTAGCACCAGCTTTTGCCTTCTCTAGTTGGTTTTTTGATACCTCTCTTCTGCCTGGCTGCAGAGAGCTTGGCAAAGGCTTCCTCCCTCAGCCAATCGTGGGCTCTTCTCATGTCTGCCGCTTCCTCTACTCTGGCCACTGCCTCTCTGGGCTGTGGCCCTGGGAGTGCTAGGCAGAACACAGGCTGCTTTTGGAGTCCCTGCTGCTATCACTGAGTCCCACTGGCAAACCTTGATTCTTATCTCCTGGGGTTTACAAATAATACCATCCACCCCAGGGTCCCATAAACATAACATCTACCGTCCAAATTTCCCAGCCTTCTGGCAGGATTGTCAGTCCATCAGTCCCTTCCTTGCGTCAGCAGTGGGTGAGCTCCAAATGACCAATTGTGGTCCTCATCTCCAGCAAGTCTGCTGCCTTGGTCATGGGCTGGTCCTTGGGGACTGTCTCCTCCTCCACTCGAGGTCTTGATCCACAGCTCCCAAACCTTGCCTACCTCCTATGCTCCAGCAGTGTCTTTGGCTCTTCCAGCAGCTCCTGGACTTTGGTCACCTCCTGTGTTGACATGGTACCTCCAGCAGTCACATGGTCATGGTCTGCCACCTCTCAGTCCCTCCTGAGGTTTTCGGAGGGCTCCACACCTGTCTGCATCGAATCATCCTGCTGACTATGCCAGTTGTAGTGCCAGCAGAGGCTCTGAACAGGCTCTCAATGATCTGAGCAGTAGGGCCCAGGAGGAGTTCCGGAGCCCTCAGTGGCTTTTTCAGGCTTTTATTGCTGCTTTCATCAGTAGTGACCAGGTACACAGCAGGCAGGGAGGCTGTGGGAGCTGGGAGGCTGGCAGGTTACCTAGCCCCTGGTGCATCTTCACTCTCTGGCCTCTCTCCCCTCTCTCTGCTTTCTCTCTTTTTTTCAAGGCTACCTAGCCCCTTGTTCATCTTCAATTTCTGGGCTCTCTCTCTTCTCTCCCTGATCTCTTTTTTTTTTCTCCTGGTGGTCTCGTGACTCCACCTTTATATGCCCTGTGACTCAGTCCAGGTGTGCACACTTGCACCTGACCACACTCTACTTGAGGGGCCCACCATTAGGCATGCGTGCAGGATTGCAGGTGTCCATAGTTGACAACAATGTTGGGAGGGTGGAAAAACATGACAAATTTCTCTGAAGTTACACTAGGTTACTCTAAAAACGTAAAGAGAACTCTGAAGGATATCATACCTCACAGAGAGACTACCACTGAGAAAACCTCAGTATCTCAGTACAAACTTGGAAAGGAGACCCTGTCTCTAAGACTGCAGTTCTGACCTCATTAAAGAAGATATATTTGCATCCTAATGAGTGACACAATTTTGCATAATTTCCCAGGCTAGATCTGGCCCATAGATACTGGGCAAACAAGAGATAGCATTATATAGCAAGTTTGGTGGGCAGACACACAGAGAGCATGAGAAAACCCTACTGGATTCTTGAAGCTCATGTTCTGCAATGGGAAAACCAAGAGAAACAATTTTTTGAGGCACAATCAAACTCAGACTGTTGCATGAGAATGCAGAGGCAGACTAGGCATGGGCGCATGAGCGCTTGGTGGTACACTGCCTGCATGAACAGTACCATGGTAAGGTAACCTCAGTGATAGCTATGGCTGCAAGGTCACTAGGTTGTTCTCCCTCTAGGTTGCAGCTGGAGAGAATGCTGCCAAGAAGAAGCAAGAAAAAGCAAACATAGAATTTTGGTGTCAGAAAAATAACTTCCTCCATTTCTTCCTGAAATGCCCCTCTAATGCCCTCTACCGACAAAGTTTAGCACCATGTTCACTGAGAAGGAGATTTGCTGAAAAGAGCCCCTGTCATTATCTCAAATCAGATAGTGATGGGTGTATTTGTATCGAGATGCAGTAAGTTGATAACTGGTTGGTACGTAGTGAATGTATATCAAAGACCATTAAACAAACTTCTTCTCTTTTAAGCATTCAAAATTGCCGCCTGATGTGAATCAAAACACCATATTTTTTTCTATTCCCTTCAAATAAATATAAAATAAAACAAATTTTATTTGTTTACTTCTTAGTCCAGGTTTAATGTCTAAGTGCATATTCTTCTAGAAATCCTCAGTGTATTCCCAAACACAGTATATTTTTGTCTTATTCATGAATTTTTAAACGGTACATAAAACTTCAAGGTAATGACTATATACACAGTTTAAACACTAAGATAGTCCAGAAGTCACTAGTCCTTCCTTGTTTCACTGCTTATAGTAAACTAGTACTCAGTGAATGTACAATAACACTTAACTAATTTAGGGTCAAATGAAAAAATGCTATTTAATTTTTAATTTGTATTCTGCTTATTTACTATTCACATTATACTCAATCTGAGCAATACAATTAGATTTCAGTATTTTTTTTCTTCATTTTGTTCTCCCAGGCTACACTGAATATTTAAATTAGAAAAAAAGCTTATTGATTTTCTCTTTTTTTGATCCTGAAAATGTTCTTGGTCTTATTAGATTAGTGAACTGATTTTTACAGAACTTACATTTCCAACTTAAATTACTTTGTACTACAACCTAATGTCCTATGCAATGATGTTATACCTGTATTTGTGTCAAATCTAATTATGAAGACTTGATTTGCGTAATGTGCAAGAAATTATTTCCACTTTCCTTACCATGCAAACAGATCAATTTTCTCATTAGCCCTTTCCATCAGTTCTGATTGCTTTAAGCTTATGTTTTTCATATTACTTTGTTTCCTAGTCCAATTTGATTCTTACCTTATGTATGGAAAGACTGACTACATTTCAGGGGATATGCTGACAGATAACTATATAAATCAGTAGTAGTGCAACATTTTTCATTATTTATTTTTACTTATATTGCCTCATCACAGCTTTTCTATAGTGTCTAATTTGCTGAAGATTTCTTTTTAGCTTTGTTGATGTCAGAATTCAGAAAAGAACAAGTAAGGAGATGAACCACAAAGTAGGTGACAATAAAAGATGAAGAGGAATTGGGAAGTATAATTCATTTTAGGAGCAAAGCTTTGGATAAAAGAATCTAAGGAGACTTCTTCAGGCTCTATTTTTTAACAAAAGGAGTTATGTGGTGGTGCATAATTTTCCCACAGATCTTTTGTCCTTTGATGTGTTTGATGCACAAATAAAAATGTGGGTTGAAAGTTTGAAGAGTGGAGTTTGTGTGTTTACAAAGAGGACTGTAAAGTGAATGTGCTGATGCTTGTGAAGTCAAACATACTGTAGATAATGGCACTATTAGGAAGAGACACTCAAAACAGGATTTGCAGAATCCCATATGCTTCTATGAACGTCAGGTTTTGTTTATTGTCTACTTATTACTACCATTCACCAAATGCATATTCACAGTGTTTCCTAATAAAATGCTGTCTACTTTGAGCATTGATTCTGTTTCATCAGTGGACAAAATGAAGTAGTATTTACATAACTAAAAATATGAGCACAAGTTTGGTGATTCTTTTCTTTGTATTTTGAATTTTAATGTACCTGATATTAAAAATAAATGGCAATAAAATATTTCTTACCTTCCTCAGAGTTTCACTAAAAATACCTGTATAGCTTCTAGTTTTCTTAGCCTCTCTTCATGTAAAGTTTTACATGAAATTTGTATAACTCTTCTGTATGTATGTATATGTGTGCATATATACACACATATATGTATGTGCATATATATTTAATCAGTAGAACCTAAACCTTAAAATCCCCAGTGATACAACCCAATAGTTCATGTTTAAAGTCACAAACTACATAATGCCTAGAATTGTGTACTTTTCTACTCTTTCCTCCCACATAATCCAAAATTTTGTCATAACAATTATAGAGTTACTTTTTGACCATATCATTTGTCAATCAAAGACTCCACTGAGAGTGGAAGTGGTTCTGGTGATCACGACAATGGAAAACAGAAGAAAACCAAAATGTGGGAATACAGTTACCCTAGTTCAAGTTTGCCAGGGAAGGCTCTTCTGTGGATTTAATAGCACCTTCACTTAATTTGAGATCTTTCATTTCTCTTTAGATTGGCCAGGGAGTTATTGACTTCTGACCATATGGTTTTGCTTCAGTTTGAAACAAATTTCACACAATTATCAATTGATTAGGTATCTTCTCTTTGTTTGTACTTTTTTGTATGGATAAACTTTATTACTTATGGCAAACTAACCCAAGCCTCTACAGTTATGCACTCTAAGTAACTGTTGTTGGATATGTCATACATATTATGTATTTGCATTGTGATACCATTTCTAGAGCTAACTTTTGGTTTTCTCTGTCTTTTAGGTATTATGTTTACTCTTTTATGTGGGACAGACTTGCATTTTTAACTTGAAGTTCTCGCCTCAAACCTGTATTTTTCTCCACAAGTATCATGAGCTTCTATCCACATGTATGATGGACTGAAGGATCCCAGTCTCATCCTGATGGGACTGTGTTGTGTCTCAAAGCTTCACTGGAGGACACTGTTGATGGTGGAACAAGAATCAATCCTTCTTTTTTTTTATAACATCACCCTTACAATACCACAATATGAAGTTGAATGGCAGTGCAATACATATGGAAAATTTGGAGCAAATTAGAATAAATCAGAGTATGCTTTCACTGTCCTTTATCTGCCTAACCTCCCAGTGGAAATATTGCCTAACAATTAAAATTTGTTAGGGTTTAGTTGGAATTTTTAGATAAGGACCTTCATAGTCATAATACAAAAAGCATGTAATCCTACACACACACACACACACACACAAAACAAATCTGCATTGTTCATTTTCTGGTTAGAAGTTGTGTTAAACACTGGCAAATCAAAATGTCTAAGTATATAACTATATTTTGTTGTTCTTGTTGGACAAAGGTTATTTGACATTGCTATTGATGTTTATAATTGTTTGATCTCTAGATAAATCACCCTACTAACAACGGATCTCTGTTGTACTTGGGCACACATTAAAATTTACCACTTTAAGTTCATATTTCAATCAGAAAGTGGTTACAATAATAGAAGACACTTATTGGAAAATGGAAGGTTTCAAAATGACTACAATGTGAATGTTCTATAAACCTGAGAAATATTGTTACTGAGTCAGTTATTTGAGTCTGGATATTTTTATTTCGCTAATCACTTTGGGCAGAATGTATTTGAAGGTGATCAATGTAGCCATTATTTTCTAGCCAATAGTTTACTGACATTTTTAAAACATGTCCTGTGATCTCAATTTCACAGGTAGCAATATACCTAGCTCATCTACTTCCTAGATTCCAGAAAACAAACATCTGTAGCCAAAGGAATGTCAAGTCAGTGCTCAGCAGCAAATTTGGATGACACCTTTTGTTTCATGAAGATTTCCCAGGGTCAGGATGGAGACAGCTGGAGGCAACTATGGAGATCTAATTCCATTGGTAATGGCAGGATGGACACCTGTTGAGGCAAAAGGAATGCCATGCAGAGCAATAAGGGACCTCTAATTCTTAACAGAGTGTGAAATTCAACAACCACACTCAGGTCTTCCTGGCCCTTGAGTCATTGTTTTTGTTTTGTTTTGTTTTGTTTTCCTCAGGACTCAAACCTGAATGAGTTCTCTATTTAAAATATTTTTTCATTTTAACTCAGAACAAATGCCTGTTTAGTAACAGAAACAGAAGATGGTGACAATATTCTCTGTACATATATACCTGAATGGCTTGTAGAAGGGCTGCTTTATATGCTTCTCCCCATTTCTTTGGGTGGTGAGACCACCAGTTGAGTTATTCTGCTGGCCCTGGCTTTGCTTCCTCATTCCTCTAACTCTTGGGGAGGAATGTTCATTTTGGAAGGAAAAAAAGAATTAATCTTGCTTAGTTCAGCTCCTTGCTTGTATTTGTCTATGGGATATACCCTCATTGTGGAAATGCAATTTCCCAACTGTTTAGTGTTACAAGTATTATAGATACAGGGTTCTTGAGGGGGCAAAGATTTTCCATTTGTGCTATAGCTGGATATGAATAATTCCTGTGGGTCAAATTTTGGGTAAGCACATTTGCTTGAAAGATCAAGTCATACTTAAGATTAGCTTACTGCTCTCTCTTCCAAAGGCTTAAAATCAGTTGAGGAATAAGGATGACAATGATGCTGATATATATTTGATCCCATAAAATGCAAACAGTTCTTCTCAGTTCTTCTCTCTACCAGAATCCTTAAAAGTTCTTTAAAATTATAACATAATTTCCATTATCTAATATCTAAGAGAATTTTATGTGAAATGTTGATATCCTTTACCATAAAAGAACACACTGACACTTAAAGCATTATTTTTCTTATTTGTACATTAGAGCTTAATAACTATTCATAGCAACACACTACATATTTTGTATTGAACAGAAAGTACTATTAATACTTGTCTTATCAGTCTTATTATTGCATTTTAATAAGTTTGAAATTAACAAAATAAACAAAAAATTATGACAACTTTACTGAAAGATTCAGGTTGACATTTTAAACTTAATTGAGCTAAGCTACCAAGATACATTAACGGAAAAAAAAAAATCAAAGCCAACTAAGAGCTTATGAAAGACAGAGTAAATCCTTTAGGATGATTAGTTCAGTGAAATGTTAAAAGAATATTTTGTGTGCATGTCAGGTCTCTTGCTAGTCTCAAACTAGCAATTTGGATTCACTTCATTATAGCCACTGAAGTACCTTAGCAGAGGCTGGGAAAAGGAGTGAAGAGCCAGAGAGAAAGAGCAATAACAGTTAAATGATGGAGTTGCTCTCATAATTCAGCTCCAGATAACTCAAACAAGCACCTTGTAAATGACAGTGCAGGGCTGAGGTAAACTCAAAATGAATGAAAATGCTTAAGACACACAAGCCCTCCAGGAGCTCCCTCTATGAGCCTCAAAATGAATATTCTGAAGATGTAACTCATTTCTCTCTTTGTCTCAAGAGCTGATTCTTCCATTTTAAATCAAGGATGCTTTTGAAACCAGTAATATCTTTCATTATGGCTGACTTTTATGGTAATAAAAGTGGTCATATTTTGTTAAAAACACATGGAATTTTATATACTGGTAAATTCGTTAATTGGAAACATATTTTTTTTAAAAAGTATTTAACTATTTCATCAATTTTCCTATAGCAGTATCATAAAGAATTGTACTTTTTGAGTGATCTTATTATGCATGTATGTGCTTTGCTCTTTTCAAGGAAAACTTGATATTCAAGTAAATACTGTGATAGTAATTCAAATGAATTTGAATTATTTAGTAAGCAAAAGAAAAGGCAGGGGACTTGGTATATGGACTCTGAATTTAGTTGGACATAAAACTTCTACCTCCAAATCTTATTTACTGAGAGACATCGTCAATCAAGTTAACCTCTGTGCTTCTACACCCTAAACTGTAAAATGGGAATAAATAAGTACTAACTGCATAGTTTTTTGTGAATATACATAGAAATTATAACAACCTATTGAATGATATTTAATTGTACAATAAAATTAAGTGCAGTTTGTGATTCTTCTGACCTCCACTCTACAATGAGCCACAGCTTCAACCTAATGAGGAAGTGACTACTAATTTTCCTAGCCTCCTTTTTTCAGATACTCCCTAAGTGTTTATACATATTGCCTCCTTTAATACTAAGAAGCCAAGCATATGAAGTAGGTCCTCATAGTATTCTCATTTTATAGATGATGTGGTAGAAAAGGGGGGCTTAAATAACTCACCCAAAGTAATAGATAACATAGCAGATATTCATATCCAGGAAATATGACACACGAGCTTATCTCTTAATAACTATGAATCTGTCCTACCATCTGGATGGTTATCACCAGTAGAATAGTTAGTGAGCACTGACCAGCAGTGTATTCATCAGAGAAAATGGTCTGGGTAATTTGGGTAATGAAGAATCCTTACACTAACTGGGAGCACTTCAAAAGGATAGTTCTTCTTAGATGAATAACATAAGGCAAAAACTCAGACCTTATTCTGAATCAGCCATTCTAATACTCAAACTCATTTTTTTAAATAATTGGTGTGATTGTATATTATGTAGTGATAATATTCATTGAATACATTAAAATTACAGAATTTAAACAGCCCTGTGAGTTATTCCTTAATAGCACATAGTGGGATTGAATTCTCAGGTGGTCACTCCTATTTTTGTATTGGTTTACTAGGGTCATCACACTAGAATATTATAGAATAGTGGGTGGTTAAACAACAGAAATTTATTTACTTACAGTTCTGGATTTAATTACAAGAATGAAAGTCAGCATGTTTGACTTCTACAGAGAGGCATCTCTCCTTGGCTTGAGAGTGGTAAACTTCTCATTGTGTCCTTACATGGCTTTTCACCTGTATACCTTCATTTTTGTGTTTTCATTTTTTCCTTAAAGGGAACCAGATATATTGTATTACAACACACTCGTAATATCTCATTTAACCTCTTGAAAGATCCTTTCTGTAAACAGGGTCTTTCTGAGATGCTGAGTGTTTCACATGTTGATGTGAAAAGGTGGCGGTAGGGCAACATTTTACCCATGCTATCCTTTCCATGAGTGTATAGGGCTTTACTAAGGTCTGTGGGGATAACTGATTAGAACTAGTCAGATTAAGATTGTGAAGTATTCATAGAATAAAGGCAAAAACCAAAAGTGTTTGTTTCTTTTTTTTTTTTAATTTTTCATCAATAGTGATGATGGAGGAAGGAATGTCCATAGTGGTTGTATTATGGATTACCCTCTATTGGTCCCACAGCATGAAACAATTGAGACAGATCAATATAAGTACTGCAGATAATTTGTATTTTGGGGACTAGTCAGTAAATAATATTATAATATCCAAACTTGAGTCCATTGAATTTTGTTTTTTTTAAACTGATTTTTTATTCTATTTTTCACTTTAATTTATATATATTTGACATCAATTGTAGTCCCCATGTATTCCCCATCACCATATCACCAGTGCACCATCACCTCAGTCTCCTGTGCTCCCATCTTCCCTCAACCCTCCCCTTCCCCTCTCCCCACCAAGTGTCCCCAATTTGTCCTTGTCTTTTCATTTTTGGTTTATTTGTTTGTTTATACAGACTCTTTTGCAAAAAAGCCTGAGTATGGTGGATTCTTTTTACTCCCAATTTAGCAGTCATTTTTCCAACTCTTCTTTTGTTATATATATCTTATTTTCTAAAGCACACAATTTCTGTTCAGAAATGTGTAGTCCCATTTTTTGATAAAGCCTAATCTTTTCATGATCCAGGAATGGTTTGCCAATCATCTAAACTGTTTATTTTCTCTGCTAATCAATGGCTTATAAAGGGCAACCATTTACTTAACCAAATAGACATTAAGGATCATACGCTGAGTAGACCTGTTAGAAATGGGTTCTTCATTCTGAAAGTGAGAAAACAAAGAAAACTATTCTCCTGACTGTGTATCAAGTTGTGTTGAGAATATGACATCTGTAGCAGTTACTATTTTGCAAATATGAGATAACTTAGTGCATTAAATTTAATGGTGCACAGCAAAGAATTAACTTCCACCCATACCTTTGAATATAAAGTAATTTGGGAAAAAAGTGCTTACGGATTGTAATCACATTTAGATGAGGCCATGTTTGATGACAACAGGATCTAATACAATGGCAGTGTCCTTAAAAGAAGGAAATGAAGATATAGAAAGACACACTAGGAGTATACGATGTGATGACTAAAGGAAAGATTGGATTAATAAAGCTGCAAGTTAAAAACTTCAAGAACTTCCAACAATGGTAGGAAGAAAAAAGGAACGGTGGTCCTGTCCATAACTTGATACTGAAATTTTAGCCTCCAGAGTAATAAGGAGATAAATATTTCCACTTTTTAAAAAGCATCTATCTATCTATCTATCTATCTATCTATCTATCTATCTATCTATCTATCTATCTATCTATCTATGCATATAAGAGCTGGGGTGCAAGCCAGAAATATTGGGGGAGGTGAGAGAATTCACCAGAGACAGTGGGGAACAGAACAGGAGGATCTACAGAAACACATTGTTGAGAGAAGCAGTGGGCGAGACAGGAAAGGTCTGCTGTGCCATGTGGGTCACCTCTCTGGTGGGGAATCAAATTCTTACTGCAGTGGCTGCTGCTGGTAGCTTCACTTAACCCCTTGTACCACCAGGGGGGGCCCTGATTTCCACTTCTTAGTTACCTAATTTGTGACATATTGATACAATTCTAGGTAACTAGAATACTAAATGTGTGTATTAGGATACTCTGATAATGATGCTAGTGAGACTGGAACAAAAATATACTGCTGATCTTTTTGTTATTAAGTTTTTTTCTTTATGTTTTAATAATTTCTAGTTGTGTTTCGATGGTTTTTTAAATGAAATACAATTTCAAGTTTTCACAAATATTTTTATAAGAACTCTTGGAAATATCCTGGTATTCTCTCTGCTAGTCAAACAGGTGGAGAATCCAAGTTTAGAGATTTGGGGAGTTAATATAAATGTGACCTCATGTGTTCTCACAGTGAAACTTCGCACTTAACATTTATACTCTGTTACTTATTGTCACTTGATAGTTATCTCAGACTGGTATGGTCCAGGAAAAAGTAAGTGACATTTGCTTGGGACCAAACACCAAACACATCCATTTGCCTTGTATCAAGCAAATTCCATTTGTCTTGTATCAAGATCCTAGCCTGAGTTTTGATTAAAGATAAAGAGATGCAAAAATACCCAAATCACATGCAAGAAAAACAAAATGTCTGCTTCTTCAGATAGTTCTATTTTTGTGTCTATAATTCTGCTCACCAACTGCATGTGTAACCTTTCTTTAAATTTGCAAAATAATTCAGAAGTTTTCATGCTGCCAATTGCTAATCAAACCTTCTTCATCAACATCCACGCCCTCTTCCCATTTGTCATCTTATTCATACATTGCAAACAGTAGCTCATGAAGCTCCCTCTTCTCTGCCTCAGGAAAACAACAGGCTGTGTAACCAAGGGGAAGCTTATTAGCAGCTAAAAGCTCATTTTTAATGCTACTTAATCAGGTTGCTGACTCATTTAAATTATGATCCTTAAGAAAAAAAATCCTCATTTAATGACTCAAATATTAGTGTGGCTTGTCACATAGTCTTTAATATTGCTTGCTTCCTCAATGAGTTCAAGAACTAACCCTTTGCCAGAATAAATTGGTAAACCTGTTTCTTTCTCATGCATATGGTAAAAACCTATGAGGTCTGTCTGATTTATATAAGTGTACTTTGCTGCTACTTTATATATATAACTGTGTTATAAAGTAAAAGAAAGGCTCAGCTCCAAGAATAAGATTTTTTGTAATATAAAAACTGGACATGTTAGAGATGTAGGCATATGCAAACTTCTCCATTATGACTGGGTTACTAAATCAGGTTCATTCATTCTGTATCAGGTTATTTTATTATTGATTTATCCTTTACGTTAATGAATGAAAATACAGGTGCTTGAAATTTTCATGTATTTCAAATATTTTTGAGGGTTGTAACATTGCAAAGGTATTTTAGTGTTTGAAACTTTTCTAACAGGGTGTATGTTTCATTCATCATGAAGAAGAAAACCTGTAACATGTTGGCATCTCTCTGCTTCCTATTTCTAATATTGAAAATATGATTTAAAATTGTGTGTACCATGGAGTAAAGGACACTTCATTTTGATATGGATTAGACACACATATAGGTCAGACAAATTAGCCCACAGATTTAATATCAGTAGCATCAAGTCCATACCTTTGCTGACAATAGAGGAAATGATTTTAGTATCCAGTTGAGTTCCAATAACATTTGTAGAAACAGCATCTGACATCTACTAAGGAGTTTTGTTCTCTCTGGAAATTTTAAATATTCTAATGTCAGTTTAGACTTGTTCAAATGATATATTCTTAGCATATGATCTATGAAATTAATGTTAAAGGAGATTATAAGAACCGGCAATCTGAAAATTAGGGATTTTTGAACAACACAGAAAATGATCATTTGGTCTCTGACTGAATTTCCAGGTAGGAGAATTGTAGTGATTCCCATTTTAAATTCTAAGTTCCTTCCACTGAGACTACTTTTCTTTTCTGCAAAATATTAAAAAAGCTTATATCATCTTCCTTTAAAAAGCATTCTTTCAAATATTTGTAGAGTTATGTATTCACTTAATACTTTTCTAAGTTAAATCACCCCAGTACCTTCATTTAACCCATTCTTTTTTTTTTTTTTCATGCTATCTGTGGTGCCTATTATTAAATATAATATTCCAGCTTGGTAAAACCCACATGGGATAAAGTATTATTATACCTAGTGGCTCTTATATAGAGAAGCAGAGTGAAGATTCTGAAGTAAAAAATATCTAATTTTGAAAGAGAATAAACACTTCTCCAGCTCTTTGTTTCTGTCACTACACGCTCCTCCCTGCCTTTCTGTTTTCCTTCCTTAATATTTGAGTCTACAGTCAGTCAGGGAAAGCTGATCAAGGTAGGTTTCTCATTCAAAATGAAATGGTATGGCTACATGTATTTCTGGATCCCAGAGAGGCAGGGAGAATGTCTATGTGTAAACGGGAGGGCAAGAGGGGCTTGTCTGCACTGGGGTGGGTGAGTGTATGAGTCTGGGAAGGGAGAGAGAGTTTTCTGTGTAAAAGGCAGAAGGCGGAATTATAAACATCTCCACATATATTTATATCTCCTTTAATCTACTTCAGGGCTGTTCAGTACTTTTCTTTGTGTATGTCTTACACCTCTTTCTTAACTTTCTTCCTCAGAATTTTATTTCTTATACTATTCTGAGTAGAATTACTTTCAAAACTTCATTTGAGAACGTTTTGCTTTTAGCATACTGAAATAGAATGTATAGTCACATAGTAACCTTATATTCTGCAGTCTTACCATTTTTTAGTTCTTGTTCTGTGTATTCTATCTGTCATCTATAGATATAGTTTTACTTTCTAACTGCCGTATAAGTTTTAGTTTGTTTGTCTAGAAGCTCCAGAACATTGCTGAATATAAGTCGTGGGAGTAGACATTCTTTTCTTATTTCCAATCATATGAAGAAAGCATCTTAACTTTGACAGTTAAATATGATGTCAGTTGTGGGATTTTCACAGGCATGTTATATCAGGTTTCTTATTCTAGTTTGTTGAGGGTTTTTATTATAAATAGGTGTTGGCATCTGTCAAAATTTTTTTGACTTATCAAGCTGACCATGAGTTGTTTTTTTTTTTATTTTCTTTATTAGTTGGATGTAATAGGTCAAATATTGACTTACAAAATGATGTCCAGATGCCTACAACCTAATCCCTGGGAACCATGACTTGTAACCTTGAATAAAAATGGGAAATTAATTCAGATCTTGATGAGTGCAAATGGCATATGCTCTACAAATGCCGAGGGATGCAGAGGTAGCTTTGGAACTGGAGAGTGAGCAGGAACTGGAAGAATTAAGATTAATGTAATGGAAAAATCATAGATTTCCTTGAATACCATGAGTATTAAGGGTACCACTAGTGAGCATTCAATAGAAAGTGGGGGGCATGGTAGGAAAAACCTATTGTTTTAGAAAATACTCAAATACGGCAGAAATATAGGTGGTAAAGGTGTTTCTGGTAAGGTTTTAAATACTTGGAAATAAGGAACATGTTTTCAGAAACTGGAAGAAAGGGAATCCTTGTCACATAAAGGCAAGTAACTTGTTAACTTCTGTCTTAAAATCTATATAGAAAATAGTACTTTTAAGCAATGAACTTAAACAATAAAATTTGGTATTTTGAACTGATAAGTCTTAGGTAAGATATTGTTTTATTTTATCAAGATTTATCTTTGCAAAATACTTTCATCAAAGGAACATTTTAGCCTTGGGTAGTAATTAAGGTCTTAGGATGTGGTAATGTATTTTTGCATGTGTTGTCACTCCCCTTGGAACCAGAGTGAACAGTATGATAGGTTAAATAATAGCCTTTAAGATGCGATGTTCTGAACTTGAAACCCTATGATATATTAAGTCACATAGCAATTCCACTCTTGGTAACTACCTGAAGAATGCAAAAACACTAATTTGAAGGGACACATGCACATCTTGTTCACTGAAGCTTTACTTATTTATAGCTTTGTTTATAATTATGGAAACAACCTAATTGCCAAGGACATATGATTGAATTCTGCAGATATGTTCTATATATATGATGGCATAGTACTCAGCAGAAAAAGAAAAAAAAAATGAACTGTTGGCATTTGTGGCAACTGGAACTGGAAAGACTTATACAAAGAAAAGTAAGTCATAAGGAGAAAGAAAATTGCCAGATGATTTCACTCATATGTGGAATATATATAGAAATAAAACAATGGAACTGAGAAACCAAAACAAACCCTAGAAATTTGACTGCATAATTGTGTGGTGATATCTGTTTGAGGAGGTATGAACCAATTTCTCTAAATATCATACTTGTAAACCAATGTCACCACAATTAAATTAAGAAATGCTAAAATAAGAAAAATATATTTAAATACCCATTACTTAAGTATAAATTTACCAAATGAAATCAAGAAAACATCTGTCTTTTTTCTAAGTTGATTTGATAATTGTCACTCTTAATAGAACTTTACTAAGATTTTGAATTTTCTTGAATTTGTTTTTCTTCCTATGTGCTTTAATCTCTGATAATCTCTGGCCATATTGCCAAGTTCAGTCATCTCCATATAGATTGTTATCTCCATTTCTATGTGTATGTAATTGATTCTGTGTTTTGTCCATGGTTTACTCTTTTAATATTTATTGTTTTTCATTCCTTGTGTGAGTACTTGCTGAAAACTCTGGATATCGTGGTCTCTGGACATATTTTTCAGTTTTACTTGATGGGCAATTGGATATACCTTGATCTTTAGTCTCTAAGGTGTTCAATTTGGTCACTCTGTTCTGCTGCCTCTGGTTCCATTTGGTACTACTTCCAATCTATGGAGTTCTATATACTGCTAAATACTGCTGATTTCTTGTCACACATGTTGATCAGAGGACTTTTAAATGCTTTTAGATATATTTATGGTTGTTCTCAAATTTTGGCTTTAGATTCTTAATTACACTAATGAATGGCATAAAAACTGCCTCATTTACTTCAATAAAAATTCATCATAATAACACCATAATAAAATATCACTCATTCAATGCAAAAACATTCAATACAAATAATTCAGTATCACTATGTCCCTAGTCACTATGTTAGGCCCTGGGATATGTAGGTACCTAAACCTGACCTGAACTCTCAAACTCTACATGGTCTGTTAAAAGAGAGATGATAATAAGCTAGTGACTATCAATGTTAAGGAAAATGGTAATATTTTACAAAGTTTTACAACTGCTAAAACAGTCAATAAACACTATAAACCATAGTGTGAGAGGTTATAAAACTTTATATCCATAAATCTTATGTCAACAGGGGATTTTAGAAAAGGATAATGACATGTACAAATGTATATGTAGGACAGACGTTTGGGTCCTAAGAAGTAAAACCTAAGATAATGCTTTGAACATGTGCAATTTAACTTGGGGAGGGAAGTGACTTATTAAACAGGGATGAGGGAGAGGACACAGTGAGAAAGGAAAAAGGGTAAATATTAATATAAGGTTTCAAGTTTCTGTTGCAAGAAATACTCAGTTCTGTCAGTGCCTCTTAAAAAGGGAAGTTCTTCACATTGTCCTCTCAGTCAAAAAATTAAACTCACCATTTCGGCCCAATACTGATTGTGGGTTAACCAAAGATAGTATCCCCACATTATTTGTGAGATGGTGCAGGGACAACAGACCTCCTGAGGCAGGGGAGAAAGATGTCCAACAGAACACAACATCACCACATGACATTTGATACATTTAAGGTAGTGCAATGAGACTGAATTTTAACAGTGAATGAAGTTAGAGTGGCCAGATCTGTCCCAGTCACCAGAGGCATTTGCAAACGGGGACTTTAAAATAATTTGATATAGCTAAGACAGAGGATGTGTCTATGTGATGATTTGGAAAACTTTCAGTGGTGAATGGCAAGGGATAGGATTGAAAAATCTGGCAGGAACAAGATCATTATTCAAACTGTTAAAATATGAAATCTGAATTGTCAGGGATAAGCATTGAAAATCAGATAATTCATAAATAGAAATAAGTTGATAATATATGTGTTTGAAAAGAGACACTCTTCAGAATATAAACTCGTTTGGTAGTGACGTAAAAAGGAGTAAGACTAGGGAAGATAAAACTAGTGGAAAAGGAAAGCAGTGGTGATTTTGGTGGGTGATGGATGTAGTTCTGACCAAGAAGTGATGTTGAGATTGGCGATTAAGGGATATATAATAGAAAAGCTGTATAAGTAACTAGTATCTATGTTGATATGGAAAGTAAAGGGAAAGAGAAAACAACAATGACTCATTGCTGTGCAAATAAACAAGTGGAAATGTGATCCCAGCAAGCAGATATAGGGGTAATTGCTTTCTTACATATTTAACTGGTTTAGAGTACCAGGAAGCATTTGGAACTTGAAAAACAGAAAGTTGGAATATGGACTTGGAGTTTCTACAACTAAGTAACAGCACAATCTGTGACTGTGCATTGATTATCCACAAACACTATACACACAGAGAAGAGACAAGAGCTCAGGACTCTGAGTAATGCCATTACCTAAAAGATAGATGGAAAAAGAATAAATGTAAACAAGAGTAATGTCAAGAGTAAGTGGGAAAAAGTTGAATCAGGAGAGACTGTAGTCAGAACATCTAAGAGAAGCAGATTTAATGGAGAATATTTTGAACTCATTTAAATTTCAGGCATTTTAATAGTGATAAATATCATTAAATATATTGTATATTCAAATAATGTAGAATAATAACTGATCATTAGATTTTATAGTTAGTCTATCAGTGATTTTAGCAAGAGCAATTTCTATGTGATGGTGAGAAAAGTCATCTCACAATGAGTTAAGGAATTAATAGAAGAGAAAGCAACATAAACTGGGTAGGATTTAGAGAAGAAACACTAACAAATAGAGGGGGGGATATAGGATGAAAATGGGACTTTTATAGTATAACAGAATCATGGATACATATGCAGACTTAAAAGAAAGGGTCAGTTAATTTGGGAGAGAGAGGAGAAAATGGAGCAATAACCAGAGTTGAGAGCAATACTTGGACTGTGTTGGTTAGTGCTAGATATGAAAACGGACACATCTTTCTTTGAAGCAAGAAGAAATGGGAAAATAGATGTTTTTAGTTACTTTTAATTATGAAAACCTGTTAATAGTTTGTTTACAAATTTAATGGCAAAATTAGACAAAACAGATATGAACTCTATGATAACACTGGCTATTAGAAAGAACCTTTTGTTTATAGAATTTACTAATGAGTTTATAACATTTCTACCCTAGAGCTGTAAGAATAGCAGAGATATCCATCAATCAGGAGTTATTTAGGTGAAGTCTATTGATGAAGCTCCTATTGAAACCTTCCAGCAACTATCATCCTATCAAGTAGAATACATCAAACAAAGTCATTTTGGAAGTGGTGGTTCTTAACTCGGTTATAGGTAAATGGTACTTAATAAATAGCTATTAACTTAATGATATAACATTTTCTACATTTTTAAATGAAAGATATATCAGTAGCTTAATTAATGATTACATTTGGACCAGAAAATGCTTGTATCAGTGGGGTTCTAATTAGGAAAAATTATTAATAGAAAGAACCCCTGCCTGAAAGAGTTGATTAATTTGTATTTGTGATATAAATTTTATATTGTGATATGAATTTTACACATTTCAGAGTAATGTGCTTTTGTGATTTTTAGTTTCCATCTTTCAACATAGTAAGTCCCTGTTTTTTAAGCAAAGAAAAACCACTACATTTCAAGTCTTGTTTTTAGAAGTGCAGTATCTAGGGCACCATTGGGTCAGTTTCTGATATTACTTGAAGCCTCAGCGGAGTTGATCTGAAGATGGATATCTCATTTGTTCACAATAGGGCTTGTACTGTCTCTTAGGTGGGGTCCCTTAAGAGGTGGGGAACTTGAAGAAAAACTGCCCAGTCAACAGTCAACAGTCAATTGTTTTCTCAACTGAGAATTATTCACTTGCCCTGACCTATCTTTATGGTTTCTGCATCACTCTGCAGCTCTAAATGCAGCAAGGAAAAATGCTGCAGAATGCACTTGTCTGCCTATTTGCTTGGAATTTTTACTGAAATTGGATGACTCTTTCTTTTCAAGTCATGAGCACAAATCAGAATTCAAAGTATAAGAATCAGATCATTTCTATTTTATCTAACTTTCAACTTTATGAAAATCTAATTTGTAGTTTTTTACTTCTATAATATTTTGGCACAGGATGCTTGCTGACTGACATATTCTCATACCTTAGCATTTTACTTCAAATGAGTTATTTGAAGAATGTTCTCCCTTTAAATAAAACCTAGAACAACTATTTTAAACTTTTAACGTATATTATGTAGATGACATAAAAGATAAAAATTATGGTTTCTATAGGAACTATGATATAAGGACCATATTCTTTTCTTTTGGTAATGCAAATAGATAGATCTCTTTAAAGATACACTGAGAAACATTAATGCAAATTTATAAAAAGAAACAAATAACTCTCCCTCTTCTAAGTTTCAGGGAAGGCAAGAATATATATGAATAAAGTGTATCACAGCAAGACAGAATCATGTCTTCCTAAGATGTCATTGTCCAGAGGGTGCTGTTTATCTTGGTATAATTACACTTTCAGTTGTAATTTCTCCAACTCAGAAAGCTTTTTGACATTGGAGTTAGTAAAGGCAAACAAAATGCATACTAAGTATAGTTAACACACACCAAAGGATAACTTCTATAGATTTCCAAACATTCTATTTCTATACAATCACCTATACCTATACTACATATTTAACACAAATTCTAAGCTATGATTCTGTCTTTTGGTGATTTCTATAATAAAAGTAGTTACATTCCGAATTATCAGAGTACTGGCTTTTTTAATATAGCTGAGGAAATTTTCAACCATTTGTTTTTGTGGTGGAATAACAGGTAACTTCTTTAGAAACATTCTTCACATTCATCTAAATTATTTTGTTCAAAAGATGTAGGGTATGTTCTCAAGTTTTTGTACAAAAAAGCCAATAACACTTGTTTTTCTGTCTTCTAAATCATAAGCAGGGATTAACATTTAGTAGCGTAGAGTTCTAGCACTTAAGGTTCCCATCAGAGAACATCATTTCAGACTAGGAATTATTTTCCTATGAATTTAGAAAAACCTCTGATTATAAATGGAAGAAGTATTTACTTTGGTTCAGAAGCCATAAATTGATACCCCAAAGGAAAAAGAGGCACACATATATAGTTTCTGATTGAGCTTATAATGTCCAAAACTTACTTTCAATTATCAAATATTAAAATCAAGGGATTTCACATAAAACCAGGATGTCTTTTTGTAGGAAATTAGCAGTTTACACAACTGCTTACACAACTGTAAGCAGTCCTCATTACAACTATTTTTCAGTCATTATAATTATTTTTAATTTTTATAAAGATAACATGTTTTACAATATTACATATGATTTAGGAGAACAGAGTCATACCTCTTCTGATGTATGTTACCACACTTACCCATTTATTCTCTTTGCAGTCATCACTATTTGCAACCCTGTTAATGAAGACGTGATTCAAAATCTAGATCCACTCATTCTGTGTCAACTTGAAAAAAGTTGACACACACATATTATTTAAAAAATTAATATGAACTTCATTGCATCTCACTTTTCTCATATATAAAATGGGAATTACAATAAATGCCTTAAGAATAATTCCAGTTAATGTAAAATATTTCAGATAATACAAACTTTCCTATGACTAATGTGACACCAAGGAAACTGTAGCTAGCTCACTTTCAATTCAGATTTTTTTATATGATGAATTTATGAGATGATTTAGATTCTGCCTGATTCCTGCAGGCTCCAGTCCTTATTGGTCAGCCTGTAAGTGTAAATTAATATCAATCAAACCTATAATTCCAATATTAAACACTAAAACATTTTATGGCATAAAATTTAGTTGCCATTGGACATTCAAGTACTATACCAAAACATTTTCACTTTAGATGATTTACATGAATTATCAAATTCCAAGCAGGTTGCAATTCATTTACAACGAGAAATATAACAGTTCAGGCTAGTATATAAACTAATTATGTCTTGGGTTGGTGAAAATGTTCTACAGATACTTAAATAGAAGTCAGATTAGAAAATGCTTCATAAAAACAGAACCACAAAACTATGGGATGAATTATAAGATTTGAATGCATGGGAAATTATATGAAACTATTACTCCAACTTGGAAGGAAAAGACTTTGGTTTATGACATATACATCCTTGGACTGTCCTTGGATGGACAGTCTTACTGGACACTGAACTCTGCTTATTTTATTTTTCATGCTTAACCTACTCTCCTTCTGATTGATATTGATACTGTGTTGGATGTGTGAAGTCATGCAATCAGGATTCATTCAAGGCTTGCTCTTTTGAGAGAATCTTGTCTTTTTAAGATAAGTTGTCTCTTCCTGTTAATTTGTATATAATCCAAGTTGATTATATCTTGATTTTCCTGTTTAATTCTCAAAAGATAATCTAATTTGAAAATCTCTATAACCTCCGCTTACAATTTAGATTGGTTCTTTTCTTTTTCTCTTAACTCATAAGAATGTTTAACCCTGAAATTCATTAATTATCTTTTCTACATGTTTCTCTGTTTTATTTATGTACCTATATTGGGGGTGTATGTCTATTTATACTTTAGGAAGCATGCTTAATGGAATCTATCACATGTCTTCAACTTTTTAAGAAAATAATTACTCTCTGTCTTTTATTTTTCTAACCTACATATGACAGTATTACATTATTTATCTGGGAACCTTTCCATTTTAATCACTGATGTGATGAATATTTTAATACTAGAGATCTATTTTATTGAATGATAAGCAACAGTTCATGAAACCACTGACCTGTATGTCTCAAATAACTTTGCAAGATATCAGATATACTTTTTAAAAACTATGAACTAAATAACTTGAATTTCTCCAGATTTTCCTAGTAGAGCTAAAATTAAAAAAAAAAAAAACTACTACAAAAGTGTCACTCTCATTCTCACTTCAAAGATTTATACAGTTTGTCTTAAAAATCGGTACCAATTTCTTTTGACATAATGAGTAAGTCGAACAGGACAACAGCATGTTTCCTTTTTTTAAGTTAGCGATCTCAGAGTATCATTTGTGAATTTTGAACTTTATATTTGAAAGTGTTTGGAGATTACTTCTATGTACAATTCCTATTATTTAATTATTCATCTCTGAAAACTTAAAAATACTTTAAAATAAGTTTTAGTTACATTATTCTATGTTGTTAATAGTTGTAAAATAGCATCAAGTAAATGGTGCTGCAGTCTTGTATAGGTGCCATAACTATTAAAAAGTATAATAGTGAACAATAGATTTTATAATTCAATTTTATCTTTATTGATAGCGATTAAGCTATTAATTATTACTTGTTTCATAAAACTCGGGATCTCTTTGTTATAAGTTCAGGCAAGTCATGAAATCTAAAGAAATTAAATTGGATTGTATAAAAAGTAGAAATATAATTACTATGGAATTATTCATAATAGCCTACAAATAGAAGCAACCTACATGTTCACCAACAGATAAATAGATAATGAAAATGTGTTATGTATGCATGATAGAATATCACTCAGTCTTGAAAAAGAAGGAAATCCTGCAATTTATGACCATTTGGATAGCAATGTGGCTATATGCTCAATGAAATAAGCCAGAGAGAGAATATAAAACTGTATTCCAAACATACATCTCCCCTTTATGTGTTATTTAAATTAAAATTCAAAATTATAGTAGCAGAGAGTAGAAAAGTGGTTGCCAGAGATGAGGGTGGTATGGCAGGAAAAAGGATAGGTTGAAAAAAGTGTGCAATTTTCATTTAATAAAAGACACAAACACAATTTAAGAATGGGTTTCTAATCCATAATAATTAAGGCTTTCTCATTACCTACAAAAAGTGCACTATAAATGAGATTTTCAATGTTTCCATGTTTCAAAAATTGTCACCAAATATATACAATAAATCTACAATAAAACCCCAGTTCTAAAACTGAGTTATCCTATATTGTATACTTGTTTATCCTCTCTTATATACCTGTACTTGTGATTTTTTTCACATTAAAAACCATATCTTTGATCTTATCCATTCTTCTAAATTACCTGAAGATTTTATATTATTTTTTTAAAGATTTATTTATTTATGCATACAAGTACTGGGGTACAGGCCAGAGGTGTGGGGGATGAGAGGATTCACCACAGATAGAGCAGGGAGCAGAACAGGCACATCAACAGAAGTACACTGCTGAGGAGGGCAGCGGGCACAGCAGGAGAGGTCTGCTGGGCCATGTGGGTCCCCTCCCTGGCTGGCAGCAGGTATAGAACTCTTGCTGTAGTGGCTGAGGTTTGCTTAATAGTGTGTTGCTTAACCCACTGCGCCATTAGGGAGGCCCTACCTGCAGATTTTAATTTTCACCTTAATCTCCTTTAGTCATGCCAATTTATAGTATACCCTTAATCTTCTTTAGTATTACCTTTCTTTTCTTCTTTAATTTGTCACGCCAAGTGACATCTCCTATGAAATTATGCAATATTTAGAAAACAAATATAGAACTTTCTTATTATGGTGTTTACATCTATAAGATATTAATGAAGGACTGAAGATGGAGAATGGGGTGATTAGTTTAAGATCACAAAAATCATAGGCAGTAAAAAACTAATTCAATAAATAATCCTGACTCCTGAGTTTGAAGCTCATTCTTATATAATATTCTATACTGTTCAACCCTCCAAGTTTTGGGTAACTTTTGGCTTCATAACTAGTTTTATATTAAAGCCTTCTCTCTTACAGTTATCCTATAATTCTTCCCTTCCCATTTTATCTCCTCTTCCTCTTTCCCCTTTTCTCTAGCCCTAACCCCTTCCCACTTCCCCTTCTCCTCACTCTAACCCCCTCCCACTTCCCCTTATCCTCCCACACACTAGAGCGCTCATGATTTTGCTCTCCTCTTTCTGTAAGATCTAGAAAAAATTATGTTGTAACTGCTTCTTTCCCTGCTTCATACAGACAATAAACAAGGACAGTAAGTTATAATATCAATTATGTCAATATATCATTAGATATTCATAGATAATAATATGATGCAAGAACACAGTAGTCTCCAACACATTTTTCTCAACCCTAGTTCAGAGTCAATTTGATACATTCTTTGTGCTTGCTTTTTCTTTCAATGTCACAGAAGTATTTGACTGCTAAAGACCCCAAATAATTGTCATGAAACTTAGTTATATTTCGTCAATGCAAAATAGTTGAATTTTGTAAAATAATGATGCGACAATTAATCTTTTTGAACATGAACATGTCAGAATTTAAAGATTATGATGATAGGGCCTCCCTGGTGGTGCAACAGGTTGAGCACCACACTGTGGAGCATCTGTGGCACAGCAACATGAATTCGATCCCCGGCCAGGGAGGGGTCCCACATGGCAAGGCAGACCTATCCTGCCTCCCCCTTTGCTCCCCTCAGCAGTATATTTCAATCTATCTGCCTATTCTGTTCCCTGCTCTGTCTCTTGAATTAATGATAGTTAATGGAATATTGCATGGCCCATATATCACATGTATTCAGTTCTTAACTGAATTAAGTTACATTATCACTGATATAGTTAACACAATGAAATCTCAATTTCCTTTTTATAATATGGCAATGTTGTAACAGTGACATGTCAATAAAATTTCTTGCTCAGCATCTTTTCTATGCGCTAACCTTATTAGTATAATTCTAATTTAGTTTGGTGTAGAAAATTGTTCAGTTTCCCCTGGCCTCTTTGATGCTAAGAATTGCCATGTAACAACGTTCTAGCCAATGTTATGTAATAAACTGAATTGAGAAGGTCTTGAAAGCAATTTTTTTTTTCTTGAAATAAAGGGACAAACTCACCTGGAATGTGCCAACTGCGCACTATCTTTCTTTCTGCACCCTAGATGAAGGAACGAGCTTGTTCTCTCCTTTTTTTTGTACATGGAGCTGTCTTAAATGTCTTTCTTCAAGACTTCTGTATTGTGTGAAAACTAATTTGTTCAAGTCAGATGATTTGATTCTTTCAACTACAACACAAATTCAACTTCTGAACTTTTTAAAAATCAATACAATTTATGGTAAGAGAAGTATACAATATGGTAGGAGAAATATACAATATTCTCACTAACCATTAAGACTTATCCTTATAAATATTTGTAATGATAACATGTGTTATAAAGTTCCCTACAGATGTTCCACTGAGGAGTTCAAATACTGCCAAAGTAAATGTGAAAATCACTATAACATTCTTATTTAAATAACAATGAATCACAAATTCAAGTTTTATTTACAACTAATGAATATTTTGAACTCTGGTGTAAGTTGTTAGTGTGACCCATTGTGGAAGGCATGTGAATTATCTTTTGCCCGTAGTTCCTTACTAACTGTGGGGTAGTCTCATTTTCTTTGTAAAATAAGATCTACTACCATGTCTTATAAAATAACCAAAAAATCCACTTTTTCCAATAAGCAAAACATCATATTTGATTCTTAATATCTCAGAGCAACAATTTTAATGAAGAAGTATAGTTTTAAGTGTTTTGAGTGTTAAGAAAAACTTTTATTCAATATATACAAAGTACTATTATGATAATGAACATATTAAAAATATAATATAAACAATAATTTTTAACGCAGGAAACATTAGAAAAGACCTTGAAAGTTAGATAGCTTAGTTAGTAAATAGTATGATACAAGATTTACTTCAATATCTATAATTCTTTAGGGCCCTATATATGGCTCCCAAAGAGGAAAATTTACTAATTTTTGTCATTTCTGTAAAAAAGGCATCATACTTATTTTTTATCATTTTAAAAATATATTTAGATGCTTCAAATACATTAGGAATATATTATTAGAATATGTAAGATATGTATTTGTATGTGTAATGATTGTAAGGTATTATTATTATAATGCATATGGATGTGAAGAATTATAAATCTGAATTAAAAATCCTCAGATATCAGCAAATATCAATGAGGCAAAAATTAGCTATTAGTTAAAAATATAATATTGGCTTATGATTGAACATAATGAAAGTGGGAAATATTTGGATTGACTTTTTCATATATTTTAATACTATACAGATGAGGGAACTTAAACATATCACATAAATAAGTTATATGACATTTTTAATGTTATATACATATGTATTTATGATCAGTTTTGAAGTTAAAAACAGTGTATATAGTAGTGTTAGGTGTTTATCTCACTGAATTTTTATTCTAACTGATCAATAAGCCATGCTTTTTTATATTATATGCAAATTAAATATGCAAGTCACATTTTACTTATTCCCATAGAATAATATTGCAGCTTTTGATGAAGTTAACATAGATTCTCTGTTGTCCAAATTGATAATTCATCCTTTCTCCCTATGGAACTAATTGCATTCACCAGAAATGAACAAATGAAAAGAACATGCACTTTATAGAAGGACACACCACAGGTTAATATAATTTTAACATTTGAAACAAATAATTTCATGTAACTATACAGTTACTAATAATTCATTTTTTATAGAATATCATGCCCACTGTGGTTAAGATGGTAGCTATATATATTTGCATATGGTAGTCTAAAATGGACCCAACTTATTCTTATAATTTAATCTATTGCGATGATTAAATAAGCTATGTTAATGGATCAAGAAAAATTAACTGATAAATCAAAATGTAATTCTTAGAATAATCAGTAGTCTCAAACCTCTCCAACTCACCTTGCTTCCTGCAGTACACGTGTGTACTTCCACATTAGAGTATTCCACACTGGTTGATCCTCTGCCCACAACAATTTTTCTTTCCCCAGATCCACATATCTTAGTCCCTTATGCCTTTCCAATCACCTTCTTTCAACGGTATGTACACCACTCTCTTTAACACTTTCAACCATTATCCATGCCCTTTCTAACACCTTTCTGCTTTGTTTTAAAATATTATTTACCTTTTAATTTACATATAATTTATTTGATTATTATTTTTATTTCATGTTTACTTGCTGGAATAAAATATTTACAAGGATAGGTCTTGCCTTACTTTGATCATGGATGAAAATCAAGATACTAAAAGTGGGACATAATAGGTAAAATATTTGTTAGATGAATGAATGAAAGTTTTACTACTGATAAAAGGTACTGTTTCGGCTCTTCAGAATAACTACAACAAAACACCCACCACCATAGCACTAATAATTATCTATCTTCCATTTTCTTCTTCTGGTTGCTTCATATGCAGTCAGATGTCTAGGTTTTGTTTTGGTTTAGTATTGCCTGCTCGATTGTTTGTTCCTAAACATTTTTCTTGATAGAAAAAAATATATATATCCAACAATAAGGTCTAGAATGACAATTAGTGAATGAGTATAAATAATTAAACTGTCACTGAAAAGACAGGTACTTATTAAATATCTGTCTTCCTCTACATCATTTACCCGCTGGTTAGTATTATAGGAAAATTGTAATGAAAGCTATATAGCACAGTCATTTGTCAGTCGAGACCTTGGTTTATTATAATAAGATAATTAAGTAAACTATACAACTATTTTCTTAAAAGATAAGATCAGTATATTATCATAGCTATATATTTTTAAGTAATTATGAAAATCCATGTATATTAGACAATAAAATAATCTGATCTCCTCCAGGTGTGCAATAATTATGTTTATATCTTAAGGTTGTTAGATTTTACTAATAATCATATAGGGACATGTTTTATTTTGTGGTACACAAAACGTGTGAGGTTTCAGAGTCATTAAGAGTGTCTATCATGTCAAAGAAAGTCAAATTGGTTTAGATATCAGATGGTCTATAAACTTATTCAATTGAATGTCTCCTAGCTTCTGCTGTGGTAGAATACACAGCAATAAATCTCTGTTTTCTCTAGCAATAAGTCCCTTCAGGAAAGCAGTCAGCTGATCATGGAAAACCCCTTTCTGTCAGGCAGAATACTGGGGTAGATTTCTGCTCCAAAGTCCACAGAAGTGGGTGGAAAAAAACTTAAGAGTTTAAAGTGTATCCATCTAATAAAAGCAAATGAAATTAGATAAAAACTGCATTCATTATTCTGTTGTTTCATTTTGAATATGAGATAAGTTAATAGCGACTGCTTCAAGTAGTTCAATTGCACATTTGGTCCAAGGTCATTATGTAACAACCTAGATGCCATTTGGGGAAAGAAATACAGAAAATAATTCAACTCTTCTTTTCTAAATTAAAAGAGACAAGTAACGAAGTGAGTGCTGCTTTTCAAACTTTATCTAACTAAACACAAAGCACATGGAAAGATGCATAAATATAAAATTAACTTTTTGCTGTTCAGAAAAAGAATTTGGATTTGAGAGCAAGTGAGCTAAAATAAAAACATGAATAATTTACACTACAGATGGGTATATTCTCTGCATTAAATGATACCTAGCAATTTCAAGGAGAAAGAAAATAAAGTGACAATCAACATTAACAAGGTGGCAGAAGTAATCAAACACATGCCATGTGCAAGAAAAGGCATAATGAAGATTCCACAGAATCCTTTTTCCATGACTCAGACACCAAATAACTATTTCACCAGTTTCAGCACAAGTTCCACTGCACTTATCAATAATGCATCCAGCCATAGCTTTAGATATTAGAACAAGAGGAAGTTGACTGTATCAAAGATTCAAAGTTCAAATACATTATACTATGGAGCTTAAAACAAGACAAGAAAGATGTGGGGGTGAAGGAGGTGGATTTTGAGCAAATGCCAAGAAATACTTTTGTTGAAGGTTGAGAATAAATTAGTAATAGGGTGCGGGGCCTTAAATTTTACAAATCAGAGTTATACCAAAGATCCCATAGGTGTGAACAAAATGTTAACTGTTTAAATAATATATATTTGGCAACATAAAAATGGAGATCATTGTAATTTTCACTATTTGCCTTACATGAGATATTTCCATGGGTCACAACCACTATTTGCTGAAAACTTCAGCAGAAAAACAAAGAACTATAATATAGACCATTTGATTCAGAACTAAAACATATTAATAAAGCAACAACATGAAACTTGGCATTGCCAGGTTTGATATTTATTGCTAAGTAGTTGCACAGAGAGATTCAATTGGCCCTACTAATAATTCATATATTAGATGTTATTATTGGGGAAAAATCACTATTATAAAAATAACTGACAAAGAATGTGGGTGTTGTTCTTTAACAAATATAGTGAGTAATTTACGTGGCCTTTACAATTTTGTATTACTTTTTCTAAAACCATTATGTTAACATGTCTCAATATATTCAGAGAGCAAACTGCAAAATCCATATTTTATGGCACTAAATTTTTCTGAAAGATATCTGAAAATTATCTCCTGATAAATTAATGGGAAATATAAGTAAATAAATAACATTTTGTGTACTGTTTGGTGCTATGCAAGCCTGTCAAAAAACCTGAAATCTCGAGAGCTATTAGGTAAATAAAATTCAGAAGAGAGCAGACAGCAGTCACATATGTAAAATGCTTGCTTTTAAAGTGCCAAAATTTATAGTCTGAGTAATTAGGGCACTATCTTCTGGTTCATTTTTCAAGTGGTTTGCTTAAATCATAGCTACAATCTCTGTGTTCAAGACCCTCACTTAAAGATGTTCAATCAGAAGGAGTGTCTTATCTGGATCATTCTCAGGCTTATTGATTCATACTGTTGTATAGAATATAGCCATCTGTAGCTATCTAGCTCCTTCATTAAAACCCTTTATAAAATCTTAACTCCAATACAATTAAGGGAAGAAAAACATGTATCAACATAAAACTCATAAAAGATAAAGGATTCTGTTAATATCTTTGTGTCTTCCAAAAGTCACTTAGAATAATAAATCTTGTTATTGTTTTGTTAACCATCAATAAGGTTTCTGGGTAGAATGAAGACTTGCCAACAGGAAAACCATTCAAACTCATACTTACAAATATATATATATATATTAGCAGGCAAATTATATGTTTACATCATATATATACATATACACACATACATACACACATATATACATATATATACACACACACATATATATATTGCCTGCTAAATTAGCAGCAGTGGACTTTTGCTCCAGAGTTGAATAGAGAATTTTACATTTCTGTATTTTATTAATGAAAAGTTCCTATTCAGACCTCCCTGGTGGTGCAAGGGGTTAAGTCCCAGTAATATGAAGCTAATGGCAGCTACCACAGTACAGTTCAATTACCTGCCAGGGAGCTAACCCAAATGGCACAGCAGACCACTCCTGTCTTGCCTGATGTTCCCCTCAGCAATGTATTTCATTGGATCTGCCTGTTTTCCCCACTTTGTCTCCAGTGAATCTTCTTACTCCCAACACCTCTGGCCTACATCCTAGTTCTTTATGCATAAATAAATAAAAATAAATATTTTTCTTTAAATGTAAAGTTCCTCTTAACAGCAAATTCATCAAAAGCTCATGGAGGACAGGACTGAAGAAAATATGGTCTATTTGACTGCATAGTACTATAAATGCACTTGGTGACTTTAATATGTGGTTTAATTGAATGTGGAAGAAAGGGACACTTGGTGTTCTAAGACAAAACTTCTAATGGAACTTTCTTAGAGACTGTTTCTTCCTTCCTCCTCACACAGTCTAATAGTAATTCTGACGATTACTATCAAGTTTGCAGAAGTGCATACAGTTATGGAGGACAGGATAGCAACACCATATGTAGTGGTATGTGAAGAATAAAATATTTTTTCTTTCTTCATATATATATATATGGCATCAATTGTTTGCTACATGTTTCATTTTCTATTTTTCTATAAGTTGTCATTTTAAAATGATTGTAAGTTATTATTCTGAATTTTTATTCAGTCTAAAATAAGTATAATATGGAGTAAATTTTAAGGAAAGGGATTTCAGAAATATTGACTTTCATTGATTTTAAGTTTAACCAAATTTTATTTGCTTTTCACCCCAAATTATACTCCCAGCAATAAAAGATGTCCTAAATTCTTTGCAATAAATGTGACCACTGAAACCTTATATAGTTAAAATAATTATTTGATAAAGTTGCATTAAAATATTTCCTGAATCTTAGTGTGATTCACAAATTACATTTATATGCATTTTTATACTACTCATAGATATTTATTACATAGCCCTGAAGTATTTGTCAGTTTTGAAAAGAAAGATGAGAGTGTAATAAATAAAAAACAAGGAAACTAAAATCAGACTACTTGGATGGAACCTCAGAAATTCTAATTAAAAACTATGGAAACTTGGGTTAATTTTTAAAACATTCTGTGTTCTAGTTTTCTCTGAAAAATGGGATTAATAATGACTTTATAAGACTGTTGTGTGGTTTAAGAGTTCATCCACAAAAAGCAGTAACAATCCTGTCTGGCACATGGTAAGCTCTCAATAAATGTTAGTTATGATAAAATTTTAAATAGCTTTCCTCAACTCAAAGGAAACAGAATTATTATTTTCCAAGTGAATGTTTGGAGTATGTTTTAAACAAGGCATATTTTCTTAAACAGTTATTGAGAACTTTAATTACTCTATGAAAACATATGGGTCAAATAGATGAAAATATTGTCATACATTCTTTTACTCATATGCTGAAATACTATTAAAAATTAATAAGTTAGGTGTATGTTTTGCAATTTTTGCATATATTTTCCCAAAATAATGCTTAGCACAAACCAGAACAAACACATAAAATAAAAGTTTTTAAAAATGACAGAATAAATTCATAAGTTAAAACTGCTGATAAATTAGCTATTACTGAGGCTAGGTATGCATGATGAACACACAGTACTTTAATATTCAAGTTTGCCATTTAATTGCACTATGTTATTACAATTGATTAATGCAGGTGGTATTAAGGCAAATTGGGAAAGGAAGTGATACAGGTGTAAACAATGCTACAGTGCTATATTTAGCTAAATAAAAACTAAAGCTATGCTGATTTAAAATAGATTGAATTGTCTTTTACAACATAGTCATATCTCCCTTTACCACCAGGAGCTACTTTTCTTTATAAGCTTTATCATTATTTAAATTGTGTGTGTGTGTGTGCGCAGATATTATCTTTCAAATGAAAAATGGGCTATTTATACATAAAGAGTGTATCCCCAGTATCCAGCAATTCTTTGTTTCAAAATTGAAGTGAGTGAAAACAATCAAATACCTGGGGAAAGAATAAAATGGAACTTTGGAACCAGAAGTTCAGAAATCCTTGAAAAATAGCATTTCATTATAATCAGTAGAACAATTCAGTAGAATTGTTCAAAAACAGATCTAATCTATTTTATTTGAACAATATGCCATAGTTCATTTTAATATAAACACAGAAAGAATCTTCCACTAGGTTGAACAAAGAAAGGTTTCTGATTATTTTTCAAAACATTTATAGTTTACAACAGATGTTATTAGACAGCTTGAAAGATCTTGTATACTCATTCAGTTGCCTCTAATGATTTACTATCTTATTGTATATATTTCTAAGCATGAAAACAAATGATTGTGCTAAAATATAGTCTGAGAAGTGTAATATGCGATATCATCACAGATTTCAAATGAAAGCAATTAGTAAACTGTAAACATGAAATGAAAATAGCTGTCAAAATAATATTTAGTTTATCCATTAAATGACTACCTATTTTTTGTGCATTCATGGTGAAATTAATGAATATCGATTATAGTGATGCAATTAACTAAGGGTTTACTTTTAAATACTTTCATGACAGAGTGGATTTCTTAAAGCAGAGATGAATTATCATTAAGGGAGAAAACATGAGTGTATATATAAAATGCTATGCTATAATAATCCAATTACTTTTCATACTCCAGAAATAACATGCCCTTTCCACACCTGGGAATATAGTAGGATGTTATTTACACAGTTTGATTCTGAATATATAGTAAACTTTTGTTGTTGTTGTTTTCATTTCTGGGTCTATTCTCTTTTCCTCTCTCTTTAAAAGTGACATCCCTTTCAGCTTGCTGTTTGACTTGACAAACAGCATTGTTCTTTCTTCTCTCAAGATAGACTTGATTGAAGGAAATGCATCAAGTAGAGAAGTAAAAGTTTGTTTCTCCGTTGCTCTAGCAGTGCCTGCTGTTGACATCCCAGAAGGGAGATGACAGCCACTTCATAGGGCTTTTACAATTTGATATTTGCCTAAAAGAAGGAACATAAAATCTAAACTACTTAGAGGAACAATATACAATATGGATTGGAAGAAGAAGCAATTCTATTTAAACTAATCCCTCCTTTCAAATTGGTAATTCTTCCACTGAAGGATGTTAACATTTGAAACTTAGTTCATAGGAAAGACACGTTAGTATTTTGAAGAAGGGAAAACATTTTTCGTATTTTACTGTTTTCTTGCAAGTAAAATCCATTGATTGGTTGTTGAATTCTTAGTTCTTAGAAACAGTAAATTTACTTGATTTAGATAACTATGCTTTTTATATTGTTTGTGGAAACTAACAGATTATACTTGCCCTGGAATATATCATTTAATGTGAAGTCCTTAAGTTAAATACAATAACAAAAAATTGTAAGTCAATTTTGAGAAAACACAGAAAAATATTATGATAGATGTGAGTTTATTTCTTCATTCCATTTGATTAGAAATATTACCTTTTGATGTATGCAGTTGAAAAATAGTAATTAAAACTAAGAGATTTTCCATTTGCTAAAGAAACACTAACAAAAAGTGTTTGATTTTCCATATATTTTTTCCACAAATTTCATATTTCTTTCATTCCTGATTTGTAGAACATTTTGATTTTGATACATCATTTAAATCGAACAGAGGCAGATTTATTGGATGTATAGTGACTTTGACATATGATTTTTAAGAACCCAGACATTTTCCAGATGTGCTGTCTGGTCATTTTGTATTGTGACATTTTGGCAAATATTGAGTGAGTGAACACGCACATATCACTCTGAAGAACACCATAAAAATATCTTCCAATACTTGGTATGACACCATGCTCTTAGTATTAGTAAAGCAATGCACTGCCAATTGTTCCCTGGAAGACAATCTAACAATGAACCATTAGCAAGCAGTCTGTTACCTGAAACTTAAAGCTAAGTTACCTAGTATATTTTCAGTGGTAAATACATATTTTTGTAAGATGCTGTTTAATATAAACTATAAGTAATTGAATACATTTTAAAATTGGAAAGTGTTGTTTAGACATTTGTTGTTTAATTTAAATTATAGAATTACCAAATAAATTAGAAAATAAATAGTTGTTCTCTATACTCATTCCACCATTAGCGAAACAAACAAAAAAAACTATAATTTGTTCACCAGATAAAAATTCATGCCTCAGCCTGAAAGTGATCAAAGTGATCAATATATTTATATGTCAAAAATTAAAAAAAATTAGAACTGAAATTATTATAAAAGGAAGATCAACAGAAGTCAAAGGAAATCTACAGCTGATGAAGCTTGTGTGTAGAAATGTGGAATCATTTATCCCTGTTCAGATAGCTAAAATGGAGAAAGAAAGAAAATAGCTTTCCTTTCCTATAACTGAGGAATACTAGTAGACAATCTGAAGAAAAGGTGCCATGACTTTATTTGATTTTCATGTAATTTGGAGGAATCGAGATGAAGAACATGATCACATTAATTAACATTTTAGCTAGTAATTTATATTCAATATCAGAAATTGCCTTAATAATTTTCATCAGTCAGGAAATTATCAAAGAACAATGGAAGGGATAGTTGAACCTCTTTGAATAAATAAGACCGAAAGCTGATAGCTGATAAAAGACAAATGTACATCACTGATATTTTTTTTTAACACCAACACCAGGAAAACTTAGATGCTTTGAATTAGAGATCAAGTAGTGGAATGAGATATTTTTCATTGGGAAAAATAAAAATATTCAGTCTATTACTTTGTCAGTTAAGAAATGAAACATGGAAATCATAAAGTATCTATAATTTACATCATCAATTTTATGACCAATTACAATGTATAAGAATTTCACCTGAGAGTTATCTATGATCAGATACTTTTTTGATGACTATAGGAAACATATTTCTTACATATTAATACCTAATAATATATTAATAAATATTCTAATTTTGTGAGTGATAATCAAGTATAATGGGAGGTTCACATGTGTTTTAGTTAAACGATCTATATTCATGTCGTTCTAATCACTTAGTTACTGGAATTTTTAATGAGTTAGTTTATATATATATAATAGGCATTCCCAATTATAATGTAAAGACCTTAAATAAAATTAAATCATAAGTTAGCTGTGAAGCTGAACTAAGGACTAAAAAATTTAGTCTAAGGAATTATCTTAGTTCCCTATAAACTCTAGTACATATGCAAATACTAGTTATTCTGCCATCATCCAACTGTCATTCAAATTAATGCAAAACTATATTTCAATGATATGTATTTTTATCTAGTTTAAGGCTTGGCTCTGTTCTTTTTTTTTTTTTTAAGATTTATTTATTTATGCATTCAAGCACTGGGGTACAGGACAGAGGTGGGGGGGTAAGAGGATTCACCACAGAGAGCAGGGAGCAGAACAGGCAGATCAACGGAAGTACACTGCTGAGGGGAGCAGCGGGTACAGCAGGAGAGGTCTGCCATGCCATGTGGGTCCCCTCCCTGGCTGGTAGCAGGGATTGAACTCGTGCTGCAGTGGCTGTGGTTCGCTTCATAGTGCGTTGCTTAACCCACTTCGCCACCAGGGAGGCCCCTCTGTTCTTTACTATAGGAATATTTTTGGAATGTCAAATGTGAATTGGATTTTATACAATCAAAATATTTTTAATAAGAAATAAAATATGTAATTGGATAATTACCTGATTATGTGTACTTAATTAACTGATTTTTTCAATGACAATATTTCTCTACTTTGTGCATATCAATGATTTGACAGTATGGAATATCATTTGAAATGACATGATATTGTATTTTTTAAAGCTTAAAAACAAATCTGAGGCATTATATTTAAGAGATTCCAGAAGCTATTGAAAGCAAATGATTCTTTTCCCTATACAGTTTTTCAACACATTCAATTATATATATTACATAAATTTATTTTATTTACAATATATTCTTATTGGCATTTATTGGCATATATTATGTGGTTATATATTGAATGAAATTCCTACATAAAGACAAAGTAGTTTTAATGTCAATGTGGTAAATTTACTCTATATTACTCAATATAGTTATGTTGCTTAACAACAGGGATTTGTTCTGAGAAATTAATTGTGTAAATATCATATATGGTGATTTTTGCAACATTCAAATTTTTGGCAGAGATTTGAAATCATGGACAGATATCTTGTGTATATTCTTCCAAATGTTGTTCATATACTCATTTGTGACATCACCCAAGTCTAAGCAAGATTTTTGGTGTAGTCATAGATACTGTAATTTTTCCAGAATTGCATCAGTCTTTCACAGTTCCAATAATAGTCTGGGCAAATGTCCTTCTCAGGTAGTAAACCTTAAAAGCTACAATAACAACTTAACCATTTCTTGGATAAAAGTGTAGTGTTTAGAGAAAGGAAGACCACTTTGCTACTGAAATGATATACAGCAATATGTTATTTTCTAAATAAAGTATTTCCATTTTCTGGGGATAGCAACTCAAGAGGACATCTTGGAAGAGAAGCTGTGTTAACCATGACTTATTAGTGTCCCTCTAATTCACGGAAAATATGTACTTACTGATATGCTTGAAGGCTTATCATTGTGCCAGGTCACAAAGGTTTTTAATTGTAGTCTACAATATTAGCCCCAAGTAAGTTATTATCCTGTCCTTAAAAGCCTTGAAACCTGGTTTTGACTTGGCCTCTTTATGGATAAAATTCCTTTTAGGCATTCATTTTCAGATTAGAGAGGTTTCATCTATACTGAATATCTGCTCTGGCAAGAACTTTTCCTTCACAATCAACATAGCGTTTCCAAAAAATTTCCATCTGCTTTTACATCAGCACTCACAGCCTTACTGCTCAGTTTCACATTCTGTAACGAATGATAATTCATGAATTATTTAAACCATCCAGTTCTAGCAGTAAATTTAACATGGTAGTCAGGTCCAGCTATTGTGAGCATTATTATTATTGTTTTAATTTGGTTGTGATCATCATGGTGCTAAGAGGGATACAATTATTTGTTGTCTTGGTTATTAGAAGTTTATCTATATCTGATCTATCTTTCTGAATTTTAGTTAGGCTCATTGCTTTGAATGAAGACTATTCTTTAGCAGCGTCTATCACTTTGTTCTCATTCTTTGAATTTGTAGCTACAGTGGGATGGGACACACCTTACTGGAGAGCAACAATTACCACCGATTTTTCCAATTTGTTCTAATTAGTTATTTTTATTTTGCTTCCATATTGATTATAAACTTTAGCAGTGGATTCTGTATGCTCAGGGGCCATGATGAAACATGAGATGAAATTAATCACAGTAGAAAATGATGTTATCGAGAGACTTAGTAAACAGGAAATACATGAATCTGCTGTTGGCCTAAGACATTACTATATTATGATGAAATGAGGTCACTAGGCAATAGTAATGTAAGGATCATCATTGAATATGTTTTCTACAACTAGATAAAATGTTATCATGAGGTACATAACTGTTATACAAGGAAAAAAAACTTTAATTTTTACTGCAACCCTGAAGATCTAATAAGAAAACATAAATTAAAGTAATTAAAATCAGTCTTTTTATTTTTCTGTTAAATGGGCAGTACTTATAAACTATTCATTGGTTCATCAATGAAAATAAGTTGTATTGGATATAATAGCAATGTTACCATAAATAAATTTGCAGCTTCCTGCAACTAACGTTTTGAGTTAAATGAGTATAATGCACATTGAATTGACAGTATTTGAGACTAGAGACTATTAAATATATTTTCATTTCCTAGGTGATTAGACACAGTATATATTTTTCAGACTTTGTTGACCTAATTTGTATTATTATGGATTTCATAGATTTGAAGAAGAGGCCATAAATAATGTGACTATGCAGTAGAGTGTTTGCTAAAGAAGACTGAATCTGATCATCTTAATGGAAACAAAACCTTATTCTAGCTATAGCTTACATGTTCCACATTCTTCTTAAATAAAACATTTAAATGAGAAAATAATTAAAAGCAGTATTCATAGAAGCAAACAGAAATTTATTTGAGGGGAGAAGAAAAATAATGTTATTCAGATTTTTTTGAGACTTATGGAAAACTGTAAAGCCTACCAACATATTTTTAACAAGAGTTACAGAAGTACAGAACAAAGTGAAAGTGGCAGAAAGAATATTTTTTAAAAAATAGTTTAAATTTATGCCAGAATTAGTGAAAAACATGAACATACACATTCAAGTTGCTCAGCAAACTCAAAGTAGGATAATTAAAATAACCTGGATGATACATCTTAGTCAAAATTTTGAGAACCAAAACCAAAGAGATAATCATGGAAGCAGCAAGATCAAAGTTATTTATCATGTATAAGAGATCTTCAATAATATTAGCAGCTGATTGACCATCACAAGCATGGACATTAGGAGGCAATGGCAAGACATATGCAAAATGCTGAAAAATGAAAATGAACTAATAATTCAATAACCCATACCAATAGCCATCAAAATAAAGCAAACAAACAAAAACTATGATTCACAGAGAAATAAAGCTGAATGTATCACAAGCAATTCCTCTTTGCTAGAAATAATGACAGAGTCCTGATGAAATGAAAGGGCTATTGAGAATAATATCCATGTAAGAAAGTAAAGAATATTGTTAGGGATAACTTACAATATATATAAAAAATTTTATAAATATATTTTATAATTATTTATTTTTACCTGACTTAAAGACAACTACATAAAACAATTATTAAAAATCTGCTAATGGACAAACAATATGTAATACCTAAATTGAAATCTGTATGAAAATAGTAGCACATTGATGGAGAAGGTAATGGAGCTATATAAGAAAACTATATACTGTTGAAATTAATTTGGTATTAATTTCAGTTAGATTTTTACAATTTAGGATGTGAATTATAATCTACAGAGATTACTAAGAAAAATGTGAAAAAAAAGCTAAAAATAGTCAGAACATTCATATGTTGTACTAGTAAATATTTGACTTAGAATGCAGTAATGGAGATATAGAAGCACAAAAATTACAAAGCTCTTCCAAAAACAAATAGAAAAATGAAAGACATATGAATTTTTTAGTAATTATATTAAATATGTTATTCTCTGAAGAACACATACAGTTGACTAATAGCATATTAAAAAAGTTCTCCTTATCACACTTCATCAGTGAAATGCAAATGGAAACCACAATGAGATGCCACATCATCTTGCTGAGAAAGGCAAACTTGAAAGATTAGAACAACTGTTGATATGGGTGTGGAAAAACTAAACCCTCATACACAATTGGTAGGTATATATGGTGCAACCCCTATAGAAAACAGTATGAAGGTTTCTCAAAATATTAACAATATATGTGCTATATTATTCAACAAGTCTACCCTTGGCATCTAATTGAAGAATAAAAAGTTGATGTGAACGATTATAAGTACTTCTCGTTTCATAGCAGCTCTATAGTAGCCAAGTTATGGAAACAACCTAAGTCTACAAAAGACAGATATGTAGATTAAGAAGATATGATATATCTACACACAATGGAATGCTTCACAGGTATACAAAAAAAAACATAAAAAGAAAAGAAAGATGTACTCTTGCTATTTGTGACAGTATGAATAGAAAACTGGAAGAATCCTCTCTAGTGAATTAAATAATAACAAAAAAAAAGTGGATGACTTCATTCACTTTGAAATACAATGAAACAATGAAAAAGGAACAGAGAAAAACTAAATTAAAGCAAACTCTAGAAATTTGACTATAATATTAAGGTTACCAGAAGGGCCACTGGTAGAATGGAAGCAAACTAAATAGTGGAACCAATGAATAGTAGTAGATAATTAAGGGTGTTAGTGGATAGTAACATAACTCTGTAGAAGGGTGACCCTACACCTAAAAGAATATATAGTTCAGAAAGAATATAGTGTTGTCAATATCACCTGAATATAACAACACATAATAAAAACAAAAAGAAAAAGAAGAATGTAGCATGTCCCATAGGTTCAACTAGATCTACATAAATTCTTGACGTTTATAAAAATGTTAGAATATGATGAAAAAAAATTAAGTATCTGTGTGAGAAACCTTTTAAATCTTACCACTGCTTTCATTACTGGATTTTACTTCATTGGTCCTTCATTTAATTTCATCACAAATTATCTTATTCTTTTGAATTTTCTTACTAACTCTTGTCTTTCCAAATTCACAATCTGTCCTGTCATAAATTTAGACCTTAGTGGAGTAGCGGGTTAAGAAACACACTATGAAGCAAACTGTAGCCACTGCAGCATGAGTTCTATCCCTGCTGCCAGTCGGAGAGGTGACCCACATGTCGCAGCAGACCTCTCCTGCCTCACCCACTGATCCCCTCAGCAGTGTGTTTCAGTCAGTCTGCCTGTTCTGATTCCCAACCTGTCTCTGGTGGATCCTCTCACTCCCCACACCTCTGGCCTATACCCCAGTTCTTATATGCATAAATAAATAAACCTTTAAAATAAATAAATAAATAAAAATAATGTAATATCAAGTCACATTTTAAATTTCCTTATGAATAAGACAGTCTATTTCTTCATGCACTCCTACTTATATAATATAGATCGATGAATATTCATTTATTTAGTTTGTTATAATTGGCACTACGGCATTTCAATTCATTTTTTAAGGTTGGCCTGGTAACTAAAAGTGGTTGAATACATGTAATTTCTATTTTAAAAATGTGTATGTGATTACAGATATTCTAGGTCATTAAACTGAGAATTAAAGTTTATTCTATTTAATTCTACTCCATTAAATAAAATTATTTTTCATACTGATTTACTTAACCAATTCATCTTTTGTAAATCATTTATACCTTTGAATTACAATTTCTGTAGAAGGTTATCTACAAAATATTCTGACTGATCTATTGTTCCTCTTAGGTAGCATATTCTGTCTAACCCTCTAAGATCTGTAAGCTAATGCTCATTATGGCTCTCTATCTTTTAAACTGTACATTCTTTGGCATCATAAGATGAATCAGAGGAATGTAACAGTGTTCATTGTTATAATGGGAAAGAATTGTTCATGAGAAAATTTAATACTGAATCTATACCCATGCATATACACATGCCCAGACTGTATGTTTAAACTCCCATTTTTTTGAAATGTAAAATGTGGTTCTGTAATGTGAAGCTCTGACAACTTTCACTGTGTTTGAAACTCTTTAATTCATCAAATTTACTCAATCTTATAATATTAAATTAAAAGGAAATTTGGTAAAAAGCATATACTCACTCTAAGACTAAGAATTTTGAGGTTAGTTTTATGTCTCATTTTCAGTAACTTCAGGAATCATAATACCAAGATATCCTTTATGATTGAGAAAAATTGCCATCCACAGGACAGACATGGTGCTGATTTAATGGACACTGGTGGTGATGGAGAATGGGGCAAAGAATTAAGGCAATGTTGGTACAATCCGAGATTTACAGACATGGATAACCCACCCTTTTCAGTCAAGACTATATTCTAAAACTTGTTTTGATATTTTCATGAATGTGATGCCACTTCCTTTTAATTTTTTTTCAAGATTTATTTATTTATGCAACAAGAACTGGGGTACAGGCCAGAATCGCAGAGGTGAGTGGATTCACCAGAGACAGAGTGGGGAGCACAACTGACAGATCCACTGAAATAAACAGCTGAGGGGAGCAGCGAGCAAGTCAGGAGAGGACTGCTGCTGCGGGTCCCCTCCGTGGCCTGGGATGGAACTCGCGCTGCTATGCAGCGGATGCTTCACAGTGCTGCAGTGCTCAATTCGCTGAGTAACCAGGGAGGCCCAAAAGATCTTTTTCTTTTTTAATTCAGCAATTACTTAGCTCAATGTGGTTGGACCAGGAGCACCAATCCTTATATTTTCTCCTACTTAATCTTGAATTCCAACTTGGAAAGGTCTTAGGCAACAATAAAAGAAGAAAAATTTTATGCCTTCTCATAATATAGCTTCTATGATTTGAAAATATCTTCTGTGATTCATACAGTTATGTTAAAATGTTACACAGAAACTTTTGGCTCAGTAATACAATGACACCAAATGACCAATAACCTAAACAAAGAGTCTGTGACTATATTAGCTCAGATGGCAAAAAAGATTTTACAAATGTAAGTTAGGATATTGAGATGGTTATGTTAGTATGAATAATTATTCCAACGTAATCACACATTTTTTTAATAGGGAGGCAGATGTGTGATTGAAGCAGAGGACAGAGTGACATAGAGCTGGATGCCAAGGAAGAAGGGGAGCCCTAAAAGTTGGAAAAAGCCAGGAAATTATTTCTCCCCTACACCAGAAGGAATGCAGCCCTAAACATCTTGATTTTAGAACAAAGTGATGTGATTTTGATTTCTTATCTTAGGAATTATAAAATAATAAACTTGTATTGGATTAAACTACTAAATTTGTGAGAATCTTACAAAAACAATTGAAAACCAGTGCATCTTCAATTGTTAGATTTCTTTCTCATTTACTATAATTGTCACTAAGAGATAATACATCCTGGGAGGTTTTAAACAAAATTAAAATCCATTCTAGATTGTCCTTAAATTAATCTACATACCTTCTAGGAAATATAAGGAAAAATTTAAATACTCCTTCTATTTAGCTTTTCAGTTACAGTGCTCCTCCTGACTTCAAATATAAGCAACAGAAAATAATTTTAGTGTGTTCTTAGTAATAACACCTGTGTATTTCTTATGGTTTACAATTAAATAACACCTGTGTAATTTGTATGATTTGCAATTAAAATGGTGATAATCTTTCAACCAATTATTTTTTTATAAGAAATGACAATAAAGATGGAAGGGAGGTGTTTTTTAAACATCTTTGCAATATGTCTATTCTATCACTCATATACACAACATACACACTCACATGGACATGAATAACACAGTTAATGTTTTTTTAGTAACCAGATATAAATTAGTCATCATAAGGCACCCAGGAAAACATATTTTTCTTAACAAATATGAAAGCACATTTTTAAAACACAATAGGTGTATTTTTTAATACTGTAGCTATGTAAAACATTATTTAAGGTGGCAGAAAGGGAAACGGAATAACCCTAGGATGCATTCCTTTCTGAATTATTTACTTAAATATCCTGTAATACATTTGAGCTATGTTACCATCATTATTTTTTCATTCAAACCAAACAACTATGAATGAGCAGTCCATTGAGTAAAATATATGAAATTTAAATGTTTAAATGTGTCAAAAGAAGTGAGCAAAACAAAATTTCACTATATGTTTTTGTACTAATTTAATTTTGCAGTTTACCTAATTTATGGGTGAGCTACAGAACTTTTTTATCTTGTGATAATGATAAAAAAGAGATTTATCTTGTGATTCCTACTGTTTTTTTCCATTCTATTACTAATCCCCTCTCTATATTTTGTTTTTTGTTTTCGCTTTGTTTTGCAATATACCTTGGCTTCCTTTTTCAAAATTAAAATCCAGACACAATTTGATCAGTGATTATTGTTGGAAGGAAAAAACTACAATATTTCTATTTAAATTGTTTCATATTTGTGACTTATGCACATTACCACAAATGGTATGGATTTGAGCAAGTGGTACCACTGAAGAGGGACTGGCTGTGGAATTGAAAGCAGGAGACTTGGTTGCAAGTCAGATCTCCTCCACTGTAATGGCAGAAGACCTGGAGAGATTAGCAAAGTATGTCGATTCAAAGACCCACCCAAAAGCAAGTGATGAGTAAACCCTTAGATGCTGAATTCTGAGAGCACCAGCATTTCTCTTTCAATCATGCCTTAAATGTTAGCAGACTGGTTTATTAAGCAAAGTATGGGATTTAAAAATTCTTTTCTCAAAATCTAACCATTACAAGAAAATATTACATAATAGGTTCCCAGTCAAATGATCCAATTAGATTCACTGAAAATAAAGTCTGCATTTGGTTATACTCCATTCTAGACAGTTTTTTTTTTTTTTTCGTTCTTAACAATGAACAAACAAGAGCAACAAAAAAAATGAACAAATAAACAAGTTTATCTTAGAAATAATTCTAGCCTGAAAGATACAGACTAGAAAAAAGAAGCAAGTAAACAGATAACTCAACAAAATTTAAGGGAAAATTATATTTTGTTGGAGAAACAGAACATAAAAAAAGTATAAAAATTAAAACTATAATTATCCTAGAAGAAATAAATGAAAATATTTCACCCATAAAATAAAGCCATTGCTATAAAAATACATTTTATAAATAATTTTTTTTAAAAAATAAAGTACATTCATAAAACCTAATAGAAAGATTGGAAGATAAATCTGCTATCTTTCTGAGAATAGAGTAAAAATGTAAAAATGGTAAAAAAATATTTTACATATGATTTGGAAACTTAATTTTTATTTCAACCAAGGTTTTACTAGGTTGGGAATATATCAGTGAAAACTTATAGGTTTTAATCACAAAAGTTCCTGATGTCAACCATTAGATTTATCTTAATTAAAAAGAAAAGCATGACAGTTCCAACACGGCTGATATTTCAATCCTTATGACAATTATGAAAATCACACATTTATCTTGGCAATATCCTAAGAGGTGGCATGGGAACTTGCCTGACACTGAAGAAACTAAGAGCAGCTCTATCATTTCCCCTAGACTAATGGTAACACTTAATGATCTATTTACCTCTCTGTCATTCAGTTTCCTCATATTTTATGTGTTATGTTCAAAAAAATTTAAAGCTAATAATTTAATATTAAATGCTCGATAAAGGTACAGGATGTATGTATAGATGCACATATATTTAATATCTCTGCTTTTCCTAGCCAAAGATGAACAGCCACATCATAGTGTTATCATTAGACTGCTTCTGAGTTATTCACATTGGACTCTGTTTTCCACTATTCACTCCCGAGTCCTGCCAGTTCTGTCTTGTTTTAGACCTGCTGCGCTCTTCCCAGTTGCTCAGTGGGATATCAAAGTGACACTGAATTGGTAGGAAAAGTTGATAAATGATACAGACTGAGTACCACTTTGATGTCCTGCAGCGTCACCAGAAATACCACAGTGAAACCAAAACAATACGAAGTAGGGGGTAGGGCATGGACCACCACATGAAATGGGTCTTGAGGGACAAAAAAAGATTTCCAGGAAAATATTAACAGGGAAAGGAGATGGTGACTGGGAAGAATAAAAGTAATTAACTTTATGCAAATACTTCGCTTTTATTCATATAGTTTTTTAAAGTCCATGATGAGCTAGCCTCAGAGACTTCCACTTAGTGCACTGCTAGGGCTGCTGTGCCACCATATCTCCCTGAAAATTGTGAGAGGATGTGTTGATAAGACTCTCATTATGTGGACTTTTATTCTGAACACTGTGCCCTCTGTTTCATCTGTTTCATTTTTGAAAAGTACACTTGACTACTGAAGAAAGGGTCAGAAAAAGTAAAGGGCATAGTGATAAAGTCTACTTAGTTATATCTGAATTCACTTGATGTGAATTCTCAAAAGCAGACGTGAAAAAATGTGGCCTACATGTAAGAAAACACCAATAGTATCAGGTGCAAGTGTATCAGGCATCACACCCAGGCAGAAATAAACCTCATTAGGACATATCTCTAAGGAACCTGATTATTGGATTTTCCCCACTAGGGAGTTCAGAATCAATATTGGAGTCAGGTAAGACCAAAGTATAAATTTCAGATACATTTTACAGAGTCTGCTGGAATCCTTTGTGCAGCCTGTATCAGCACAACAAATCAACAAATCATATGTAAATAGATATGTATATCTTACAAGTTTCAAATATATATAATATTCACTTTGTATTATATATCATATGATATTTATTTTTCCTCCAAACGTGGGAAAATGAAATAGGTCTGGGGCCCCTGAGCCAATCTCAACCTTCCCCATTATACAAATAAGCTGGGAGCAGATAAGCAGATAAACTGGGAGATAAACAGATAAGCTGAGAGCAACCTATCCACTGTCCACTGTGTGCTCAATTGCTCTTTTTCTCTCCATGTATGTTTGTGTGTGTGTGTGAGTATGGCTGATGTGTGTGTGTGTGTGTGTATGACTGATTCTTCAGTTTCGAACACCTCTTTGCTAAGGAATTGCTATACTTCTATACAGTAGTGGTGGTGATACCACAGTTGTTTTGAGAAAGCCTATAACTCTGGATCTAGTTGTTGTTTTCCCTTATGAATTTTCTCAAAATACTGCCTTTATCACTAAATTCTGGAGGGTATATATCTCAGCCCACTAATCCAGATGCACAGATTATGCTGGAATCCTTTATGTAGCCTGTATCAGCACAACAAATCAGCAAATTATTTATTCAGATTGTCAGAGGCATGTCAACTTTAAAGCATTAATTCAATACCAAGGTATTGTGGACATGGGGTAGATGAGGTATGTTAGAATTTGGTCTCTCACATGATCGGTCAAGCATCTGCTAAGACATTTCTTCCACCTTTTTGCAAGACAACTTCAGGTCCAGCAACTGTTACAGGGAAACTTTAATATAAAATGGGTTTCTCTGACTAATAATACTACAAAAAAGAAGAGAGGGATATAAATTTGTAAATATTTTACTAGATTTTTTTGAACTGGAACCCAACGGCACATTAAGAGTTGGCTTTGAATTAAGGGAGATGGCTTCAAAGGAAGAGTGAGCCCAAGGCTCACATTTTTAGTTTTATAGTTAGCCTGACTGCGTTTTACCCTTAGGTTTTAGTGATTTATTTTTTGATAATAATTTTATTAGATTTATGGATTTTGGAATATTGGTGGTTTGGAGTGGGGGTTGGTGTTTATAAACTTATTTGTGTAATTTATTCAGGACTACTTTTCCCCCTAACACAACCTTCACTGTTAAATGTGCCATGCTCCATTTTAGGTATCATGCTGGGTGACTAAGAACAAGACAGATATGGTTCCTGACTGTACAATGTTTGTATTCTTGTGAGTGACAAAATTAAATTCTTCCTATGCTTGGAAAGAAGAAAAATCAGAAATCCTTTTATGTAGAACACTCAGATGTCATAAAGAAACCAGGATTTAGGAGGAGGTAACAAGGCAAGACAATAACAAGATTCCCTTTAACCTGGTTCTGAAATCAGTAGGGATTACAAATACACTGGAGTAGTTCAAATATGTTAATTTGTGAACTGATGAACTACTAATGGTTTAGCTTAGTTATTAGAGTTTCTTCAGTTTAGAGAGGACACAAAACCAAAACAATAATTTTGAATGACAAATAGCTATAACAGACTGAAATAAATAGTGGTAATTTCACAGAGAAGTGTTGTGATAATTTGCATCCTTGACTATCACTACTGGGATGATTTCCAAACCACTTTCTGGAAGAGGGAAAAATATTCTTCAACATGACAGATTACTGGTCAACATTTATCTAAGGCCTAGTTGTCTACATAGTCATTTCCAGTTGTTCTCTTAAAACCTATATAAGGGAGAGATTTGGATAATTTGTTGATTCTATGGCCTGTCCTTCATGATGTCTTGCTAAGGTACTAAGTGGAAAAATTGCAAGGGGAAGGGTGGTGGGGGTGGGGATTTCAGGTATTCAGATTCTAGGTATAGAACATTTGTGGGATATATTTCCTTTAGCCAAGTTAGTCTAAGAAATTGCCCAAGAACAACTTTTGTTTGAAGGAATAAATTTACTTTATTCTTCAGACAGAAATTCTATTTCTTAAAATGGTGTGTTAATTTTTCCTGATTGTTATTGGTTTTCCTGGAATTGTCTGTTTTGTTTTGTTTTGCTTTTATCTCCTAATTAAATAAGGAAGTTCCTATCTATTCATAGATTAATTAAGAGCTTTAATCATGGATGGGTGTTGGAGTTTGTCAAATGCATTTTCTGCATTTACTGATATGATTATATCTAGATTGAAAATTTTGGCAGTGTGATGAATTACATTAATTGTATTTTGAATGTTGAGCCAGCCTGTATCTCTGAAATAAATCTCACCTAGTCATGGTATGTAAGATTTTTACTCTTTTGCCTTTGATTTGCTAATATTTTCTTGAGGATTTTTGCATCTACATTCATTGAGCTTTTGGTTTGTAGTTTTATCTTCTTGTAATATTGTTGTCTGGTTTGGATATTAGGATAATGTTGGCCTCTTAAAACGAATTAGAAATTATCCCTTCTGGGGCCTCCCTGGTGGCGCAGAGGGTTAAGCAACGCACTATGAAGCAAACTGCAGCCACTGCAGCACAAGTTCAATCCCTGCTGCCGGCCAGGGTGGGGCCCACATGGCATGGCAGACCTCTCCTGCTGTGCCCGCTGCTCCCCTCAGCAGTGTACTTCCGTTGATCTGCCTGTTCTGCTCCCTGCTCTCTGTGGTGAATCCTCTCACCCCTCACACCTCTGGCCTGTACCCCAGTGCTTGTATGCATAAATAAATAAATCTTTAAAAAAAAAAAAGAAAAATTATCCCTTCTACTTTCTCCCCTGAAAGAGATTACAGAGAATAAGTAAAGTTTCTTCCTTCCATGTATGGTAGAATTCACCAGTGAACCAATTTGGGCTGAATGCTGTTATTTGGAAACTTATTAGCTATTGATAAAATTTTTAATAGACATAGGCCTATTTCTATAACATATTCTTTCTTTTGTGACTGTTGGTAGACTGATGTTTTAGGACTTGATCTATTTCATATAAGATTTTATATTTGTGGATATAAAGCTGTTCATACTATTTATTCCTTTTTTTTCTAATTTCCATGAGATTTGCAGTGATTTTTTCCCCCTGATATTTGTAAGTATGTGTTTTCTAACATATTTTAACTGGTCTGTTTAGAAGGTTATAAATATTAATCTTTTTTTTAGAAAAGTAACTTGGTTTTGTTAAATTTTTACTATTATCCATTTTTCAATGCTATTAATTTCTGTTCTAGTGCTTATTATTCATTTTCTTCCACTTATTTGCATATAATTTATTCTACTTTTTCTAATTTTCTGAGGTGGACTTAGATTCTTAATTTTAAATTTTTCTTCTTTACCATCTTGTACTTTTAACAATCCAATAATAATTTTGGCATCTCCTCCCTTAATCTGCAGCATATGCTCTTTACATTTGATTATTAGATGTCCAAATATCAAAAGTTGTCCTTATTTAATGTACTATAGAATTTTGATAATTATATTAAATGACTGAAGTGCAAAATCTGTCAAGTGCATATTTTATTAACAGTAGTAATTCTAAAGTATCAATCAAAAGGACATGAGATTTAAAGCAACAAAGCAAGGGACCCTAAACAAAAACCAACATTCACCATGTAAGCTGATTCTGTATGAAATGATTGTGCCTGTACCTAACTGTGGTTGCAAAAGGAAACTTAGTAGAGCTCTTTCTGAATTTACTCTGTATAGATTCTTTGCTTTTGTTGTCTTCAACTAGAATTTGTAAGTAGGCACAGTCTCATCTATAAAGAATTTTTCCCAGGGTATTAGCAATTGATTAATGTATTCATCTCTTTTAATGGAATTTTTAAGATGCTTTCTACTAAACTTGATCATTGGTTAGGTAATGTTTATCTAGAGTATAGATAAAAATAGGCATAGCATTATTTGTTATTATTTTAAGTCCTTTAAGGAGACAAAATTACTTGATATTTATTTGACTCTTTACTATTTAATTTCTTTCACAGATTTCTGGTTGCTATGCATGAAGAATACTGGTATCCTTTACTTTCTTCTTTTTACCTACATAATCTTTTTATTGTCTTCACTAAATAATAATTATAGAATGTGTTTTCAATCTGTTTATATTTTCTTTCATTGTATCAATTTTCTTCCTTTTTGTGTGTGTGTGTGTGTGTGTGCTGTCTTTCTTGTGCCAGGATAAAACTAGCCATATAGGATGAATTGAAACTGTTTCTTTCTCTATTTTGTAGTAATGTTGCTAAGGAATAGAGTCAGTTTAAATTCTTGATCTACTGACTAGTGAAACCATCTGGGCTTTTGCCATTGCAGGATCTGGGCCATTGTGGAGTTTTTAGAACTTAATCAGTCATTTTAGGATTTATAGATCTATTTAGATTTTATTTTGTTTCTTCTTGAGTTAATTCACACAGTTATCTTGCCAGTATTTTTCCCTGAGTATCCATAATTTGTGTCTTTCAAGTAATTTGTTAATTTGACCTAAGATGTTGGCATTCATTAATAACACTCTCCTATAATCTCATTTCTGAGTTCTTAGTGATGTCCCTGATTTAATTTCCTGACTTGGTTAATTTAGTAAAAAGTTTTTCTTGGTTGGTATAATTTGAGGCTTATTAATTATGTTAAATTTTCAAAGAACCAACCTTTGGTTTTACTGAGGTTCTCTAGTTCTTTCTATTGTCTGTGTCATTTATTTCCACCATTGCATTTACTACTTATTCATCCTACTGATTTTGGGTTTTACTCATATGTTTCTAGACTCTTCAGGTGTTAGGTTACCAATTGTGCTGCATCTTTTTTAACATAGGCCTTTAAAACTATATGATTCTAAGTACTGCTTTGCTCCATCCCATAATTTTTTCTAGGTTTTTGTTTCCATAATTCCCAAGTATTTTTATTATTTCATTTTTGAATCATTGATTATTTATGTGTTGTGGTATAACAGCTGAATATTTGTGAATATACCATACTTGTACCTACTATTATATATAATTTAATTCTACATTTGTTGAAGAAATTATTTGTACAATTTTTTTTTGGTGTAATGTTCTATAGTAGTCTTTTAGTTTGTTCATAGTGTTACTTAAGTCCTCTGTTTCCTTGTTTATCTAATGCCTAGTTTATCCAGTATTAAACTAGAAAATTAAGATCTGAAAATATTATTTAAAATTTTTTCTTTCTCCCTTCATATTTGTTGGTTTTTGTTTCATGCATTTTAGAATTTTTTAGGGATATATACATTTATGATTATTATAACTTCCTGATGGATTGAAACTTTTATCATTATAAAATGTCCTTTATTCTTAGCATTGATTTTTTTTTCTTAAAGTCCAGTTTACCTGATATTAATACAGACATTTTAGATCGCTCTTTAGTTACTACATAGTTGGTTTATTTCTATCCTTTTATTTTTTGATCCTTAGCTTTGTGTTGTTTTTTTTTTTTAATTTCAGTCATTTTACTAGTGGCTAACCTATGAAATGCAATTAGCACGTTAACATAAGCAATTTAGTACATATGAATTGCAATTTAAATTGAATACTATACAAAAACTATGCCCCCTCCACCTTTTTTTATTTTTGTCATGCAAGTTATATCATTATCATTTATAAGTCCATCAACACACATTTATATATATGTATATATATCTGCATATGTGTATATATATTTATATGTGTGTATATATATAAAGTCTTATAAAAATTACTAATAAATAAAGGTTTTATGCTATTGCATGCTATTATATTTACCTGCATAGTTTAGTTATTTTTGGTGCTCCCTTTTATTTCTTTGTGTGTTTTAAGCTTTCTGATGAGTGTCCTTTCAATTCAGCCTAAGGATTTCCTATAGTATTATTTGCAGGACAGATACCAACTAACAAAACATTCTTTCACATTTTTTTGTGGAAAAAAAAAGTGAAATATCATTTCTTTAATTTTTAGGATAATTTTGGCAGAAATAGAATTTTAAATTGAATATTTTGAATGTGTTGCCTTCTGGACTCCAACATTTCTGATTTGAGTTCAGCTATTATTCCTACATGTGGTTTTCTTTGTAATTATCTTACTTTTTTTTTCATTGAGCATTTTGGGTGTATATATTAATTTCATTAATTATACCTTGGAGGTTTCAGCTGTAATTTCTTTTTTAAAAAAATATTTATATATACAGGAGCTGGGGTATAGCCCAGAGGTGTGTGTGGGGAGTGGGGGGTGGGGGTGATAGAATTACCAGAGACAAAGTGGGGAGCAAAGCAGGGTGATATACTGAAATACACTGCTGAGGGGAAGAGCAGGCAAGACAGGAGAGATCTACTGTGCCATGTGGGTCACCTTCCTGGCTTGGGTGGAACTCATGCTTCAGTGGCTGCAGCATAGTGCTGAGACTTAACCCCTTGAGATCCCAGGGAGGCCTTTAACTGTAATTTCTTTACATAGTCTTTGTCACATTTGTTCTTTTGCTTCTGAATTTCCATTATGCAGATGGTGGTGTCCTTATTGTTTGTTTTCCCAGCCAAAGACTCCATCTCTGTTGATTTTCTGCATTCACTTTCTTTTTTAAAGAAAAAACACAGATTTTCTAATTTGACCTATCTTTAGATGTCCTTATTCTTTTTTCTGACACCAGAAGTATAAGAATGATTTCTAGTATATTTTAATGCATTTATTATATTTTTAATTCTAGATTTTCCATTTAGTGTTTTCCTTCTAATTTCAATTTCTCTTTGATGAAACATCATTTTTAGTACCTGACTAAAGCTTTTGTCTAATATGTGCAGCATTTTAAACATCTGTAGGGACAGATTTTATTAATTGCTTTATTTCTTGTGAGTAAACCATACTTTTCTGGGTCTTAGTTTTTGGTTGAAAACTGAACATTTTAAATTATGCAATGTGGTAATTATTGGAATTAGATTCCTAACTTCCCCAGGGATTTTTATTGTTGCTGTGTGTTACTATTGTAATTTGCTGTTCCTGAATGTTTAGGGATTTAACTGCACTAATTTGTTAAATCAGTATTTTTGGTTTTGTACAGCCATTTAGTCTCTATTTGTTTAGACTAGTGGTCAGATAATGATTGAATAGACTTCTTCACATGTCCTAAATGTGAGCACTTCTATTCTTTGCTGAGAGACCCTTAGTCTTTGTTGAGGTAAATTTTCAATGCTGGGAAGCTTACACATCTACCTTAGCCTTCACTTTCTGTTTATCCAGAGCCTCAAGATCAGTCAGACATGAGAGATTAGGTGTCCACAGATCTTTTCTGGTCAACAGTATAATCTTGTGCATGGATTTCTTTAGAAATTCCTAAGGATTTATTTTAGAACTTTTCAGAGTTCACTATGGCTTTATCTTTTAGAAGATAGTTTCTAAAATATGTTGACCAGACTCTTGTTGGTTCCAGTTTATATGACCACCTTAGGTAACTATGAGTTAAATAACTGCCACTTATTTTTTAGATGAACACAAAAAGATAGAGCTTTCCCACTGAGTGAGCTCTGAATCAGGCCAAATAAATATGAGTTTTTGAATGGGACTTTTCCAGGGAGCATCCAGACAGGTCAATTAATGCTAGATTTCAGATGATAAAATTTTTGAGGGGATCTCTAAACCCCTTATTCCCTTTAGTGGTACTAGATTCCTAGTTTTCACTGTGATGATGGCTGTTAAAGATGTTCTTTTTCTACACATCATGAAGAAGAGATAGAAATAAGATAAATTCCTAGAGTAAAACTTTGTTAATAAGATTCTGTCTTTTTGCTGAATAAATATTCCTTAAATTGGTAGAAATTAATTGATTTCCAGATTCTAGAGTAGTTGATTTACAATCCCTCCTGTGTCCTTACTCTCTTCATGGAGAAAAAGAATTTCAATTCTTCTAAATCTCTAATCATTGGTGGCATTAACTTTGTTCACATGGATTTAATTTTAAACTTTTATGTTTTCTTTTGTAATTAATCATTTTGTGAGGAATTACTGTGGGCCTCTGAAGCAATCCTGTTTCTAGTCAAAATTCCAATTTATATATTAATTGGAATTATTTATTAATTATATATTCCTATTTTGTTGTAGTTTATAATTTGTATTGCCATTGTTCATTTTAATGCTGTATTATTCCAGAGTCACCAAATTGGAACTATTTCAATAAGGAGCTTGTCATTTGTTATGCTGCTGTCATTCTCTGAGCACAGCTTCATTTTTATACAAACCGATGTTCTAGGTCATCTTTTATTTTCCGTGCTCAACCATTGTTCAGCACCTCTAAGGTGCACAGGCTCTTTTCAGTAGATAACAGATACATAAAATCTAGTCCTGCTATAGCTACTTTTTATAAGAGTTTCATCATTACTAGTCCCTTTAAGTTGATAGGGAATATGTGTGCATTTTGTATGTATATATACATAATCATACATGAAAATGTACACATACATATGCATAAATGTTTACATACATATTTATATTTACATATATACACAAAAGTTTGACCTCACTCCAATAACTCTACTTCTATTATAACAAAATAGTTTTATTCTATTTTCTCTCATTTTATATATAATCCCTCTCTCCCACACTAAACTTACAGTATATATATTCCTATTTAAATTAATCTTCCTTTATATAGTCGATCTTCCATTGTTATTGCTTCTATAACAGAATCCCTTCACTTAGCATTGGTTTCTACAAGGTTCCAATAAACTACCCATTCCCACGATATGGTATATTCTTTCCACTCAGGCCACAACATCCTAAACTAATCCACTCTTCTTCGCAAACACATTTCTTAAGTGCAAGTAACACTAAAATTCAATACACAACTCATCTTATTTGGAAGTCTCCCTCATCTCTCTTGCTTTCTAATAGCCAATGCGACACTGCATCTCCTATACTCTGGGATGTCCTTTTATCTCACATAAGCACCCTAGTTGTCCACCACCAACACGACACACAGGTGTCTTCTCCATTCAGCCTTCATTTGGACACAGCACGACTGGATGTCTTCAGGAGAAAAAAAAACATACTAAAGCCACACAGTCTTAAGTAACCTGAGCCAGTATGCCTCTCTATATGAATGTTGCTTGGGCTAAACCCCTTACATGTGGCTACCTCATTCCCTGTACCAAATCTTATCACAATCCTCCATAATGGTTGACAGAATAATAAAGAAAGAAAAAGAAAGAGAAAGGGAAAAAGAAAAATTCACTTGGAAATTTTACATCATATTTTATGCATTATATTTTATATCCCGAAGCTGTACATATGTAATTTGTCTAGTAAAAGAATACATTTACACTTTTGCTACTCTATCTTTTAAAATAGTAGTATTTTTTTAAATTCTAAAATCTTTTGACCAACTGCTATATTTTGTTTATAGCATACATTTCTTAGCTTAAAGCAGTTGTTTAAAAATGAAGGATAACAAGGTCAGTGATGTCAGATTTTCTAATGAAACTTTTGGAAGTAGGTTTTTAATAACTCAAATGACTTAAATTCAGGGATATTTAATAAAGGGGTATAGAAAATGTTCTCATAAACTACCTAGTTGTTTTTAGTATTTCAATATTTTAAAATGTGAAATATGAGTAATTTTTAAATAGCTTGACAGCCTTGGAAATTTCTCAAAACTAACCCAAGCTGAGAAAAATGTCACTATTTTTAGTAGGGCATTCATGTGCTAAATATAAAGAGATTATGTAAATAGATATCTATAGTATATTATATAGTAAATATGTATGTCAATCATATATAGTCGTATATAGTGTTATTTGCTTAAGTATTCATATGTATTGTGAAGCATATGTTATTGTATATATTTTCATGCATGCATTTTTCAGAAGTGTTAATTTTCATTAGATTACAAATTGAGGGTACAAATGTGTTTTTTAATTGGAAGAGTTATTGTTTACTGTTAGTCTCAGAACTATCTTGCAATAAAACAATAGAAAAGGGAAATAAATTGTCACAATATGATATTTCTTCTAACTTCAAAGTGATATTGAGAAATAAGAAAAATGAAAACCCACTAATAACTTTTCTAGTATTCGATCAGTTTACTTCTAACTGGCCAACGTAAAGAATGCTGAAGTCCGGTTAATGAGTATATGACTGCATCATCAGTTTTAAAATAATAAAGATGCGGAGGGATATATATTATCTATTGTTGAAATCATGTTAACCTATGAATATTTCCTGTGTGTGAAGATAATTCAGAAAATTATATTTTGTAGGTTTTTGGGAAAACATATTTGGATAATAGATCACCACAGTAGGACAAATTTGTGTTCAAATAAATCTTTAAGTATTCTAAAAGAAAAGTTACTAAAAGCAAAAACATAAGAATTGTATTCCAAAAGCCATAATTACAGAAAAATCAATTAGACAATTTTTCTTGATCACATTTGAAGCTTTGACATCACATATTCCGTTTATTTGCTTCTGGCCTAATAATCCTCTGCATGCTGGGAAAAATCTTTGTTCTCTGATAGAAGTAATAAAGCTGTCTGCACGATTCCCTCTTGTGAGACACGGCGTGTTCCTATTTTATTTAATCTATTGGTGTGCAGCCTTTTCAAAGTAAATACTTCACACACACTGAACAGAGAAAGACATGCAAGGGGGCTGGCCAGAGAAGTGTAAAAATTAAAAAGTGCTCTGTGAAGAAATAATGATGGCTCTCTAAAAAATTAAATAAGTAAGAATCTTGGGTCAAGCGGGCCTTGACTCTCATTGCTGCTGAAGTGTGCAGTGCTTCATATTCTCCCAACCACCCTGTTCCATTCAGTTGTTCCTGTTGAATAGAAAGCATCAAGAAAATGAAGAGATCTAAATGCCAGCAGGAGACGAGCTGCATTCTTCTAGGCATGTCCTGAACCTAGTCACCCAGAACAACTTGTGATCCCTGGACAAAGCCGTTCACAGCAGGTGGCCATATCAAGAAATTTTCCTCCTGGAATTAGATATTATCCCAGGAATCACTACTGAGTCAAACATAATGCCCCATCCTGCTGGGTCAAGTAGGATTCCATTTCAATTTCTTTACACAACGATGCGTTTCATCTTGTCTGCGTACAATGACAGTGCTCAGGCATGAAATAAATTGAAGTGCCTGAAAGGCAGAATTATCCCTTGAACCTGCAGCATTCCCAACCCCAAAAACATACATTGTCAAGTGAGTTCCAGATAAGCAGGATCTTCAGCAAGTGTTTGTGCTGGTTGGCTTCCTTTAATCATACTCCCTTTTGTAAAACGGATTTTCGAGGGGAAAGATAAATCATTGCTGAGGGAAGGGAAAAAAAAGGTCATTTTCAAAAGGCTTAAGAGGTTCATTTTGTGTGGCTTTCCAAGGTGAAACAGGTAATTCAGAGTAGTGAAAGTCTTTTGTGATCAACTTAATTCATCCTTCATATTACCAAGAAAAAACTATTGAAATAAGACTGACTAAAGTTCTTTATAACAATGTTCCCATCGATAGAAAGTGATTTCTTGTTTGCTATGATACTAAGCTAAACTCTATCTAAACTCTATCATATAAGTTTAGAGAGAAAATTTTCTTCCACCTTCTCTTCAAAAAACATAGCATCTTTGCAGGATGTCTGGCAGAAATGTTTCAAAACTTTTATCAATAACATCCTTTTGCCTGTAGAGCATCAGGCTAACTTCAGCGTAGCTGTGTGGTCACACAAAGGGCATTTTCTGCATCATTAGGTTATGTTTGAACCCTTTAGTTACACGGACATGTGAGAAAATCCTAGGAATAACATTTAAATTTTGCTTCTCTGAAATGAAAGACATTTCTTAAGCAGTCAAATATTTTTTTTTCAATTTTAAAGTATATCCTACCTATGAGAATAGCTCTGTTGAATATATGTATATAAGGGTTTGATAGAAAAATGGAAATATCTTCACATTTAATCATTTTGTAAAAACAAAACATTTTATACAAAAATCACTGTTAGAGCAAAATAAAATAAAAATTGATATGCATCTAGTGGCTTGTGATTTAATACATATTTCCTATAAATTATTCTTTTTTTTTTTTTTTGCTTTCGGTTACTTTAATTGAATGTGTTTTATTTAGACAATTTGGAAGATACTTCCAAATGCAAATATAGCTATAATTTTCAATATATTGTACAAGTTTAGAATGAACTTAGGCAACCACTGATAACTGATTATTAAAATTGCTTCCTCCAAATTTTATGGGTTATATATTTGTGCATATTTTGGATTGAGTTTCTTGAATTCTGTAAATGAATTTTACCTGGAAAACAATCAGGCAGTTATTAACTCATGTATTTGCCCACAAACCATACAAAGTTTTGTCTGAATGGTCTAGAAAATCAAAAAAGATAAAAAGTTGTTAGATTATACTTATCTGGTATGGAAATTTGTAACCATTTATAATAATTTCATTTATTGAAAAGGAAAGACCTTGTACTTATAGAAGTTATGTTCAATACAAAATAAATTATAGATTATTTTCATAATTATCATTTTTTAAATTTTCTATTTTTATTATTGCTCCATTCAAGTAATTAAAAAAAATCTATTAAAATAGTTTGATCTTTGCTATGACAGGACTTTAACACTTTTAAGAGGTATGTTCATATATCTACCACTTTGAAGAAAGACAATTTGTGTCAATTTTTTTGTATGTACAAATTCTTCTTTTTAATTTTTGTTGGTAATTTTAGTTTGAAACACTGTATATGATTCAGGATATAAGTTCATATAACTTCAGATGTATGTATGTTACCAAAAATTATCAATCCATAATACTTCATCATGGTTCAGTCTGTATTTACATCAATTATCTGGTCTCTGATATATTTATATTTTTATTACAAGTACTTTAAAGTTGCAGCTCATGTTATATAGTTCTGAATATCTCATATTTAGCTCAGTTATTTATATCTAACATTAGTCAATATAGATTAATAAATGCACTAAAAGTAAGTTTTCTTTTTTAAAAATTAAATGCATATTTGACATAAATTTATAAAAACACGAGTAAGATAATGACTGTTTACAAGATGATATTTATTTTAAAATAGATTTATATTTTTTAATTAAGTAAAAGTAACGAATCTGGGAAACAAGTTGATATTTAAATTTTTAGTTCTATATAACAATCCAGAATTCAATTTAAAAAATCAAAACAGATAGTAATGTAAAATTAGTATTCTAGAAGTATTTTTTAAGTTGGATTCTTTATTACTATACACTGCATATACTGATAGTGTTTCTATACCAATTTTTTCAAAGAACTGAATACTTTTATTTTTTCAGTTTTCATGTTTTTGTAAAAGATCATTCCTTATGAATACTGGCCATGATATTTACTTGACTGTCTTTATTCAATCAGTATCTGTCTTCAAAGTAAAGAGAAGTTTCCCTCTACTGTTATAATCTATAAAAAGAAAATGTTTGCCTCAAATGGAGATTCTTTATGAAGTTATCTAGCGATGAAAATGGAACTATAATACTTTTGATTTTTTTTTTTTAACATCATTCTGCTCAATGAAGTCTTGGGAGATCCAGAATGAGGGAGACGTGATCATTTCAAATGCTGTTCATCACCATGAGTATAGTTTACGTAAAGAAGAATGTAGCAAATTGTACATGGGCTATGAAAGCTATTATCCAGAATTGACTTGTGTCATTTCTATTTAGATTTCACTGGCCTAAGTAAGCCATATGGCCTACAAAATGCTAGAGAGAAAGATAAGAGGCTAAGGAATAGTAAGCCTATCATGTGTCTGTAAGGGCACAATAGCAGAAACCTTAGTGAATAGAAGAAATGATTGCCTAAGCAACTTTTACCTTCAGTCTTCTGTTTTTCTACTGTTTCCAAGATACTAACTACTCCTATATCATTGACTTTCATAATCATCTAATATATATTTATTTAAACCTACCATTTGAAAAATGCCAAGTGTCTTTATGGAGATATGAGTTTCCCTCTAAGCTGGATTCTTCTCAAAACATTTTAGACTGAAAACATAGGTAATAAAGGCCTGCATACTTTTAACTGAATTTTCTTTGATTTTTAGACATCTTTACCTTTAATATGTTTGCTTTATTATTAACACTGTATCACAGTTATTAACAAGAGTTTCTTAAGTAACTAATAGAAACACCTGTGAGCACTTTAAGACAGTGAAGCATTGTACTGAACATAAAGGCTCATAGTTCACTAAAATGCAGGCATTGCCCAATTGCCATCCAGGGTCAAACATAAAAGGGATGGAGAAATAGTCAGGTTCAGAGATGCATTCTAGTAATAAATTCTGTACCCCCCGCAGTCTGTGTCCTGAAGATTATTTCTCTTATAGCATCTGTTCTCAAAACATTTTAGACCCACCATGTGAGAGACAGTATCTTTCCCCAGGGACAAGAGAAAACATGCTTTTAAAGGAAGAAGAAAGGACTATTTGTTTTGGATGGTGTTTTAGAGATGAGAAGGAAGAAACAGGAATTGGAATACATGGAATGTGGTATGAAAGAGGTATGGCTGTGAACCACATGTGCAACAGACAAAAACATGATATTGATCTAATGATAGTAAGAAAAACAAGACTGTCAGAACACAGGACATAGGATGATGTCTGGTTTTAAAGTAGCTTTATGATTACTCAGTGGAAAAGCTTTCTTGACAATTAAGCGTGGGATGTGAAATTGAGAACATTTAAAGATGCATACAGACTGAATAGCAAAGACTTATTTATAAAAATAAAAATGTTCAAAAGCAAAGATAAATTATGGGAGTTAGGATAATGAATAGAATATCAAGAAATCAATAGGAGAATAATTAGTTGTCCTATTCTATAGTGAAGATAAATGTGAGACAGTTTAATAGTAACTGTAAGGCAAAAAGATACTTAAACTTACTTGAAAGTATATAGGTAAATTAATATGTTATGGCAAGGGTAGGTATATAAGTTAACTTAGATACTTGAAAGTAATAAAAATAAGGAACCATTTTCTTCTCAAGGGCTTTGAAAGTGGAGATGAAAAACTGTGCAATCATACTCTAGAAAAAGTCTAAACAAATATACTAAGGAAGAAAGTACAGTCGAAACTGAAGACTTCTCAATGAATGCAGGAACATGACGTGTAAGCAGCACTACTGTAAGATATGGGAATACTTACTGTCATTAAGCTCTTACCATGTAGACAAATTGTTGAGGCAAGAAAATACCTACTATGTAAATATCTATTATGTAAATACCTACTATGTAAATACCTATTGAGTGGATTTGAGAAGTAAAGGTGAACAGAAAGGTTAATGTGGGACTTGCTATCACTTATTGCTTAGAATAACCAAAAAGAGGCAGTGAGGGATCTGAAGAGAAGTAGTGAACTAGAAAGAGGAAAAAGCAATTATGAAATTAAAAAAAGGTGTCAGGAAGTTAAGGACAATGTGTTGGGAAATGATCACCAAATCACAAAATTCTCTTATAACTGACCAAAGGACTTTATGAGTAATATCAAATACTGGAGTGCAGGTAATATGTTTCTCTAGGATTAAAACCCTACCAATGTGTCACACCACTTTGATAAAGCTTACCATATATATATTTATATATTTACATATTTGATGATAGAAAGGATTTTTTTTACATGAAAATCAATTAAAGCTCAGTTTTATGCCTATGTCCCAAGCAATCTGAAACACAAAACAATTTAGAGAAGGTGACATGAGCTAAATCCTGAATTTAAGTTACTAAAGAATGTAGATTCAGACTTTAATATGAGAACCTAAGGCCTTCAAAACAGCAGAAAAATACTGAGGAATAGTCTAGAATTCTAGTGGGTATGATGTGATAAAGGGAGGATGCATCTTTGAGGCAAATTGTTACATTTCAATGGGAAGGAAAACCTCTAATCCCCTCTCACTTTCATGGGAAGATACATAATATATTCTTACATTGATGAATATGATTATTAAATTCTGCTATGTGTCCACCTAAGGGGCAACATTTTTCATCTCTTCAATAGACAATTAGTGATGTTCCATCACAGATAACATGAAAATGTGAAACAACAATTGTAAGATACAGTCTCTCTTATCAAAGTCTTCACATCTATTCACTGTTTGAGAAGATTGGAAGAGACTGGAGGAGAGTGGGACTGAAAACATTCCTGCCAACATGAGGACCTAGAACTATACCACTGATATGAATCATGAGCTATGAATCAGGGCTATGAAGAAGGTAACTTTTTTGATCAGGACCTTCAAGAGTGAAGAGTTTCACTATATAAAAAAAAAATACAGATATTTTGAAGTCTCTAAATTAGCATATAGAAAATGAAATTGCTTATGAGATTGAGGTCAGTTGGGAGTAATTTGGTAATAAAAAAGGATAGGTGGCTGTATTGCCTAGTGAACAGCCAGAAATCAATGCTACACAGATATTAGATATAAACAAAAAAAAAGGAAATGTCATAAAGCAGTTTTTATTACTAATTATATGTAATCGAGTGCAGTTATAAATTCACACTACCAAAAATATTCTTTGTCTTCTCTCACATATATTTTCTCTCCATACTTGTGCACCAGTCACTGTCACTATTCTCCAAGACATTCAAGCCACAGAGCTTAAAGTCACCACTCATAATAGAAATTCATCACATCTATTTCCAAACTCCATGGGTTTGGGAAAAGCAAGAAAACACCTTCCTACAAAAGAAGTTCATTCTCTTCATTACCACAAATGACTTCTTACTGGTACTTAAATTTATTCAATGCATCCCACAAAATGCTCCCAATTTTGCTGATTCTTCTCCATTTTTACTACAGACTCCCTAACTGGTCTTCATAATTACAGATCTGAATTACTGCTTTTATTTTCTTACAAGCTTCCTTTCATTCTCCTTATCAATTTCTTCAAGTCATTATCCAAACTGTCTACAGATGTGTCTCTCTTAGGTACGGACACAGTCTTGTTACTTTTCTTATCATGAATCTCAGTGTCAAAATGCTTGATATGACATTTTAGGAACATTATTTCCTTGCTTGCAAACTGTAAATTCTGCAAAATTACCCTCAGTTAGTAATGGTTAGCAATGTTGGAGTTTTCATGGGGTTGTAGCTCCCCTAATTGCCTCTCAATTAGGAGAGAGATGGGTAGGTGATCAGATAGACAGACCGACAGATAGATAGATATGTAGGCAGGTAAGCAGGTGAGAAATTATGGTAAAGAGAAGCTTAACAATTCCATTCAATGCAACATTTGCCAACCCCCTCATTATTTTCCCATCCGAAGCCACAGTTCACTGGAAAACTCATACTAAATAGTAATGCCACTTTAACACTGTAATTTTTAAAGTGTGAAACAGTTACTGAAAAATATTTTTCAGAGGATAAGCTGTTACTAACGGAATTTCTAAATTTGATCTCACTTAAAATGGTCACATTAACCAAATCTATAAGTACTCTGTCCTCAAGATCTAGGGTGGGGTAAAAGGTGAGAGACTTGGTGCAGAATACAGAACTCATGACTTTTAAATACAGTGCCTGCTGTTTTGTAACTGAGGATGTGAAATCCCCAAAAGAGTGACGATGGAGGGAAGGAAGGAAGAAAGTCCCAAAGGTCCTGATTTATGGAGGCTCGCTGCCTGTACAGCTGCACTTGCCCTGGGTGAACTGTGATTCACACTGTTTGTTGTTCAAGCCTTTCTCCACTTAGTGAATAGCATGTCCTCTTGGTGTGAAAAAAGAGTGGGCAATCTTACAATGGAGCAGGATCCCTTTACATATATGATTTAAAGCTTCCTTTTAAAGGATTTCTCCATCAGCAAAGCTTCAAAATGTATAGTATCACATACAACAAAAACCAATCTCTGACAAATTATGTCCAGCAAGGCAGGTACTGCTTCCACTGATCAAGTTAAGAAAACAATTTGTCCTCATTTCATGGATAAGAAGTAGCTCATTTTCCTACCATAGCTTTCTTGTTTCTGAATGAATCACCTAATTTTTTTATTTAAAATTTGTAATTAGAAACCTCAAGAGCACAGGTTTAATGAACAAAGGAATGCTTAGGTTGAAATGCTTTCAGCATGTTTGTGCTGAGAGTCAGAAATTGAATATTTTCTATTTTAACAGTTTTCTTGCATAGTTTTTCTATTTAATAATAAATATTAATATAAAATAGATAGTGAAGTTATATCAGTCTTTACCTTATCATGGTAGGTGACTTCACTGATTTAAAATCATGTAATTGAAGAAATTTGAACATGGAACATCAAAATATCTTCCTATATTACATGCAAAGAAATAGCAACTAGAAATACTGTATTGAGAGAAAATGTAATACTGAAATTCATTTAAAAAAGTAAGCTACATTGGAGGACTTTACCACCTTATAATAAGATTGAAAATTAACCCAAGTTTAACCACTTCCTATAAAATATATCTCAAATTAAAAACAAAATAAATCTTGAGGTCAATAACCACAAAATTAAGGTAGTTTTCTTTAGGAATAGGAAATAAAGGAGGCTTTTGCTATCTTCACTGCATAGTTCTGTAATGTTTACATTTTCTTTAGTGTACATATTATTTTTCAACAGAAAAAGAAATAAAATATTTAAAATAAAAGATAACATAAATAAACCAACCTTGAGCATCCAAGGCAACAATTCCTTTGCTACTTTTACAAAATTTCACAATATCAAACAACTATGACCTTTGAGTATTTTAGTGTGGAAGTGATTTTAAAATAACCTTTGAAAAGATGTTTCGTTCTTTCTTTTTTTTGAGAAGCTCTTGTTATTATTAAAGGGATAAGAGTGCACACAACAGCAGGGAACCATTTAAATAGAGATTCAAATGCCCTGTTCCAAATAGTACAAGCTTCTAGTATTTTACACATAAAGTAGAATGATAACATTTTCAGTGTGGTTTCTTCAACATACATCATTATCACTATGATGCAACAATGTGTTATTTACAGAAAACTAATAAAGTGAGATTTTTATCTTATTTCTTTAAATTCTAATTAAAGAATATGAAATAACTAAAAAGAAAAAAACTGTAATTGAACTGGGACTATGCATGCAAAAAAGACAGTATAGACCAATTGTGTGGGAATCCACTCTTTTTCTTGACATTGTAACCATTTTAACATAGCATTCAGCTGCAGAATGGTAGGACATAGTAAAATGTAAATGTAAAACATATACGTATTTTTTCATTACTTTTGAAATTGGTATGTTCAGAAATATACCATACATCATTTCTGAAAACAAATTATTCAATAGCCAGGTAAGTCAAGATGGAGAATGAATAATATTCAGGTTTTCATTAAAAAATTAAATAATAAAAATCACATTGGCTCATAAACATAATTATTGATTAAAAAAAACCTTTCAATTTCCATTACAAGATTATGGTATGAAGACCCGATATTCAGAAGTAAGTTATGAAATATCCTTAACAGTGAACACAAGCAAAATATTTTTTCAGACAGGGATGGATATTCAATGTTGAATATCTCTACCCCTTTGGAAAGTAGCGGCTTGAAGATACACTTGCATTCTTCCACTGTTTAATGCTTTTTCATGCTGCTCACGCATGCACACGCGCGCATGCACACACACACAAGCACTATGCTCATTTAATGGCAAATAGTTGCTGTTTCTGTTTGAACTGATTAAGATATATTTTTAAAATAGGCTTTTGGCTTTTGAAATGGCACCCGTAATACCAAAGTGACATAATACTGCACTTCTGTAATTCAAATGGGATGCCATTGAGGCAAGGGAAGCAAGTGCCTCTGTGCAATTTTCCTCCTTTTTTTGTGAGTTAAGCAGATTTACTCTTTAACGGTGGAGCTTCAGCGGATGATTATGACATCAAAGTGTGACAGACAGTGATTATGTACTGCAGGGAGAAAAGGCGGTTAAAAAGAGACAATTCATTCCCATAGCTTAAAGGGACAATTTCCTTGGCCAAAAGTGAAATAAATTCTGTCGTGGAAGGCTTCTTTTTGAAAGAAAGGAGAGTGGAAGCTTAGTCTGTTTCGTTTGATTTTTAATTTCTTTCACAATTCAAATCACACTGTCTCCTCACAAACCAAGTGCATTTCCCACCTCATTCACCCATGTCTGTATATCCTCAGGAATTTATTTTTTGACCCTTATTTGGTGGATTTGAGTGTTTTTATTAGCAGAGTTCTAATACCAGGAGGTTTTACTTTAATGATACTGACATTTGGTGTTAGAAGCTGATTAGTTTTTTCTAATTCAGTTATAATCTTCCTCAATGAGTGACCTCCCATTCTTTTTTCAAGCTGCCGGTAACTGCATATACAGTTTTGTTTAGTTAAATCTCAGAATTTATTATCAAAATTAAAATCAGTGATTATTTACTTATTTTGTACTTAATTTCATTTTATCTAGTTCTCAGTTCATTAAAATGCTCTTGGAATATATTAATTACATGAGTTAAACATTAAACATTATATCACATGCTATTGATTTTAACAACTTTAAAAAGTACCTTATGTTTAATTTATGGTTTAGTTAGCAACATCACCTTGATATATAACCATATGCATGGCTCTAAATCTAATAATAATTATATAGTATCTGAATATTTAAAATAATATTAATAAAATACATTGTGCTATTTTAAATAATAATTGAATCTTTTTTTTTTGCTAATCATAACTTATGTAGGAAAACAGTACCCTAAAATATAATGAGGTTCTAAGGTCCTTCACCATTAGAAATAGACTTTTCATATTACAACATTCTGAATCAGGATGTTGACAGCAGCTATTGTGTTAAGCCTTAGCTTTCATAGGCACAATAAACTTATAAATGGATGTAAAGGTCTTGGAAGAAAAATTTCAGGGCAGTAGTGGACAACTGTTCCCACTGTAATAATAAAAATATACTACTGTGTGGAAAGCATTGATGGCTACAATTCAAAGTTTTCAAGTGAATAGTTCTGGCTTAATAGACTTAAATATAAAAATGATTTAAGAAGACTGACTTTTTTCAGTCATGGTATCTTTTATTATAAGATTTAATCATGATAAAGTTAATTATATTTAAAATAGGTCATTAAATGAGTTAAATACCTGTTTATATTTATCTATGTGTCTGTCTAAAATCTCTATCATCTTCCTATCTATTTATCATCTACATGGCCTACATAGTAGGAAACAGATGCATAGGGTTATAAGCCAACTGATAATAAACACTGTATTATTCATTTGATTGGCAATTTTTCTCTTCCTCTGTCTAAAGTTAACTAATGGCACATGCTAAAACCCATAGCTTTGATGCTAGGAGTAATACTTTAAACTCTCTCTAGCAACTTTACGAAGGCAATCTGTTCATCGAGAACATTTTTCTTTTCAGATACTCTTTATACCCTTTTGTCTCTCAATGACTATCTACTGGTTATTCCAACTAAAAAAAATGTTCTTTTCTAATTTATTTAATATATATAATTTATTTATTTAATATATTCATCTATACTGAAGATAATTCCAAAGTCATTTCTTCATTGAAATTTTTTTATATTGGGCCCTCCCTGGTGGCACAAAGGTGTAAAGCACCATACTATGAAGCATCCATAGCCACTGTAGCACGAGTTCAATCTCTGGCCAGGGAGGGGACCCACATGGTGCAGCAGACCTCTCCTGCCTCTCCTACTGCTCCCCTTAGCAGTGTATTTCAGTTGATCTGCCTGTTCTGTTCCCCGCTCTGACTCTGGTGAATCCTCTCACCTCCTGCAACTCTGACCTGTACCCTAGTTCTTGTATGTATAAGTAAATAAATCTTTAAAAAATAAAAAGAAAATGTTGTCTATTAATACAGCATTATTATAGCATTCTGTCCATTCACTTTTAGCTAACACACAGATATCTCTATACTTGCCTATCTATCAATCTGAAGACAGATAAATCCTAAGAGAGTATTGAAAAAGTCACATATACTCTAAATATAGTATGTATTTTGTACGAATTTATTACCTAGCTTATTGTAATTCCTTGAGGACAAGGATTAGGTTTTGCTTAAGAAAATCACTCTACAAAGCAGCGCTACACATGAAATTCATGGTATCTATAAGAACGCAAGTGTCATGTCTTTAGAAAAGGCCAATAAGTTGTATTTAAAATATCAAGGAAGGGCCTCCCTGGTGGCACAGTGGGTTAAGCAACGCACTATGAAGCAGAACGGCAGCCACTGCAGCACCAGTTCGATCCCTGCCACCGGCCAGGGAGGGGACCCACATGGCGTTGCAGACCTCTTCTGCCTCCCCAGCTGCTGCCCTCAACAGTGTGTTTCAATCCGCCTGTCCTGCATCCCACTCTTGTCTGGTGAATCCTCTCACCTCCCGCGATTCTGGCCTGTACCCCAGCTCTTGTATGCATAAATAAATAAATCTTTAAAAAAAACCAAGGAAATAAAGGTGTTGATAAATATATCATATTTTTCATAATCTTTTTTATATTTTAAAACTTTAGTTTAACAAGTTAATATGACAGTATTGAAGCTAAGGATACAAATTTTTCTTTATCTGTTACTCATTTATTCTGGCTGCCAGTATACACTGATGCAATGTTTATTCTTGGTTATTGCTGAGACTCCAGGAGATTCTAGATGGATTAGCATGACTTATTATCACTCTGTGAAAAATTAGTGCTTGTCAATGGAAAGTAAAAAATTGTTGATTTCCAAAATAAACACATACATAAAAAAATGCTTGTATTAATATATTGATAATAAATTTTTCAAATAATAACAAATGATAGCCTGATACTTAAAACATTTTTATCTTGCTTTATTAATTTTCAAAATTATTTGCACAATAAATATGTTCAGATTATGAAGCCACTTAAGTCTTTTGCTTTTATTGTCTGCTCAAACATTTATGAAACTAGGTAAACATGAAGGAAATGTACATGAACTTAACATTTGTTTTGAGTGATATAGTTTAAAGGACTATATAAGGGACTATATATTAAGAAGGTGTTTCAAATCAATTATGATGAAACCTGTACATTAGCTCAGTCAGGATACAACAAACAAGTAGTCAGTTGCACCCTTGTTAAATTTTATTTTTACTGTATGCAGTTATCAATAAATCATTTCCCAAAACTATAAAAAATAATGCTTTACTTAAATTATTTCTTTTCTTTTAGTCCCCTATTCTTTGATAAAATGTTTCTTTTCCTTTTTTAAAAAGACATAACAGCTTTGTTATTTAACTTTTGCCTACTGTACTCAGTGGGATCTGTGAGTACCAAAAAAACATAATAATTCATCAAGTATGTCAGAATGAGCAACTGTTATTGTCCTAGACTTTTCATATTCAAGGCTGTTCATTCTGCATTCAAATACATTTTTAATTTGGAAGAATTTAAGTAAATCTCACTTCTCCACTTAGTAGTTCTGTACAATTGGGCAGATATTTTAACCACTCTGTGCCTAAATTTCTTCACCTGTAAAACGGAGATAACGATAAACACCAACTCACACAATTTCTGTGAGGATTAAATGGATTAACCTATGTTATGTATTGAAAATAAAGTGAATAACCATTTTATTTGAGTGTTACTTTGAGATATTGACCTTTTCTATTTGATTAAGAAATCCTGATTGAAGGTTTCCATGCCCTTATGTTTTCATGTGTCAAATAAATCAACGTATTTTACTATGGAAAAGACAGAATCATCTTGTTTAAAACATGGAAGGATAGATATTAGAAAAACAAGAACTAGAATTAAGCTCCGTAAAAGTAAAAATATACTCTGGTAGAGCCTTCAATCAGTGAACTTGTTTCATGAATCAATGAGCTTTGTGGTTGGACAACTGTCCTAATGGTCACTGAAGGAGTTCCTTAATTTGGAAAAAGACTATCTTAGGGGGCTCTTATCAATCTTACAAAGGATTTGGTGAAAGCAGAATTGTGTCAGCCTGCATGTGAAAATATGAGGGTGGCTACTTTTCTTTCTCGGATGTAATGTTTACAATGCCACATCTCTTTCTTTGAATCGTAGTCCATAACTGAAAGAAATCGTAAAAGGATCGCTCTTCTTCAGGTGTATTATTTTACAAGTAAGACCAGAAATAAAAAAAAAGTGATGTTAAATTCTAGAATATAGTAAATAGAAAAAAGGTGGTAAAACATTAAAGATGCATTTTTTGTACTTAATTTAAATCGGCTAAATCTCCTACATCATCACCAGTTCTGTCACACAAATACAATTGGATCTCCAAGAGTCTTCCTGTGAAATGAAGTCATACAGCAAAGGTTATTGCTGTTAAATTGGATGAGTAGGTCATAGAACAGTGAAGAATAACCTCATAAAAAATTCTTACTGGGAGCATGTACATAAAGCAGATACTAATGGGACCACTGTGCTTCTGAAAAGCTTAGGTCTGACCTTAAAGTGTTGGAAAACAATTATATACAATGAGAATGTTATAGGATTTCCTTATATTGCAATTTGAGAAACCTAATGAAGAAAATGTTAGGAAAAGTGTTCTGATTAATTATATTAATTAAATATCAAGGCTACTATCAATTTGGCTACCACCTTGCAAATATATTGTTCATCTTATAGGTTCTTTTAGTCTCGATTATTCATTCAGTAATTGTCAGTTCCTTCATTCATCTCCCCCCAACATGGGAAGTCTCATATGTGGAATTATTGGCATGATACAGCACACAGCACAGGACTTACTGTGCTCTGGAATTGAACTCCATCACTAATGAGTTTTTGTTGTTGTTTCTACCTGTCTTAAAGCAGGCTTCTATGGATACTGATATAGAGTAGCACAGCATAAACTAGTACAGATCCAAAAGTTCAGATGTTCAGAAACCTCACTGATTTCACTGAGACAGCCATGAAACACATACACCAAGGGAAATGATTTGAAGATGCAGTTTTCTAAATAGATTACTTTTGGTTTGGCCCTTCATATTTGAAAAAAGCAGTATTACAAAAGGTGTAGCAGAAGAATATAGTAAAGTTCCTAGACTATGACTCAATCAAAAGATTATCAGAGTTACAAATATTGTTTCTTAATCAAATGTCCTTTTAAAGATTTAATTAAGAAGAAAACTTTAGGAAAATAACTAAATTTACCAGCTTAAATTTTATAGATGATGTATTCACTTGTCTAAAAATGCATAAAATTTATCCTGGATCAGGTCCATCAAGAGCTTTAATGAAGAAACTCAGAATGAAGACAAAAATATCCTATGCAAATTTTCTGAACAACTTCTGTTGATACTAAATAAAATTTAAAAGAATAATGATAGTATCTTAATTCAGCCATATTTAATTATTGTAATTTTACTCTGATAAAGGTATAAGATTACAAAAGCATCAAAATTTAAAGAGTATTGATTATCCCTATATGAGAATAAATGTTATTTAAATATAGCAATTTAATTAGGTGTAACATTTCTTTTAATATAAAATTTTAATATCTTAGTTAAAAGATCACATTTTCTAACATTCTCATGTCTTCTTTCCCTCTGCAATATTCTTAGAAATTGGACTAAATTGACAAATAATCTTCATTTTACAATTTCTGACTATGTGACATTGTTTATTTCCTACCATAATTATTTATATTTAAGTAGTGAATAGAAAAATTTAAGTTTTATAGCATGTTACTTAAGTTATCTTACATATAAAAAGAATGTAATATTATCACCTTTATACAGTCTTATGTTTACAATTGTACTATTCAAATTATCTTTTGAGGCAGTAAACCCCAAAATGACCATTTAAGAATACAGTCTTTGGGAGGTAATTAAGTTTAATGAGGTCGCAGGGTGGATTCCTAATCCAAATACTAATGGTGCTCTTATAAGTAGAGAAAGAAATATCAGAGATCTTCTCCATCCATAAAGAAAAGTCTTGTGAGGGCACAGAGATAAGTTGATTTTATATAAACCAACCAGAAAGTTCTCACCAGAAACTAGATTTATTAGCAGCTGAGCATGGACTTCAAGCCTCCAGGATAGTGACATAAGAAATAGCTGTTGTTAATTTTTTTTTGTTATGACTGACTGTCCAAGCATGCTAATACATGATATCATAGACTCTTTAACTTACAGAGGCTCAAAAGTATGTATTGTTGTAAATTACAACAATGGACTATGGTGGAGGAAATTTATGATTTTTAGCTATTCTACCATATAAAGTATATGGTAGAGTGATTCATAATCAATTTAATTAAAACACTTTAAATATTTCTTTAAAAAAACTTCTTGAATCTCTTTTTTAGAAGAATCAAAACATATCCTCCTCTTAGAGGAATATATATATTTATTTGACTTATAACACGTAACTATTAAAGAACAGACAAGAAAGGCATTTGGTAGTAGAAAACTCTCATTTGAGATCTGAAATACTTATATGTGGAGTCATTCAGATATTAAATTCATAGTAATCTCAATGGGTCAAATCAGTGAGTAAAAATAATCAGAGAAAAGGTTATGTCTTTTCCCTCTTCTATGCAGAGTCCACACACTTATTGACCAACTAATTCATTTACCAGTTTTAAAGGATTAACATAGAACTTAATACAATATTCATTTATTAACTCAGTTACACTGACTGTATAATTAAAATATTTTAGCATTCTTTTTGTAATGCCAGATTCTTATTTTGTTTGCTTTTTCATCAGAATGAGTCTTTTTATGACCATAATTATAAAATTTGTTATACTATTTTTTCAAATATTCTAATACTAAATCAGAACTGAGTTATTTTAAATACTTAATAAAATGGACTAATAAAGAATTATACTTGCTTATATTCTTCTTTTTTTAAAAAAAATTATTTATTTATACATACAAGAGCTGGGGTACAGGTCAGAGTCCAGGGAGGTGAGAGGATTCACCAGAGACAGAGAGGGGAGCAGAACAGTCAGACTGACTGAAACACACTGCTGAGGGCAGCAGCAGGCGAGGCAGGAGAGGTCTGCTATGCTATGTGGGTCCCATGTGGGTCCCCTCCCTGACCACGGCAGGGATCAAACTCGTGCTGCAGTGACTGCAGTTTGCTTCATAGCGCGTTGCTTAACTCACTGCACCACCCTTGCTTATATTATTCTTTAGTTAAAAAAAAAATGAGTAAACATACATAATTATGTAATCATTTTTTTGCCCACCCCTACTCTTATTGAAACAAATTCAATCTTAGTTTCCATAGTTGTTTTTCAGAAATTTAGTAAAAAGTAGTTATATAAAGCTGTGGGCAGAATTCAGCCTGAGATTAATAACTGAAATGTGTGAGAGATGGGATGTATTCTGTTACAATCATGCACTGCACTGTCATCCCAGACATGCTTGTACAAAATTCCTATTTAAACATATGATTATTAAGGACACTCATTTTTCACGATATTTAAAAATTAATTGAAATTGATAGAGCCAATCTGACACAGTAGGACTTTGAAGAAAACCACTTATGTAACAGATTGCATTTATGCTGAAATGGTTGAAACAGATGTACAATTTTTGCTTAAAACAAAACAGTATCTACAGATGTTTCTGCTTCATCTCTAATTGTTGAATTTTCTGTTCTCAGTGAACTATATTTATTCCTTTCCCAACACCTAAAAATGCGAAGAATCTGGAAGGCTTTATGCAGTCCTAGTTGTTAGAACACAAAACAGGAAACTATCTCAAATGCTCTTATTTGATCCATCTTTGTGTTCTAAGCACAATGCTTCAAAAATCCACCTGCTGGAAGTCGGGTGGTGTATGCAAAGGGATGTCATGGTAATTTGAAAACTGTTGAATACAGAACAGAGGCTTTTCCTTCCCTCAAGCTCACCACACTGGTTTGTCTGGATCACTACATGCCAAAACTTTTGATTGATGTGCTCACTTCAGTCACGGGTAATTTTAACTCATATATTAAGTAGCTGCTGCTTCCACTCCATTATAGTTCCTTGTATGGGGCAAATCAGAGTTCGGGTCTTGTCTGTATTGGGCTGACCTAGAGCCATAGTGTGCTTTTGTTTGGATTTAAGTAGGAGGCAAGCTAATATTTCAAAACTAGCAAACTTTTACAATCTCTGCTTTTCTTAATTGTAGGGAACCCTGTGGTAAAGAGCTTTTTATTGCTACCACATAGCTCTTTAGGCACTCCAAGGAAGCCAGAAATGTCATTAAAGGCTTTCTAAATAAATAAAAATTCTTTTGAAATGTAGGAGATTTAAGTGGATTAATGTGATATGACCAACTTGGACAGCGTTTTCTCCCCTCTTACATGTTTGCATCTGTGGAAGACGTCGTGTCTTAATAGTAATTTTTGATTGTCTATCTTAGTATCTACAGCAGATCTGGGAGAGCACTCTTCTATTCATTACCATATTAGAATTTACTGGTTGGACAGAAGAGACTCTAATAGAAATCAATGTATAAATGGTAGATTATGATGTACATTTCTGCTACATTCAGATTATACAATTCATATCAGTTTGTATACTATATAATATAAAATAATTCATTCATATCAGAACCTTGTCTCCAAAAATGTTACCTAATAATCTGTAAAGAATTAAAATTTGAAATAAAATTAAACAACTTTATTATTTTTATTACTGAAAAATATGATTTACATTGACTCATTCCTTAGCTCCAAAAGAGAAGAATCTTGTTGGAATGAAAAAAAGATTTGTTAAAATGTTCTCTTTTTTGGAAAATCTTAGAGAATATGAGTTCTGTTGTATATACAAATATTTGTAGCTGAAACCTTGCAAAACATATGATATTGATTATGATCAACAAATAACTAACCTATATGCAAGGAAAACTAACATGAAAGAGACAAAAATGGTGAACATTTTACAAATTGTTCAGGAAAAGAGATGAATTAAGCTAGTCCAGAGGTATGTAAGAAGCTAGTCCAGAGGTATTAAAGAAACATCTTTCAATATTTTGTTGGCACTGATTGATATCAGAATATAGGCCAAGTACAACAATCTCCAGGTCAAATCTCCCGCTATTTGAACCAAATAAACTGAAGTTTCCCATGAAATAAAAATGTAAATTGTGAATTATTTTAGCTCTTGAGACTCTTAAGTTTGAGTGCACAATTCAACTTATAGGAAGCTTGGGAACTACCTAGTTTTAAATGCTAATCTGGAGACATTAGGCAGAATGAGTGTTTTTTCTTAAGTGTTGGTAAAATTATTTAACTTTAACTTGTTTTGTCCAAGAAGGCACTAATTTAGATTTCAAAATAAGCTTATTTACTTAAAAATTGTGTTTGTAAATAAAGATGGTTAGGAAAGGGGTTAGTGAGCTAATAACTATGGGAAAAAATTCAGTTTGCTGCTTATTTTTGTAAATGAATTTTTATTTCCATATTAGCATACCCATTGGTTTCCATATTAACCATACAACAAAGGCAGAGCTGAGTAGTTCAGACAGAGATGGTGTGATTTGCAAAGACTTAAATGTTTACCATCTTACCATTACAAAAATGTTTGCTAACTCCTGATTTTGAATAAATATGTTAAAATAAAGGCCACTAATCATAAAATTTGAATATTTTGAAATATTTGAAGTTTCAAGTACAGAATCAAAGAATACAATAAACAATTAAAATTATGTTCTTAATCTCATTATTTCAATATAATTACCATCTTTTACGTACAAAAATGAACTCAGTGTAACATACACCAAAGTGTTTTATTCATGGCTGAGAAGGAGAAAAAGATAATATATAAAATATAAATTCCAGACACTAAATTTATGTGATTAGTCATATGTTTATACATAGTTTGGTGGGGAGGAGAGGGTGAGGTGGAGCAAGACTCAAAAAAAGTCCCTATTACCTAATCATTAGTTTTATCTTTTACACAAGTAAAATAATTCAACTTAAAACAGTTCTTAGTGAGTTTTTACTACCAATTCTAACTTCCTAATGAAAGAGCACAAGCTATGATACTGGTTTTCTTACCTATGATGCACAAGTTCATTTTAGGAACTAGAAACACACAAGTGAGGTACTGTACTTTCACACTTTAGGTGGATGAGTCAGAACAGCATTGCAAAAAAAAAAAAGGTAACTCCATTAGCACACTTTAAAGAAGCCAAAAACTAAGCCATTGCTTTTTTGTGTGTCTCCAAGTCAAAAGGGTGGCATTTTTCTTCCTTAAACACCTTTCTTTAATCTTTAATGTCTTTTTATTGATATTTTGGTATTTATAATTATATTTCTACTAAAACAGAGAGTATGGGAATTCTGGTGATAAATGAGACTACAAGAATATAGAGCATATGTCCTGAAATAATGAAATTGAAGATAAATAAGATCAGATGGTCCAAGGGAAAATAAATTTAAAGATTAGCAATAGTTTACCAGATTCTAAATTATATCCTGCCTTTTCCTGGTGATTGCTTTTAGTTTTACTTCAATACTTTTTTATCTTATACTAGTGCCTCAAGAACGTTATGGCATAAGGATCACTGAGGGGATCTTGTTAAAATGCAGATTCCGATGTGGTAGTTCTGCAGCAAGACCTAAAATTCTGTATTTCTAAGCAAGATATCAGGGGATGTTGGTGTTTTTGGTTCCAAAACACACTTTGGATGATAGCAATAAGGTCAAAAGTGGAATATTAGAAGGGAGGAAAATGGATTATTCTTGAGAATACTGTGTTTACTTTATTATTATTATTTATTATTTATTATTGACAAAATTTAGTTCAAAAAGGACTTTTCTCCAGATCTCTTACTGAAAAGAAATGTTTTTCCTATACATAACTATCTTTCCACATCTACAAATAACTATTCTACTTCACTCTTAAAATATTTCTGTATTGCAACAAATTTAAGTGTTTTCTGTAGCATTTTCAATAAATAGAGATGATAAAAATATTTTTGGTTATCTCTTTAAGCTTTATGTTTTCATATATCCTCCATAAAAACATTGTTGATGCTAAATATTTTTCTTACTCAGGGATACAAAACATTTAATTGAGATAACCAGGTATTTCAATTTCTTTCACTGATAAATGCTTTCATCTATATATGCATATTAACATATGGCAATTATATTGTTTCCATTAATTCAATGTGTGGTTGTCAAAATCTAGTACTTCAAAAATAACAGATGTAAACACACATATTAACATATTTTATAGTATAAAATTAAAAGTATTAATCAAGTTCTACAGCACATATTATAGTTCTTAATTTTTTTAAAAACGTAAAGCTTAATATGGGGGTGGGAAAGTTTACCTATAAAATTTGGATTCTAAAACAAATACACACACAGACACATACACAAAGTGATATATTATTTACTAAGAAATAAAACTATGTTCTAGAGTATACATACACTTTGTAATACAGTGTTTGTATGTAAAGCAGTTAGGCATTATCAGGAATTTACTACGGAAAGTGCAAATTAGAGTTAAAATTGTGATTGTGACTTTTAAAATATTGACATTTTCCACTGAGTATTATAAAATCCACCTGGCAACAATCATACTTTGTGCCTGAATACTAACTTGAAATGAAAAATTAAAAAAAAAAAAAGGTGAAGGAATTTTCCATTAATTATATACCTATATAGAAAGGAAATGGCAATAGAGTTTCAAGAAATTCCTTAATAAATTTTGTTTAACTTCCTGAGAGCAATAAACAGGAGATAAAGAACATTATTAAATTTCACAGGAGGAAGTAAGAAATCCACTTAGCCTATTGCTAATCTCCTAAAATTCTTCCAATGAACACTGATAAAGATATAAAATCTGGGATTATCTAATATTCTTTCTTCTAGTCTTCTTAATTCTCCCAACTGATTGAAGCCCTATAATAATTAGAATGCTTGGAAATACAGTTAGAGAAAAAAGTATTTTGAGACCTGAATACCTTTGATATTAAAAAAAAAACATCGATATCTTCACATATTCTTAAATATTATAATAAATAATTCTTCCAATAATTACATTACTATAGAATTGAAAAAAGTAAGTAGTTCACCTGGAATATATATGAATTTTACAAATGTTACTTAAAGATAAATACCTTTATAAATAAAGTTGGTTACTTACATAACTTTTTAGTATTTAAATAAGGAAATAACCCAGGGCTACCTTGAATATTCTACTCATAATTTCTATTCCCTATCAAAAATTATTTAGATACTTTCTTTAAAACATGCTAGATATTTGCTTCCATATGTATAACATAAATATATGTACACATATTTATGTCACATAATGATGGCAGCAAAATATTTATTTTTTATTGTTTGCCTACTTATTATAGGAAAATGATCTTTATATTATCCCTTCATTATAACAGTTACATGTTTTAAAAGAAAATATCAATACTGTAAGTTAACAACTGAAATAAACTAAGTCAAATCATACCACTCTGTGAACAGAGAGATAAACCTAATAAACTTTTTTCACCAGTAGCATTTATTTCATCTGTTTTCTGAAAATTAACATTAAAATATATATTTTAATAACATCCCACTGTTTCATTATTTTCTTTTGCAAAGAAGAAAAACAAATACTTCTTTATTTTTTAATCAAATACAAAAACCTGAACACTTTCCATAAAATAATTACTAAGTATAAATTGTAAAATTACTGTTAACAGGAAATTTGCCGTACAGCAATTTGTTTTGATTCTTTTTTAAGTTTTTGTATTATTGAGATAACATTGATTTACAACACTATTTATGATTTAGTGAAATAGGTTCATACTGCCACAGATATGTGTCACCTCACCCACCACCAAGAGCACCCTTGTTTCTTTATCACAGATGATTTTTTCTAACTCTTTCTTTAACATTTTTTACTTTCCTTTTCATGTGACCTACATACATAGGCATATATTTTCTGGGGAATTAATACATATACAAAAGATAGTAAAATATATTAAATCAATAAATATTTAAATCCACTTTTGTCATAAACATCCTCAAATTTCACCTGATAAAAGTTGAGGTATTAATGATACATTTCCAACATGAAACAAAAGCAGTCTGATCATTTCTAAAATCTGTAAAATAAAAACCTCCACATATCCATATGTATACACTAAAACACACACACACACACACACACACAGACACATTTCTGTTTTAGCTAACATTGTGTGATTGAAAGTAGACTTCAGAAAGCCTCCAGGTAGATTTATCAGAGGCAACTCAATTAATTTATTACAATCAAACAATCTTAAAGGCTCAAGCAAAGAGGAGGGCTTGCTATTAACAGGTTGCATTGTTTCTTCAGAGACTTTTGCTTTGATCTCTCCAGATGACAAAAGATTTGTTTTAGAATCAGAATGCAATACAGATGTCAGAGAAGATTGATGGAGTGGGGGTGGTGTAGAGGTTTACAGGGCTAAGCCACTGAAAACAACAAATGGTTATTAGGTATATGTGCTGTTATCATTTCATTTCTGTTGTTGTCACTGTAGTCTCCCCTTTTCTAGCTAGCCCTCCTGTTAACTACAATTTACAAAGGATTCATTACACCTTGACTTTTGGTCCTGGCTAGCTGCTCTAATTTATATTTAGCATCATTTATTACCCCCCACCCCAGTTACAACAGAATCAGTTATTATCATAACCATTCCTAACACACCCCTTTTGAACTCATGTGAAATACTTTTTGACTTGTCCTGTGTATTTTTTGTTATGTGTTTCCTAATTTCAGAACAAACTGTAGGTAACAACCTTCATCTGAAGTTACTACTGAATTTTTTTTCTGGAGATACACTATCTTCAACAAGTTTCAAATTTGTTTTCCAGATAGTGTCCTAATGAAAAATACAAATATAAGAAAGTGTAATACTTTTGACATGATTCCTTTGCAAAACTTGCTACGATATTTTCATATGCAAAGAAAGAAAACAAGTTGATCTGATTTGTCCAAGTAGAACTCTCTACTGGCAGCACAGTGCCCCCTAAAGTTATTCTTGGGAGAAAATGCCACAGTAGCTCAAAATGAATTATATATTGCTTAAAAGAATAGCAATACTTGACTTCATTTTACCAAACAGATAAATCACCCCATCACAAAATAATAGAATACACACAGTAAATGATAAACAATTTTTGATTTCTTAATCATAAATTTTATGACAAATAAAAGTACTTTTCTTATCTGAGTTCCAATTTTATGCTATTGTCATAATAGTAATAAAGTGAAACATGTTAGCACTGAAAACTCAACTAAATATTCCTATCACATATCACAAATACAGTGTGCCAACAGAATCCTGACAATTTTAGTTCATTAAATAACATCTACTAGAGATGAAAAATTTTCAGATGTAAGCTTGCATTTGGTAAAATATAAAGTAATATCAGATCCTCAGATCAGAAAATAAATTATCAACAATATGATGAAAGTATTTAAAAAGACTAGATACAATACATTAATAAGTTGTGGTTTTACTAAGGTATATATTGTAAATTTTGCTTTAAATGTAAAATTAAAAAAAGTGTATTGATGTCATGAAAGTAAGAATAAGCTCAGCTTGTTAAATCAAAACAAGCCAGCCACAGCATTTCTATTTTTTATAAACCAATTTACTTTTTTAAAGAAAATTTAAATCTACCACCTTTTATCACTAACAATTTTATGTCACTTCCAAATATATCACAAAATAATACCCATCTAAAAGGTGTTATCAGATAAACAGCTTATTTATTTTCTCTTTTTTCTTACTAATTCTGGTAGAAACTTAGGCACAGTTTTGATGCTGGATACACAGGATAAATTGCACCTGTTATTATTGGGTCCATTCCTGCTTTTTGCATGTACTTCTTTTGTTTAGTATCTAAAGTAAATCTATCAAGATTGAAGAGTGAAATGAAAATGGTTCTCCAAATTAAAATATCTAAGTCTTGCTAGGATTAGAAATGTTATTTAGTGATGACCACAGTAGATTAAGTGTAATAAGTAAATTTAAACATCAGTTTTACTATGGCTGCAACCTCTTGAAAAAGAAAACATAATAAAAACCACAAAGAAAATGAAGAATATATAACAATAAGGAGCTATTTAGCCATGCTATATTTATTGATCTTCTCAGTAAGCTATAGAATAATACCAATTCCTATGTCATCCAATGCAGTGGGTAAAATTTACAGCCCATGGAAGCGGAGAAAAGGGTAGTTGTCAGTACAACTTTTGCATGTTTAGAATGTATTCTTTTCTAGGCCAAATAAAGAACCAAAATTCAGCTAATTTTGTTGACTTTCAGTTACTAAATAAGTTCTAGGTTAGTCCAACATTAAAACTAGGTACTCAAACTTTTTTCTGAGTTTTGAAAGTAAAAGGAATAAATCACTTTTTGATTAAATACTTAGAAATTGCTCATCACTGAAATTCCATGTATAACTTAATTTTTGCAATAACCTTGTGGTTGAGGTATTATTAATCTCAATTTTGGAAATGTGCTTTGGAAAAGTGCTCTAAAGTTCCCAAAGTTAGACTTCTAATAAGTAGTAAAACTAGAATTAATCTTTTTCTTAATTCAAATATAATGTTCTTCCCAGTTTAACATTCAATGGCTAAATGGAAATAGATGAGTACTATATACATCTACTCCCAGTGGAGGTATCTAGATAATTGTCTATAATATTAAACCATTTTCATGAACATATTTTATGCAAATGTTTACTTTATTTAAGAAATTCTATGTAGGTATAACGTGTCTATCATCTATCTAAATATATAATTTTGAAGACACTTCGATTCTTCTCTAAGCTTGCATAATGCTACCACATTTTGTATTTTTAATTTATAGGCTCTTTTCTGAATATTTCAATTTTCATTAAATTGATTAAACAATTGAATTTTTTTTCAGTGCATCTCATTCCAACTAATAGCCTAAAAAACATACTTTCTTATTTTCATTATTCAACATAATCTGTGCTACTGTCAACTAAGAACAAAAGACAACAATTAACTTTTAGTTATTCCCAACTTTCCATGATCTTGGAAAAAGTCTATCACTTCATTTTTCAAATGACTTTTTGTAAGCTCTTTTATTATAATATTGTCATCTAAAAGTATAGTGGCATGGGCCTCTCCTGGTGGCTCAGTGGGTTAAGCAACGCACTATGAAGCAAACCTCAGCCACTGCAGTACGAGTTCAATCCCCGGCCAGGGAAGGGACCCACAATGTGAGGCAGACCTCTTCTGCTGTGCCCGCTGCTCCCCTCAGCAATGTACTTCAGTTGATCTGCCTGTTCTGTGCCCCGCTCTCTGTGGTGAATCCTCTCACCTCCCCCCCACACCTCTGGCTTGTACCCCAGTGCTTACATGCATGCATAAATAAATCTTTAAAAAAAATAAGTAAATAAAAGTATAGTGTTATATCTCTAAATAGAAACATAAGCAGTTGCATGTGTGTCTCTGATAAAACTGACAGAGATATACTTCCTTTTATATATTTATGTCCAAATAATTATCAAATAGAGAAAAAAATATGTAGTAATGCTAAACTTCAAATTGAGCCCAGTATTGAATTCACAGTTAGTTACCACTTTAAATAGATGTATCCTAATGTGCCACTATTGAGCTTAACGATCTCTTGGACAATCCTAAATCTGTATCTATAATTGCTTGTCTGGGAATGCATCTACATAGCATCTTCATTATTTAACTGTAGTGAAAGACTTTTATTGGAGAAAAGTAAACTGCCCAAACCATGTACATCTTTTATTGCCTTAAAAAGTTAAACAGAATTATAGAAAAGTCCTTAGTATTAAAGTGGTTATTGAAAGCATAAAATAGCCAAAATTCATTTTCCTTTTTACTACTTATAATTGCTGATAGAACTCCCTTTAACACTTCCTGGCTTATCCTGAAGGAAATCTTGTGGTTGACACAACTATGCTAACTTTAGTGTACTCTGTGAGCTTGTGTTTCAGATAGCCCCTTCATTAAGCCCACGTGGGGTGCAGAATCTGCCCTCTAGCCCATTTATTTCCCCCTTAGATCTTTGATCCATGGATTATTTACAGTTAATGATTTCTTTCATGTTCAGAATAATTCTTTGCACAGAGTGATTATAAACCAGCAATATTTCTTTCAGTATCTTCCTTTTAATGATGAATATGTATATTTTTTTCATTAAGTGTTGCCAATTTCAAAGAGAATATTTCCCAGGAGGTACATTAGAAATAATCGCATGAGCAGAATATAAGAAGACAGAATGAATTCGAGAGATTGCAAAGAGTGATAAAGACAGACATCAGTAATAGGACTGTCTATCTTGAGAGTTAAAAATTTGAAAAAAAAAAAAACCTTAAAAGTAAATTAAATAAGCATAATATATGCATAACAATTTAACCAACGTGTAATAGTGAATTGTTGTAACAAGTAATGTCCATAGATCCTATAAATTAACCTCTCTGTGACTGTTATAGTTTCCTATTTTATCATAGTAGAAAAGGATGTATATATACATATGTGAATATGGCTAAAACTGTCACTTCTAAGTATACTGATTGAGTTTTTTTTTTCCTCTTCTTTGTTAGAAAACACAAATGCACATACAACATAACAGGAAAACCTCTGGCAAATAAAAATCATGACTATGTTCTTTTAAAGATATTAAAGGTTTTAGGTATCGTTCTTTGTTCTTTAAACAAGAATATTTTCCTCAAAAAGTTGGCCATGTTAAAGATATCTTTAAAGAAAAAATACCTTGGTGAAAAGTGTTAATCAAAGAATATACATTATTTCTCAAAAATCACTTGAGAAATTATGTTAACTGAAGTTTAAAATAACTTTCAAACTTTCAGAAAATGTTACTGTCCTAATGCTGTTATTCCTAGAGAAATTCCATTTATTGTATATTAAACAACAGCATATTATTGAAAAATGTTATTTTAGGATTTTTCTGTTTCGATATGCAAATCATTTCGCCTATTTGACTCTTTTTAAAAACATGTAGTGATTTTATTGAACATGATATAATATCAGTATGGAATCTTATACTTCCTTGTGTTCATAAGTGAAATATTATGTTCTTGAAATGTTTTACTATTTTATTTCACATGATTTAAGTCACCATGTCATTTCACCAAACAATACCAAAATCAATAAAAGAAAACCTCATGTAAATTGTGATGATAGAGGTTAATTGGATTTTCACATGAGGTATTTGAATAAATGCTAGCAAACTGTATGTGGTATAAAGATGCACATTTTCTAGTAATAAAGAAAATGCTTAAAAAATATTTTGAAGTTCAAGGAACAAATCCAATAAAATTATTTTTACTTCTGATTGATTCATTTATATTCCCTTTAAATTATGAAATCATAAACACAGTGTTAGCTAATTAAAATTTGTCAATTATAATAATTACTTGTTGTCATACAGAATTATGTATATCTTAGTGGAAAAGGAAAGAATTTTCATTGGCATTTGGGATTTATAAATACACCTTTTAATGATTTCATATACTACAAGCACAGCAGGCTGTGGCAGACATAGCTATGGTGAGTGGGTCAATGAACTCCCTCTTAGGCACACATGATAAAGTGCTGACACATCACCAGGTGATCAGTGAGTGGCAATATGATTCATTGCTAATTTTTCACCGTGGTCAGACACCTTTAAAATTAGCGAAATCCTTTCTTATAATTAGTTTCTATGAATAGTATCTTTCCATTAGAGAATAGTTTTCCCTTGAAATATTACTTCACATTCATTAAAAAGCATTCTCCTAGCTTTTCAAAGTCTAATGCCAAGAACTAAATTTGTCTTTTAAAATGTATTTCTTTCAGTACAGATATTTTAACTTTTCTCTCTATAGAGTAAGTGCTGAACATAAACTTAGCCCTATTTATTTTAAGTACATATCTATAAAGTATAAATATATTAGTCTTATGTATGACTTATTTGTTAAGTTTTGTTTGGCATTCATTGTACTTAACAACATATTCATAGTCAATGTCTTTTATGATGTTAATTAACTGTGTAAAGAAATCACCTTATGAAATCATGAAGACAAGAAATTCTACCCTTTAAATTGTATTAGGATGTATGCTTTCTAATTTTGGCAAGCAAATATATCTAGATCACATACCTACTTTATTAGTATGTTTTTGTTTATCTGAAAGTGTTTTTTCTTTGCAAGCATTCATATATATATATCTTTTTTATAGTCACATCATTCAATAATTTTGTAATATTTTACATTATTTAATATATATTTTCATGATTTGTGGGTGAGTTAATTGTTTTGGTTTTAATAGGTGTTAATATTCCATGATACCAGGGATATAACATAGTTCTCATTTGTATTTGTATATCTAAGTTGTTTTCACTTAATTAGTTATAATACTCATCATTTCTTTATTGTGATATATCAGTTCAACTAAAGCAAATTCATTCATGCAATAGCCTTTTTACTTCTTGAAAAAAAATATTGACTTCTCTATCAATCCAAAAGAATGAAAAATTTAATCAACGACATCAATTAAAAGTTTTTGTGTTTGGGGCCTCCCTGGTGGCACAGTGGGTTAAGCAACGCACCATGAAGCGAACGACAGCCACTGTAGCATGAGTTGGATCCCTGGCCAGCAGCAGAGGGGACCCACATGGCACAGCAGACCTCTCCTTCCTCGCATGCTGCTCCCCTTAGCAGTATGTTTCAGTCCATCTGCCTGTTCTGTTCCTCACTCTGTCTCTGGTGAATCCTCTCACCCCCTGCACCTCTGGCCTGTACCCCAGTTCTTGTATGCATAAATAAGTGAATTCTAAAAAAAAAAGTTTTTGGGTTTTTGTCTCGAATCATGAATAATCTATATTATCATATTCAGTAGTTTACTGGTATTAAGTATGCTGCTAGTTATTGGTTTTGGTAATGTAGTAATTTTTAAATATGGCCTCAAAACTTTTCATATTCTAATGCTGGCAACAGTAAGAAGTAATCTTTTCAGATGTTATTACCATTTTATAATTCTTTCTCTACTGTTTATATTATTGGCTCATTTAGATAAGATAGAGTTATTTTCCATGTGAATTAGTCATAAGTGATTTTTTTTAATTGAAGTAACATTTCCTTATAAAGGTAAGCTTCAAATGCATAGTCTTACAATCAGCATCAGTATATACCACAATATACTCACTATCAGAATTCTAGTATCCTTCCAGTAGTATCCAAATTCAATATATTTTTTAATGAATCTACCCATGCCTCTTCCCCATTATCTTTAGTAACCACTATTCTGTTCTGTTTAAAACTGTATCTTTTGTTTTGTTTAGTTTGATGTGTTTCTTTTTAAAAACACATCATAGTCTATTGATATACTTTTTTATGAAACTATTTTTCAAATAGAAAAATTGAAATAATATCCTTTAGTGCTTTTCTTTATAGTAGTTTTCAATTTATATAGCTTAAAAGTTTACTATTATGTAAACTAATAAACTTTAAACTCTATTTTATGTATTTAAATGCAATTTATTATCTCAACATGAATCTAAATTAATAATTACCCTTTTGTTTTTAAGCATTTAACATCACACTGTGTATTTAACAATATTTCAGAGAAGTAAATATTTGATTATAATTTTACTCCACATAATCAATTCAAATAAACTATATCTTCCCTCCTGTCTACCACAACTTTAGTTCATTTAGCCTGAAGAGATGTTTTTAGCAACAATGGGGGAAAAATGGTGCTTATATCTCTCGGTATCGAATCTAGTCATTATAATTTGGATAAATGCTGGCAAGATTAAAAGTAACATGTATACACACAAATGAGTACATGTAAAACAGGAAATCTGAATAAGATCAGTGTTTTGTATAAATGTCACCTTATAATACAATATCATTTATTGTGAATCATATTATTATTATTACATATGAATCTATAATTTTCTCAATAGTATTGTAATGGAAATGATTTAACTATCTGATTTGACATATATCAGAAATTGGAGGAAAATCACATCATCTTTAAATAATGTGGTTACAGAAAGTATTGGCAAGGACCTAGAACTTACCTAGAATTATTAAAATTAGCACTGTGTAAATAGAGAGGAAGAATAAAATACTCAAGTCACAAAACTTAAGAAACACAGTCAGTGAGAAAAAAGGTCAGATTTCAAAAAAAAAGTCAAACTTAGTTGGAGCCTAGGTCATATAAAGCAATTGTGGATTCTAAGGCTGTGAGGAAATGTCAAAGTGAGAAGTCACAGACACTGAAGGCAGACAAATGAACTTGGATTTTACTTTCTATGCAATGTGTAGCCAATTATACACAGGAGGAACTTAGATTCTGATATCTATTTTTGATACTAGAGTGGTGGTCTGCAATACTTAAATTTTCTTAATTCTCTTGAAGTTCTTTTATTTTCTAAGCACATATAAATTCTTGCATAATATTTCCCACTCCCATTCCTAAAATTTAATAGCATTTTATCAATACAAATTATATTTGCAATCTCTCAAACATATTGAAACTACAACAACAGCCAAAATTCCCTCAGCAACATACTTTGAAAAATATATGATAAGGAAAGTACATATGCAACCAGAACAGTTAGGAGAGAGAATGCACTAGCCTTTTTCTATATTCTAAATAGATCATTTAGTTAGTGAAGAAAATTCTTTCTAAATTAAACATATATTCCACCAAAGATCAGTTTAGTTACGGAACATTAATCCTGGAGAACAGTAAAGTGTCCTATGGCTCTTTCAGTTGGAAAGAAACAAATGTATGCTACGTGTATTCTTCCCAGAAAAAAAAAAAAGTAATATATTGTAAAAAGTTAACCTTTTACAAAGGACATCCTCAATTTACAAAATACAAAAACAAGAAAAATAACTATCATAGAGAGGAACTAATAAAACCAATAATGTGATTAAAACCCATTTTACTTTTTTCACTCTTAAGGGATTTAAAAACTTAATCCCAATTATTGGGTGTAGTATTATCAGGGAAGACACCCACTGAAAAGTTGGGACTTAAGAATAAATTTGGGAAAATGGTATTAGAGGAGTATACCAGAGAGATAATCTAAATAGTCCAGGAGGGGTAGTGAACCTAGATGAACCTTGGCTGAGGGTGAAACTAGAGCACCCTTGGACATCAGATAACAATACTGACAGGAGAGGAAGAAACACTGAGGAAATGGTAGACTGGCCTCATTAAAAATAAATTAATTTTAGAAACTAAAGAGTCACCAAAATACATAATAGAGACAACAGTTTTATTTTTGGATTTATAAAACCACATACCTTGGGAACAGGGAATGTGTTAATTTTCAAATATCAGCAAAATTAGCAATCACAACAAATCACATTTTATGAAAAAAATTATAAATCATTATAAGTTCTATACAGTATATCCTATCATTTCAATGCAACATAACAGATAACAAATTAAGTAATTTAAACAAATTAAAAATTACAAATAAACTTTAAATTCATATTAAAGCATAAAACTCTTAAGAGAATAAATTAAAATTGTATGTAGGTTAGGAATAAAACTATCATAATCAGCACAAAACATTAAAGTTCATGAGATTTTGTTTTGAAAATGTGATTAGAGAAACAATAGATACCTATAAATATTTCATTATAAACCCAGAATGAAATAAGTGAATTGGACATTCAATTTGTTTAGATAAATGATAATATTCCATTATCAAAGAAAATGGAAGAAAATCTATATAACTGATTATTTACGTTCAACTTTGATATTAGTGTTTCATAATAATAATCAATGGTAGAATTTGAATGTTGTGTTGTATTTTTTTGGTAGCTTTAAAGAGATAATGATTCAAAACTAGACAAAAATAACACTGTTAACAGTTGGGCCAATAGTTTAATTGCTATATTGGAGACTATGTAAATGATTCCATTTTTTATCTTCTTCATTATCATCTACTCTTTCATAATTTTTATCCATATTTGTTCTTACAAAGACATAATTTCTCTAGATATCTTCCCACAGTTATAATGTGATTCATCCCAATGACCACCATTTCTTTACAGATTATTATTCAAAAGTATATCACTATCATTGATAAATTCTAGCTCCAGTGAATTCCTGTATGAAATGTATTATTCTTTAGGTTTTCTCATTATATTTTGGATCTCCAAAACTTGAATTGTCATATCGTACCTGACTTTTCTCCTGTTCACTTTTGAAAGTCTGCAATTCATAGTACTTAAAAATATGATTTACCTACAATTACTCATTACATGCTTAATATCAAAAATATGAAAAATAAATACATAAACGAGGGAAAAAATATCCCTTGTCTCTAACCTCATGAAACTGAGACTCTAGGACAAGGCTGCCCAAAATTTCCTATTATAAAAGTCATGAACCACTGCCAAAAATTTAGATTCTCATAATTATTATTTAAAAAGTTTAAACTTGAAGGTGTAGTAACTTTTACTAAATCCAAAAATTTTAATTTTAGACAAATATAACAGGTGATAATAAGAATAAATTAAGTTTGTAAAATACTTATCTACTGACAACTTACCAAAAAATATACATGTAAATTTTCTCATTATTCTACAATCAACCCAAATGGACTGGTCCTTCATGGAATCAGTGATCTAAATAGTGTCTCTTTTTCCTTATCATGTTAACCATGTTAATGAATGACTGAGCTGATGAATCCACCCTCAAAGCTCTCCACTATGATGCTTCAAGAGCTCTTAATTGTAAAGGGGTGAACTATTATGTTTCTGGTGGTTTAGGGCAGAAATAAATACATGTTGGATGTTTAAAGGATGAGAATTTGACAGCAGATTTTTTTCTTAATCATTATTCTCTGCTGATGTGATCACTGTTTCTAGAAATATATTTTTATTTTGTAAGTCTTTTACCACTGGCCATTAATTATCACATTTCTTAATTATTCAATTGTATTAGAAGGAACAGGAGAAACAAAATTTATGATAATAAAATTGATCCCAGGGACTTATAACCTCAGGTTCTGATGTTGGAGGCATGGTTTGGGAAACAGTCAAATATAGTAACTGAACACTATTCAGCTGATTATAAATCAGAGACATGTTTTAAAAACAGTTCTAAATGATGACAATTTTTAACAGTTTCACTACCTTTCTCATTACATTATCTAGATGCAGGCATTTCATTTCTACATTCCACCATACACACACACACACACACACACACACACACACACACACACATATATATATATATAGAGAGAGAGAATATCTTCATGTGACCAACCTGAACTTTCTTTATCGCTATCTCACTAAATTAACTTTTGGCTTATTCCTATTCTCAATATTCTTAAAACAGGCACTGAATTTTTAGCATAAATAATAGTGGATATAGTTAAGCCAAATCTAACAAACAGTAAAAAACAAAAAGAAATAGAAATAATAAAGAAAGCAGAATTTAAATATACATATAATTCAGAAAGTGATAATAAATCCATGAAACAAAAACAAATTATGATATAAAAGAAATAATCAGAAGGCAACAGAAGTCTCTGAAGAGCTGAAAATGCAAAAGCAGAAATTAAACATTCAATAGAATATTTAAAATAAGTCAGGAAATTTTGCCAGAAAATAGGACAAATAGAGAATGGCATAAGAAATAAGAACGGTAATGAATTTACAATAGGTAAGACCTGAAAACAACCTAAATGACCAAAAACAGATGAGTGGATCGTGAAGCTATGGTACATATACACGATGGAATACTATTCGGCAATCAAAAAAGAAAAACTAGACACATTCGTAGGAACATGGATGGAACTGAAAGGGATTATGCTCAGCAAAGTAAGTCAGAAGGCAAAAGAAAAATACCAGATGGTTCCTCCCCTAGGAGGAATATAAGGGAACCAAATAAGGATCAAGGAAAGGAATAATAATAATAATAATAATAATAATAATAATAATAACAATAGAGACACAAAAACCAAAAATGAAAAGACAAGGACAAATTGGGGACACTTGGTGGGGAGGGAAGAGGGGGAGGGTTGAGGGCAGACGGGAGCACGGGGGACTGAGGTGATGGTGCACTGGTGATATGGTGGTAGGGAATACATGGGGATTACAATTGATGTCAAATATATAGAAATTAAAAAAAGTTAAAAAAACCATGAAATTAGGAGTTCTGATATTCAATTAATGTGAGCTCTAGAATTAAGCGAGAGAAAGATAAAAAAAAATCAATAGGGAGATTATATGTATCTCAGTAAACTCAGTAGCATGCTTATGTAAAACAGCACAAAAAAGGGAAAAGTGGAGAGATGAAGTAAATCCATGATTCATTTATCATTTTGATATGTCAATACCAGTATTAAAAGAGAAGAAAGCCCTTGTGGGTGTGTTTGTGTGTGTGTGAGAGAGACAGACAGACAGACAGAGAGGGAGGGTTGGGGGAGGGGGGAGAGAGAGAGAGAGAGAGAGCAGACAAAGAGGAAAGAACTAATCAAGAAAAAAACAAACAAAAATTAGTGACCCATATAACGGATCTGACAGAAAAAAGATAAAGAGATCAAGTGCAAAAGATTAAATCTTTAATAAAATAAAATAAAAAATTCAGAACACTTTTTTTTTTGACTGAAGAATATGATTTCACATATTATAGAAGGCAAACAAATGCACAGGAAAAGGTTTTATTAAAAGAGTCACACCATGGTACATTTTTATGATTTTCAAAATATGAGGAGAAAAAGATCCTAAAACCTTTCCAAAAAGAGTGTGCAGTGGGGGGAGGGAGACTTTTACAAAGAAAATACATAACTAATGTAAAGGATAAATTCTCACTCTATTTTCTTTTGAATAGCTTATCACACTGTACCTTTTCAATAAATCTAATTATAACATATCCTTTTTCACAGAAAGTACAATAAAGAGGCAAGGTCAGGATGAAGGAGGGTGGGATATGTGGATGAAGCACTATAGACATTTTGCTTCACCTTTACTTTTCACTAAGATACTCTGAATAATTCTTTTTCCTTTAATCCTAAAATAAGCTGATCATTCTAGGATTCACTTCTCATTTTGTCTTTGAAGTTTTCTTTCTGACTTTAATTACCTTTGATTGTAGGAAGACTCTGGCACAGAAGCATTTATACATAGGTTAATATAGCATAATTAAAAAGAAAGAGAAAAAGCACTATTGCTTGAAGAAGCATTTTAAAAAAGTAAGGACACATCACATTGACATACACTCAATAATAACATTGAGCAGCTTTTAACTAGCTGGTAAGTGCTCTTCTCCCCCATCCCATCTTGGAGACAGCTGCCCCTTCCAGTTCATGTACTGTTTTTTGCTGATAGATTGATGTCTTTATTTAGGGAGTTATAAAGAATTGCTTCTAGTCATCAGCAGTTTCAAAAACTAGCCATTGAAGGAGGGATAAAGCCTATTCAGAAGATGGATGACAGCTTTTCATTTGAGGATCATACAGAAGGATATTTCCTTCTATAAAAATAGCTTCTGCAGTGTAGCTTGAGACTCACATTTTGCTGGGGATCGCCTCTCTGAAAAATGACACTGGAAATTGAGGACTAAAAGACAGTGATATTCTTTCCTTTCATGTAAAAAGGGCCACACATGACAAAATTGTTTAAAATCAAGTTAAACTATTTAACACAAAAAAAGTTTCTGAAATGTGTGCTTGCCATAATCATATTTTTCCAAACCATTAAATGTGAAGAAAACAATGACTAAATTGTCTTATTTAAATAAGCATTTTGTTTTCTTGGCTACAACCGTGTCTAATGCCATTGAAACCGTTTATTACCAGGTAAAAGGAAAGTGAAGTGTTCTTTTCTTATGAACACACTGGGTATTGCTTTATTGCTTTATGTTATCTTCTATTATTTAAGAAGGTGACAAATTTTCTCAATTAGTAAAGCAGGAAGTAGACATATGCCACCAAATGTGATTGAATTTCTAAACTTTGGATGATATTTTAGCAATTGCCACCCACAAAAAATCATTCCCTTTCTTTCCACTTGAAAGTCTGAAAAGTGGAAATGAATAGCCTTCATAGAATAGCCTACATAGAACTCACTGAAATAAATATATAATTTGGTGCATCTAAATACGGGCACTTTTCTGGCTGCTATAATATTTATATCCATGTCTGGTCAGTAAATCTTTTCTTTTTTTTTTATTTATTATGTTTCTCTGTGTGTCTACTTCTGAATCACCTCTGTGTTAAATCCTACATTAAGCTATTTCTTGGTGATCATTTGGGTAGTGGACACTGCTGTCTCTCATGCCCAAATTTTAGGAGAAACACTGCCTTGACATTACCACTCTTATATTCTACATCATTCAGCATGCTATTTCAAGTGTATATTGTATCAGGTGTCTGAAGTCTGGCTCTGTCAATTCAAAGTACTTCATGCTACCATATTACCACTTGTTTTCATTGGGAGCTGCATTTAAATTCAGAAAGCCTTTGCAGCATCAAGGCATTGTGTAGAATGCCTATTCCTTAAGTTGCACCATTGCTATATACTGGCATTCATAGAACAGTCTTGCCTTTATCGATCTTCAATATTTTGATGTCTTGTTCCTTGTTCCTGAATGTACAACCTTTCCAGATTGAGTTCTCTTTCAACCACTTGTGAAGCACACTGATGGTTGTCTAGAATTTTCAGGTTGCTTTAGATTCTTTACCATGTTTATAATGCCACACTCTAGGACACATGGGATTTGGGTTGCATATAAAATTCTGAAGGTCTCCAGTCCATTGCTATTCCAAAATATGGGGGTTTGAGTTTTTGCTGTCTCAGGTTTTGACTAAAAATGGAGAAAAGGTCCTTTCACTATTAGGTTGAACTTCAAAATTTCTGGGGATTACTAAATTTAATTTAAAACTGTGTTAGTGCACTATCCAAACCTTTAATTTTGAAAATCACTAGTCAAGGGCTTATAATTGCATTTAGCTTAATAAAGTTTCCTTAAAAGCCAGAGAACTTGTGGTTTACCTGCTAAAATATGGGAAGATCCAGAGAAATACAGATGATGGGGTATCTACAACAGTTAATTTATCAAAATAGTATCCTGCCATATAACTCATGTCCACAATTAGTCAACACAATTGCATTTCATTTTTTTAACTGACCTATTCTTTTTAATTGGATGAAATTCATTAGCTAGATGTATAACATAATAACACAGAAATAGATAAGTTTAAAATAATGGTTCAGTACTTTCATAATAGATAACCTAGTAGACATTTAAAAATACCTTACTTTTCCAAATCTGTAATATAGGGGTAATGCAATCTAAATATTGAGTGTCAGAAAGATTAAATGTTAGAATATATATAAGGAATTTTGGCAAGATTGCTAACTGGCTGCTATGTAGCATACTCATATACTGTAGGAGGCTTTTGCAAAAAGGTGTTAAAAATTGAAACTGCAATGTTGCATAGGATATTTTGGAAAAGATTATTGTAAATATCACTTTTAATTGAAAATTATTGTACATTTAGTTACTGGGTGTCCTTAATATTTTATACTGCTTTGTTGTTCACTATAGCACTTACCACTATGTTTATATATTTTTTCATTTGATAATTATTTTTCTTACCCACCAGAATGGAGTCCACATAAGCACAATGACTTTGTTATGTCCCTAATATGTTCCCACTTCCAGGTATAGAGAGCACAATTAATATAACTAATTGTTGAAGCAACAGATTAATAGTATACTGACTAGATGTAGATATTCAAAATATAGAAAACATAAGAAATATAAGTTTTTGTTTATTAATGAAATTCACATGATGGTGAACATGCAGCATTTAAGCTTTAAAAGTAAAGCTCTACTTAACCTGTAGCCACTAAGTAGACATTAGATAGAGGTCAACAGGAGGCCACGATAAACAAAATGATTTGCTAAGGCATAGTAGCATCTTCATGATGTCCAAACTAGAAATTATTTGCCTGAGTAAATTCCTTTCACCACATCAACACTGTGAACTTTATAAAAGGAATTTGGAAGATAGAAATAGTTTCATATTTAGAATAACTCTGCTTTCACACTGGATGAGAATTCTATATTTTGCTTAGCCTGCACATTTAGCCATTAGCAAATAAGAACAGAAGAGTAATAGAAGTGCAGGTGACAGATCAAAACTCTTTTATTCCTGAATTTTTAGCAATCACAGAGAACTGGCAATGCTTTGTGATTCAAATGTAGTCCAAAAGTAGAATCCACATAATAGGAAGAAGAGAGGCAGTGTGGAGCTTGGGCTGCATACTGTCCTCTCTTCTTCCTATTTTGTGGATTCTACTTTTGGATTACAGTTGAATCACAGCATCCACAAGAAAGAAATAGGGTAGCAAGAGAGAGAACATAACCTATGGGCAGGATGTTTATGTGAGGTCTTTGGAAGAATGTTCACTGTAGATGTGACCTAAGAGGCAAGATAAAATGATGGCATACATAGACAAAACAGAATACAACAAGCACGTAATGGGGTTAGGGAAGGGGTGTTTAAAAAATGAGCATGGAATGCTACTAAATTCTTAATAAATCTATCTTTAAAGAAAAAAAGAAGAAACATGATTTGTGGCATTGGCTGATTCCCATGATACGAATACACTTATTTTTGTTTATGTCAAGCTAAAGTTGTTTAATAACCATATTGGAAAATTCCTGAAAATGTCATTTGGCCCAATAAACCAATCATAGAGCATAATCATATCTAGGTGAACATGTGGCATGAGAGTTCAACCAGAAAAGCAATTATGAAAATATTAAACTTCAAGTTAATGAATTCAAACTAATGAATTTTCTCTTTATTCTGTACAAAATAATGACCTGTAGTAGGCTTTGAGGGGTGTGATGAGTTCAGAACAGACTATTCACAAGCTCTATAATGTTAGAATGAGGTTAATGAATTATAAACTAAAAGCTAAAATAGAGCTATATATTTCAGATTGCCAGAGGAGTACACACTGAATGTATAAAAGTATTTAATGGGAAATATATTCCTTTCATCATTTTCCTTTTCCCTCTAGTGACATCTCTTTGAAATAAAACCTTGTATAAAAATAGACATTTTACTCTATTCTCTTACTTTCCTTCAACTTTCTGTTAAAATTGATTTTCTAAAAGACTACATTAACATAAATGCAATATCCCCACTTAAGAAAATGAAAGGATGTAAAAATTCTGTTATTTTGTTGTCTCCATGTCTATCAACAAACCTATTTTTAAATAATAGTACTGGTTATCTTTGTTATGCTTTCCAAAACATCTTCCCATAACTATTCCTGAACTATATTAAACCTCTCAGTGACAGTGTAAGAATAGGGAAAAGTACAAACACAAGAAGCAACCATGAGAAAAAAAAGCAGAGAGGTGCCTCTCAATTTGAAAACCCCTAGAGATAAATACCTGATAATTTAATTTATTAAAAGTTGTTTCTAATTTTGATTAAATTAATGTGAACTTTACACTTCAACAGCTAAAGTAAATATTTGCATCTTTTAGGGTTTCCTTGTAATATGTACTGTGACATACAATGGATATAAAATTTACTTACTAATATATTTTATGATTTTAAAGTTTAAGCAACTCTCATTAAAATTTCAACCCAACAAGTCATGTTAAGTAATTTAAAAACTCCTTCACTTCTTTTCTCCATGAAAGACACGTAAACATAATTGGATGCTATTGTGGTAGTTAGCATTTGCTATGATTATTCCTGACACTTTACTTATCACAGTACAATCTTCAGATAAATAAAATAACAACTCACTTCCCTTCACAACAAAGAATATACTCAGAGATAACAATGATTGGGGGATTTTGAAACTCTACTAAATTCATATGTTAATGAACAGCTGTGATGTTTCCCAGACACATTACTAAAAGGAAGACAATTCCCAGGTTTCCCTACAATCTAAAAACTTTACAAGATTCAAACCAAAAGCAAAAATATCTGTAGTTTTTACCCATGTCCCTATACCTTTGTTGTTCTGAGTCATCAGTCTGTTAGAGGAAAAGATCTAAATGATACACTGGTATTTTTATTTATTTACTTTACATTTTTCTACCTTTTCTGTCAGATTGCTGTATTTACTTTTGCTCTATGGAAACACTAAGGCAAAAATGTAAATGATGGGGGAAGAAGTAATATTGTTTAAATTATTTACAGTGATGTGAATGTATATATAAATAAATTATGCTATTTATACACTCCCTCCCTCAATGTAACATGTACAGTTGATATAATTAATAAACAGATAGAGAAGATGACTAAGAATTCCCAAAATGTTCTCAGTCAGATATCTACTTTCAAAAACGTATTCACTGCCATCACAGATTTTAAAAGTTAGTTGAGAAACAAGACATATGTACATGAAATGTAAAATAATCACAAAATTTTGAAATGAGGTTCGTTCTTGTATTTCTTCTGTGACTAAGTCCTCTTGGAAATAATGAGGATTTGTGATTTTCTACCCTGCAGAATGAATTGACATAAAAAAGTAATTTGGTAAGCAAATATTACTGCTTTTTTATCAGGCTAGGGTATATGCCACTTGATTTACTTTACCTTTAGTTGGTCTAACTGTTAATGTAGTTTGTAAAGATATATTTATTCTGACATTCACACTGATAGAGGGTTTTTTTTTTTTGATAGAGGGTTTTCAATGAAAAGCAATTCAAATACTTCTCATTGTCTGTTCAGTCTGCTATGCCATGAATATATGAATTCATCCAAATGATATTATGTTAATGAAGTCTATCAAATGGTAAATATAACTCTTTTTCAAAAATTATATATATCAATATTTAATTGAAAAAACTGAAATGTTTTAAAAAGAGGTTTTACTGTAATTTGTATCTCTATCCAACTTCTAGAGACTTCAGAGATTCCTCAACAAACCATATCCACATCTAGTCAAGGTAAAACTATCACTTTGCCTAAACATTGGATTTAAATATTTATTTAAAAAGGTTTTAGCTACTCCATTCTGTAATTCATGGAAGGCTGGATTAACATCTATCAGGTTTTTGAGACATACTACTTTCCACAGAGCCAAATATTAATAGTCATATAGTAAGTATATGTACAGGCTTAATTTCATGGTAGAACAGCTTTAACCATTATTCTCAATATCATCTGTTGAATATTATTGCATGTTTTCCTCTCATTTATTTATTTATTTATTTATTTATTTATGTATGTATGTATGTATTTATTTATATTTACTTATCTGTATCTATTATTTCCCAAAAGCTAAAAACATATGAACACTCTTAAATTCTCCCTTGATCCTGCTCCCATTTAGGAGCCTGCTCCACCCCATTTCCTCACATTGCCCTCTTTTCCCAAAATAATATCTCTAAGAAATATTTGATAATTCAAACAATTGCTTCTGGAATCAGAATAGGCAGATTCTTGGTGATCTTCTATTTGCCCAATTCAATATATTACTTTCAACTCATTAATTGATCTCTGTGGCATTTAATATGTTGATCTTTATTAAAATCATTACATATGAGTCTTTATTCTTATTATCTTATTACCTCTAAATCTTTCTCCCATTTCTACACTGAATCTCTTTATTTCTTATCTTAATCTGATCTCTCCCAGATGAAGTCCCCATTGTTTCTCTTCCAGTCTCTTTCACTCAAGTGACTTTAACTGAACACCAATGATATCAGGGAATCTAAATCCAAATCCAATGGTATAACTTATTAAAATATGATCTTGTATCTTTCCTGTAGATATTTAGATCAGTAGCTTTGAACTGAGACCATGGTCCAATACATGAGGAGGAAGGTCAACATATGATTCTGATATATGCTTCCATTGAAGCCTGATGAATATAATAGGTTACTAAGAGCCAAATCCATAGATCCAATTGCCTGCTAGACAAATTCACTTTAAGGGAACACAGATAACTCCAATTTGTCCTAATCTATACGTCTCTTCTATGTAAAGGTATTGAGTCATCTATAGTCTCTAACTCATTAGCATTACCATCTAAATAATAACTCAGATCAGAAACTTGGAGCTATAATTATTCTTCCCTATATCTAATTAGGCCCTATCAATTATATCCTCTTAACCAATATCATGTGTAGTCCTTGCTCTCCAATCTTGTTACCTTTGTTTCTAAGTTTTACTCCCCATGGAGGTTATTACTTTCCATTTGACCTTTGTGTATATACAAATCAGTATATTTAGAAATCAGTTCAAACTCAATCTCTGTTGAATATTTCTTGTTCATTATATATATATGTGTGTGTGTGTGTTCACTTTATATATATGTGTATATCTATATGTCATAGACTACCTACCTTTCCTTCCAAAATCTAAAGCGATAGTCTTTTTATGACTATCTGTATTTTCTGCATGTTCCTAGCACTTGACCTCAGTTTTTTAAAACAGATGTTTGCATATCCCTCTTTATAACAGTATGTACATGGCTTAATGCAAAAACCATTGTGTGTATTTGTGTGTAACATTCACATGGATAAAACTGAAGATCTAACACTTTTTATATAATGCATCATTTTATATATTATTTAGAGCTTTTTAAATTCCTTTAAGTAATGTATATATATATATATATATATTCTTTGAGATTTATATAGGTTATTTTTGGTTAATGTATAACGCCATAAAGTAAAAAGATTTACAAATGTATTCAGTTTCACACAGTAATCACTAGTAGAGTTATAAAGCTTTAAGAGTTTTTATGTAGTATTATTTCAAATGGAAGAATAAAATCACAAATATCAGAAATACCAAGACATTTAACTGTGAGATTTGAAAGAATTTTCAATAGATTCCAATAAGGTTGTGAGTGTCTCAATTTAAATTCTGCTTGAGTATTTAAACCATTTAAAACCACCTGTTTGTGCATTCAGTTTCTCATGTTGCACACATAAATGTGAGTTTTTGCAAGCAAAAACAGATGCACTTCTAAAATGTGTCAGCACATTTTCAAAAGCCTACTGAAAATGTGTCCTCATATGTCTCCAGACTTTGTTATAACTTACATCAGTGAGCTGTATAAATTGGTTACTTGAATATCCATTAATGCAAATTACCAGGCCAGGAAAATACCACACAAGGACCTATAAAATCTCACAAAATATAACATCTTTCCTAGGAAGGAGCTAAAGAAACAAAGTTGAGCTGGCATTTTTTTTTTCTAGAGTGATCATGGAGGTAAATCTGGCTAAATTGAGAAATAAAATTTATACATTTTTAAAAAAAATTCATAGCTAGTATGAATTCATAGCTAGGCCCTCTTCACCTAAATATACCAGTTGCTGTTGGGTAAGGTGCAAAAGAGCAACTATAATTATACTATAAAAATAGAAAATGTGTTCCCCATATATCTTATTACAAGTACACTGATATGCAGGGTGGGGAGGAGAAAGTAAAATATAAAAGCAAAATTAGTTGTATTTTGGGGCAAAATACCCATTATAACATAATATAGAACTTCTAATATGATTTTAAAAAGAACTTCTAATATGATTTTAAAAAGTAAGGATAGCCAATGTATAAAATACCACTCATCTTACCCATATGGTAGTTCTTGGATGAACTCTGTTGTGCTATACCTATCCAAACTGTTACTAGAAGGGAAAAAGTTGTATTCAAGTTTCACAAGTATATAGCCAACCCCGAACTGAATGAATTTACCTTCTAATATTAAGTGTCCATTCAGAACATACCATTTGTTGTACTCTTCTGATTCTACCAAACTGCTAAAGAAATTATCGTATCTATGACACTTTTATCCCATATTTTTACACTGCATCCTTACATTCTATCTTTAAACAGCAATGGAGATCCATGGAAGTTTAAATAGAATAATGATGGAATTATTTTTTTTTTAAAGATTTACTTATGCAGATTAAGGTCTGGGGTACAGGCCAAAGGTATGGGGTGGTGAGAGGATTCACCAGAGACAGAGTGGGGAGTGGAACAGGCAGACAAACTGAAATACACTGCTGAGGGGAGCAGTGAGTGAGGCAGGAGAGGTCTGCTGCACCACGTGGGTCACCTGTCTGACCAGCAGCAAGGATCTAACTCCTGCTGCAGTGACTGAGGATAGCTTCACAGTGCTTTGATTTAACCTTGCACCACCAGGGAGGCCCCAATGATGAAATTCTTATGCAAATGCACTATTAATGGAGTGTTACAAAGTGAAACCTGTAGAGAAGCACAGAAAGCATTATGGCAAAGATAGGAATTCAGCTAAGGACTAGCCACAGTGTAATCTTCTGGGAAAATCTGCATTGTCAATGAACTTTTAACTTGAGACAAAGGAACAGGATTTAATTTATTCCTTAATCATACACTGCTCCTCAGTAAAGGTATGCATTCTGGCATTTTGCAAGAAATGACCCAGCAAATTCGTGATATTTCTCAGGATGGTGCTGCTGTGAGCCTTTAGTACTTTGTGTCAGGTACCCAGTGCAAGGATATAAAAGGACAAGATGAGTGGGGGCACCAAACTGCACTTTATACTACATTTTATCTGAAATTCTCTGAGAAAGAATATTTGGGTTTCTGTGCATATTTTCCTTTGGAAAAATAATAAAAGGACACTTCATTCACAGACAGAAAAAAATCAGAGTTAAAACTTCCAGTGCCTTTCAGTTAAGTTTAATTAGCCCTTCAATCAGGTACATAATTTGCAATCTTTCTCAACATTTTCTTTAAGTCTTTCCAATCCATTTTATCCTCTGTCTTAAAACCAAAAGGTTTTTAATTTTTTAATTTAAAATATTTTTATGAAATGACCTCTTGACCACATAATGAATCTATCCTCTTATCTATTAATACCTTCAAATCCTGGGTATTTTAAATTGCTCAAGCCCAATTTGGTCTAGATGATTATTATGTTACTTGTGATTTTACTCCTAAAAGTCGATAGTATGTTCATTTTAGAATCATGAATTAAGCCATAATCCTAAATAAATTGCTCAATAATAATTTAAGCTTCTGAAGGTTTGATTAAGAATGCTAGGGATTATAAAACCAGTGCTGATGACCAAGAGTATGGGGACAAAGGCAATATGTTCAAAACTTTTTAAAGAAGCCATACTTGTAAAATAATAATATTAGAAATTGTCTAACACTTTGTTAGGAAAGAATGCAGATACTAAAATTAGTTCAAAATAACTATTTAGACACTAAGCAATTTTATAAATAAGCATATACATATTGTAATGCCATGCATTAATTTTTAAAATAGCTCTCGAATGAAAAGATGTATGATTTATAGTCTCTATTGACGCAGAGAACCAGAAATTATATAATTCTTGTTCTATGTTTCTAGGGCTATGTCCCTCCCTCATTCCCCTTTAAAATAGCTATGTTGAGTCTCTGTTTTAAAAATGTGTGTGTATATATAGACACACTTTTTTCCATAGCTGGAATCAAGATAATGTATTTTTTGTAGGCTTATTTCAAATGCCTCCTCTCCTTTGTATTTTTTCCCTTTCATTATTTTTTTCTTTAGGTTATTTTCCTCTTGGTTCCAAAATGTTTGGCTCTTGTCTCTTTCTCTTGAGGTATAACTTAAAGAGGACTGAAGTAAATTTATTTTAAGACATGATTCTATATCTATACTTCCTTGATTTCTTTCACTGACATTTCTCTTTTTAGAATAAAGTCTAGTCATGCAGTTTCTCTGCATTTGTCCCTATTTTTTTCCCCATTCTTTCCTCTTATGCCCTACAATTCATCTAAGACTCTTTGTTTTTCCATGTGAAGTAATATGCCTAGTTGGCTATGACCATGCACACAGTAAGAGAAATCTAGTTTCAAAAGTAAACTCCGTGATTTCAGTTTGGAGCAGGCTTGTGAGGGCTTCATTCCCTACTTCTGAGCTTTCTCATCTTTTATTTGAAGGTGTCCATTCAGATTCTTCTTCAGTGACATAGGCATACATGCATAGAGCTGTCCCCTTTTCTCTAGAGAATAATTCTCTGATGGCAGTTTCCTCATCCAGGTGATTAACCATCCCACATGGTTAGTTTTTCCCTGGCAGCAGCTGACAAAGACAGATTCTTGAAAACAGACATTTGACCTCATGTATCCAGAGGATGTAGTACTGGTAGATAATTGTGTTCTGGAGATTTATACTCACCCCATAGATTAAATAAAAATAGACTTACTTTAGGCCACATCTTTCTCAGTTCATTTTCATTCCCTAAGCTGCTTCCCCACCCCCTTATAAGTTTTGCTGCTGAGAATTTTTTCAACACATTATCATATACATGCAAATTCCTGTCTCAGGCTCTGTTTCAGGGAAATCTGACCGAAAACTTTGAGATAGGTAGTGGTTCTAAGAAGCAGTCACATTGGAAGTGATTCTGAATTTGTATCACTTACCAGTCAGTAACCAATGAAAACCACAACACTCCTGGTATGGGGAGTATTGACAAACCTTATAAGTGTAATTTATAAGACTTTACCTACATTAAAAAAAGGATGAGGTAAAGGGATACATCTCACATAGGATGTACTGATAGGCACAAAGTGTCTGGCCTTCTGGAAATAGTTAAGAAACTGTAACTGAGTGCTGTGGATTTTGGTGGTTATTGATGAATATAATTAATGCTTTAAGAAAGGAAATGACAGGCTCAGGAGAATCAATCACAAATTTAAAACAAAGCATGATAATCAGAGTGTCTTCTTGGCAGTCTTTAAAGGAGACTATTACCTCCTGTTAACAGAGCTGAAAGCCAGTATTGTATCATCACTAAATTCATACTAGTACAATAATTAATTGTATTAGTAAATGAGTCACTAAAAATAGGTTAAATCAAACTCTGTGTTGAAGGGTTTAGATAGTATAAAATATAGTTTAGACTGATTTCAACTAAAAGTTTTAATCTATCTTGCTGAAAAAATTAAAAACTATGATCAAAAGTTGTAAATAGCTGTTTTAAAATAAATGGTGTCTTCTTTTTAGGAAAAAAAATAATACTACATATTTTTAATGGCTAAGCATTATATGTAATTTCTTTTAATTCTCCCAACTATCCTGAGAGACAGGTGCTACTTTAAAGATCACTTAGCAAATGGAAAACATAAGGTTAACACAGGTTAACAATTTTAAATATCAAGCAAAATGGCAAACAGAAGAACAAAAGCTCAAAATCAAGTCTTCATGACACAAACACTATGCTGTTTACCTACATGGTGTTCTCTTCTGGAAAATGTTTAAATATTATAGCTTTTATTGTTTATTTTCTTTTTTGTAGATGGAAAATATATATGATCTGAAAACTAGACCTTACAGTATGATATAGGGCAGATTCACCTTGTGAAATGAAAATATAAGCAACATACTGCTTTGGGTTAAATATTGCAGTAGTTTAGATCTGCAGGTTAGTAGCATTGCTACTAACTATTAATTAATGAGAAACACAGAAGGATTCACTAGCCTTAAAAGTGAAGGATAGTAAGGATATGAAATGCATACATATGGCTTCTCATTTACTTTATTACTTAATAGGTAGAACTCCTTTTCAGTTTTACTAACTAGCCCCTGTGATTTTTATGTGGATGAGATGCTCAAAATGGACCAAAGAATAGTTATCATTGTATGCAGTAGATTTTTTTTTGTCTGATTTTCCTAAGCAGAGGACTTTGAATATATAGTTTCAGGAGGAGGTATGATTTTCCATAACAATATGATTAAGGCACTCAGTATGCAAATATATTATTCTAATATTTTGTTTATCACATAATTTTTCATCAAAATGAGGTCATTATTGAGAGTGAAATGAATGGTCTTAACAATTCAGAATATCAGACATAATTAAGGCTATCATAAACTGAAGTATTCACTTTTTCTATGGTTCTGACTTTTTTTATATTCTGTTTCTCTGATTTTAGAAAGTAAGGAAAGTTGTAATATAACACGGTAGCATCAATTTTGTATTTAGCACAGATCAGTGACTTCAGGGCTATGGAACAACTTTAGGACTTAAGTGTTGACCCATGAACTTACAATCTTGGTATCATGAGGAGAATTCCCTTGTTTGACAAAAAAGCAAAATCCTAGACGATAAGCATTATTAAAGGAGTTGTGGGACAGAAAAGAGAAAATGTTAATGAGAAATTATCCTGTTTTTCCAGAGTGTCAATTATTTATTATTATTAAAGGGACTTCAATTGCTTTTCTTGTCCACATTACTAGTTGGTGCTTAATAAAGATTTACAAATATTTAAAAAATTAAGTTTTGAACAACGGAAGCAATTAGTACAAAACCAATAGCATTCAAGTATGAGTAAATGCTTAGTTGTGTGATATTTGTCAGATCATTTAAACGCTCTGTAAACTTTCTCAATAAAAATTTTATTATTCTAATATTCATATCATAAAGTATAGAGTATTACATTGATAGATTAGTAACACTGAAAAGAAGTAATTATGATATTGGATAGAACTGATTTTATGAATGAGACAAAAGTCACATTTTGGATCATAAGTGGCAATTTTTGTTCAACAGGTTCTTTTCTAAGAAGTAAACACTAAAAAGGGATTCAATGTGAATGGACTTAGGACCTTTATAGGTCCTAATTTTCTTTATAAGGAAATTTCTTATAAAAAGAAGATGGTGATGGCTCCATGAAAGGCTCTCAAGAAGAATGAAAAACAGATCAATCATCAGAAAAACCCCATTCTCAGAATGGGTTTATCTCAATACTAATATCCTCCTGCTGTGCTCAAACATTAGTTTCAAACAGTCTATGAGAAGCATAGCTTTGGTATAAATGTGACCAGTATCTCAAAGTTTAGGAGCTTCCACTTCTTCACAAAGATTTAAGGGTCAGTCCTTCCACGTATCCCTTGTGTCTTTCCATCTGAAGGAAAGCTAATTTTGATAAACTATATTTCTCAGTTGATCTCTGGACTGTCATTGGTACTCATCTTCTTTCTCCTCCATTATCCATTATATCTTCCCCTCATTTTTTATTATCACCTAAGTAGGTCCTTTTGGTTTTCCTGGTGATACCGTTCATTACGAGACATCCCTATACTTGATAATAACACCCTTTTTAGTATTGCATATGTCTATTCACAGGTACATTAGGTTAAAGGAATATCAATAGGTGCTCAAGTAGATTTTTCAGTTAAACACATATTCTTCCCTGCCCCCTTTAGCAGCTCTTAAAAAACAGGACAAACAAAAACCAAACAAACAAGCAAACAAAAATCAAAATTCCCATTGTTTAGGGTCAATTACCTCTGCCAGGATAATGATCATTTTCTGTGTGCCTAGCATTGGCAGCAAAGATGTCCAAGAGCATTGGTAATAGCTATAACTTTCATTTCACTAGGATCCTATCCTAGTAAGAGTGTGCTTTATTTGAAGATTATAACCTCCTGTTCTATAAAACCCAATGCTAAGAGGATAAAAGTCACAAAACCCCTAAGCAGTCATTAGGAGTGATGGTTAGAGTTTTAGTTCCTGGAAGTAGGTATCTTTCCTAATGGGAATATAAGACAATATAATTTTCTGATATAATAAATTAACTATGACCTTAAAGGAGGGTACCTCAGCACAATTTTCGTTTGCTATAGTTTCAGCTTCACATTTAGAAGGTCTTTCTAATATTTTAGGTGCATATAATAGTATGTGATATAACCCATTGTCATGGTCCAATTTCCAGGCCTCCTTTATCATAAAGTATGTCCCTTTTTATATATTTTATTGTTGTTATTATTATTATATGTATACATATATTATGGAAATATTTAATTACTCTTTAAATAACTTGCCTGTATTTCCTCTATTCATAGTTTTTATTTCTTCCTGATCAAGTCTTGGAATACTATATGCTTCTAAAAATTTGTCCATATCTTCGAGGTTATCCAATGGACATAAAGATATATATGTTAATCTCTTAGAATTTGCTGTATTCTGAGATATCTGTTGTAAATTTTAATTTATTTCAAATTCTACTTACTAGATATTTCTCTTTTATTTTATTTCATAGTAAATCTAGGTGGAAGTTTATCTATATCAGAACATATTTCAGTAGATCTGCTCCCCATTCTATTTCTGGTGAGTCCTCTTATACCCCCACTTCTGGCCTACACCCCAGTACTTCTATGCATAAATAAATCTTCAAATAAATAAAATGCAAATAAAAATCACAATGAGATATCATCTCATACCCATGAGAATGTTTCATATTAAAAACAAAGAAACAAGAAACAACGAATGTTGCAAGGATATCAGAAAAAGGGACAGAGTTGGTAGGAATGTAAACTGGTCTAGTTCCTATGGAAAATAGTAATGAATGTTTTACAAAATATTAAAAATAGATCTACCTTATGATCAAGAAATCTACCTGTAAAGTATCTATTCAGAGAAAACAAAAACACTAATTCAAGAGAGATATAGACTTCTTTGGTCACTGAAGCATTATTTACAAGAGTCAAAATATGGAAACAATCTAAGTACCCAATGGCAGATGAGTAAATTAGCAGATGTGATATATATATATATATGATCAAATACTTCTCATTATAAAAGTATGAAATTGTGGCATATTTAATAACACGTATGGAACTAGAGGAAATTATGCTAAGTGAAATACATTAGAAAGAGAAAGATAAATCTAGGATGATTTCACTCATTTGTGGAATATAGAGAGACAACACAAAGGAACAGACAAAACTAAATCAAAATAAACCCTTAAAATCAATCTGTTGAATAAGGCAACCATAGTGGGAGTGTGGAAATGGTAAGTAAAGGAGAGAGGGGACTTAATTCAATATGATGGAAGACCATGGATACTTTGGTGATTTGAATGGTTTGGCAATATCATCTAAGGAAGTATGAACCTACAACTGTGGCCTCGTAAAAAAATGAAGATAAATAGGTAAAGACAAGCTATAAACACAAGCTATATAAATAATGAATAACATAGTGGCAATGGATACATATGTTTCAATAATTATCTTAAATGTGAATGGCTGGGATCCACCCATTACAAGGTAGAGTGACTGAATGGAGCACAATGCTAACTTCTACCTTTTGCTGTGTATAGGAACCTCATCTCACTACCAAAAACAAGCACAAACCTGAAGTAAAAGGGTAGAAGGCAATCCTACAAGGAAATGGTAATTAAAAAAAGGCAAGAAGTTATATCAGATAAAATTTTTCTCAGACACTATATATTTCCAATTAAAAATGGAATAAGATACAGATATGGATATTATACTATGATCAAGTGCATACAAGTAGATATTACACTAATATATTTATATGTACCAAATGATAGATTATTAAGATACATAAAACAATTCTTTACAAAATTAAAGAGAACTATCTATAATAATACAATAATGAAAGGGTGGTTTTTGCACAACACTTTACATTTAAAAATATGAAATATACATATATACATGTTATATATATGCCTTAACATATATGCATATATACTTATAAGAGCAAATACTGTAGTTCTTATCTCTGAAAATATATTTTAAAATAGTGATGCTTATTTCATCCTTACTAGGCTACCTCTTTGTATTTTTAGTAGATTAGTTTATTCTAAGTGGATTTGCAATGTCAAATTTCGTCTGGGATCACATTGTTCTTCTGGCACTTGAATACATGTGTTGGAGTATACTAAAGAGCAATGGTGTATATCTTTTCATAAATGTTTTGTCTAGTGAAAGAAGTCCGAGTGTCTTCAGTGCAAGAGAAGTGGAAACTTCATTGTAAATAAGAGCAAGAAAATAAATGGCCGTCCTGTAAACTTTATTGTGTGTTTTGGCAATTCTTATATAGTAATAAATGTGAAAATTATAAGCTTATATGGGTGTAAGTGTATGGATATATGTGTGCATATGGTTTTATGTGTGAATTCCACATCTGCATTTGAAAAAAAAATCTTATAAAAAAAGAATTTTTTTTTCAGTTATAAAGAAAATATTCTTTAAGATAGTTGGTGTCCTGAAGTTTAGTTTAATTTTGTTCTAAAGATAAAGCTCATACTAGGAGACAACTGTAAGTCTGAGGTCATGAAGACCTGCTAGATTTCAACACCAGAGTTTCTGTAGGATCTTACAGAGTAAGTTAAGACATTCTGTTCTTTAGCTAATTTTTAAAATAAAATTAATGATAAACTACATTGGTTCAGAATTAAATGATTAAATTAATAAAATCAAAAATTAATAAAAATAGATAGACTATAGAAAAACTAACATCATTTTAAATAATATTAATAGTATATGCTAATTTTTCATGGCAAAACCACTATTTTCAATCTAGGGTGTGTTCTAATTCCTTATTCCCTCTCTTAAAAACTTTTCCTGATTAGTCTACATTAAGAGTACTACTCAGCATTCAGGCCTTCCATCCCCAGATTATTTCTCATTTTCCTACCAAATGAAATAAGTGTCTCTGCTCTATTATTTTATATGTCTTTAGACAAGAATACTTGTGTCATTCCTGCAGAATGTAACACAGTGTTATTATTTAATAGCATATTACCCAAATATCTGCTATATGTTTGTATAGCTTATATGTTAGATGCTGTCATTTTTTTTTTAGTTAAATACAGTAGCTCTAAATGTCTATTTCATGCAGTAGGGACCTTTTCACATATCCAATCTCTCTAGATTCTACAATTGATACAAGGATGCAATGAGGGGCATTTATTTAAAATGCTGTAAATTTCTACTAGCCATATACAGATTCATGTTCATAGATGATATGAGACATCTTTATATTCTTTGTTAAATTCATTTAGTTGTTATGAACCCACAAAAACTTTGCAAGTGAAGGGTAGGTAACTAGCCAATTTTTTGTATCCATCTACAGTGCATGGGTCCTCTTTATTTTGTACCATTCTCTTCACCACTATATTGCCATTGCATTTTTATATAAAGCAGTTTAACCACATTTTACCACAAAATCTTAGGATCTCATCATTCATATTTGAAGACACTTTTCTAAGCAATCACATTTTTGCACTAAATTGATGCTCTGTATCAGCTGATACTTGACTTTTAAGGTTCAAGGGCTTAAAGTGTAAGATTTTAACTTTTAATTATTTTCTAATACTGATGATATTGAGACCCCACATACATTTCAGAGCTAGTAAGTATGCATTAACAAAGATATGGATGAAAAATTGAATAAAAAAACTAGAATATTAATAATTTAATTCCTAAATGCATTACCCTAAATAAAGCCTCTAATTAGCTCAGTTTTTTACTTTTGAGTATATTAGTGAAAGTAAAATATATAAGCGCATTATTAAATATATTATGAACGTAAAACAAATGATCATTTTATTATAAAATTATAAAGTACATATGTATAATACATAATACTTCAATTATTCTCTAGAATTGTTAAACAATTGGTCATCCTGGGAATAGAAGACATCAGGGTTGCAGAATACAGAGTAGAGAAGATTATGAACTGATTTTTTTATTAAAATATTTTAAAATTTACATATACTTGCCATAAATTGTAATCCCCATGTATTCCCCATCCCCATCTCACCAGTGCACTATCACCTCAGTCCCTCGTGCTCCCATCTTCCCTCAACCTTCCCCCTCCCCTCCCCACCAGGTGTCCCCAGTCTGTCCTTGTCTCCTCATTTTTGGTTTC